>JAHFWI010000124.1:0-383915 GCA_028554975.1 Himalopsyche kuldschensis | reverse complement strand
TTAAGTATAGTAAATTCCTGATATCGCCATCGCAATTATAATAGTCGTGTATTTTGTATTGTAGAACGTAACGTGTATTGTAAATCTATCTGTGTTAAATCCGTGTAAAGTCTGTGAAAATTCGTAACAATTAAATAATGGTGCTAACCGCACCCACATAAAGCTTTGAGATCGTCTTTTGTTTATAAGAGCACTATGTTTCTCCTACTCCGTTCCCAAAATTTCTCTTCCTCAGTGTCGGATAGCAGGCTCCTTCTCGATTTACGAGGGAGCCGAATCAAGGTCTTCTCAATATTAACATTTTCTATGTAGGAAGCTTAGATATAATCTTGCGACTGATATCTTAGAGCGCCGTCCTCGTTACGGTGCTGGAGCTACCGCCTCTTCCTAAGATTTGTAAGTTCTCGCACGCACAGTCCAGATAAATGCTTGCTTACATATTTTTGTCACACCATCCGGGGAGAAAAAGCAACGATCTTGTTTTCGTAAGGCCAGGTAAATTTCTCTTCGAACCATTCAAACTTCTTATGTAAAATTTTAAGATTTAATCGACTTTAAACTGAATTTTGTCAATTAGCCACATGATAGTACGTCTGCACCCGGTTCTCTTGTTATGAAAATTTCATTTACGTGATTTCGCTTTTACGCGATTTTTTGGATGGCACGGTTTTTACTTTTTATGCGATTTATGCATGCAAATTTATACAGGAATTTTTCAAACAAAACTATTGTTTATATGTTTGAGGTTGAGATGATGAAAATTCATCAAATACATGCATTAAATTGAAAAAAGAAATTCAAAGAAAACGTAAAGAATTTGACAATAAGCTTCAGGGAGAACATCGCAAGGTAAAATTCGGGTCATTGATAAAATCCCTGTCAGGTCGACAACATTGTTTTATTAATTCCTGAATGAGGTACTCATTGGCTGTGCGATTTGGCATTTCTGACAGATATTATAACACAATCTAATGTTCGATTACGAGGCAAAAGTCATTATATCTCAGACATGGCAAAAAACTTAAATTTTTTCATAGATAACTAAATAAAATATACTGTGCCACTTTTTGCACTACACATGAAAGTTTTTCTTATGTGGCATTCATTCCAGCCAAAAGTATGATGGCCACACCTACCGAGTTCAAGAATGTTTTGAAAGAAGGTTTTGTGACTTAAATCGTCTCTCAGTATTCATCAATGATGCCCATTCATGTTTACAGCTCGATATGATCTATTTGCAGAATAAAAATCAGCTGCGATCTGCAGAGTTTTTAGAAATATCTTCCCGAAGAGCTGATCTCCAGCCTACGTAAGAAAGCCTCGCTTTGTCTTTTCGGAAGCACTTGCATTTGCGAGCAAGCGTTTTTCTTAAAAAAACTTAACAAATCTCACCACAGGAAACCGCTTGAACGACGATAAGCTTAGTCCTGCACTGAGGAAAGATACCACAAATATTGACGCCGACAAAAACTTACAGTGTTCTAATTCAACAATTGTATTAAGTGATCTGAACCGGTTTTGCTAGGTTGTATAATTTTATACGGATTCAATTGAGTTTTGAAAACAAGTAAAATATTATGTCGCTATTTCACGCACTTATCGATTTATTTTTGTATATGTAAATAAAATATATTTCATTATTTTCAGTTTTGGAAGGAAACCCAAAGAGAAGCTCGGCTGGGTGCTCGGCCTCGCGACCATACTTATCGTCAATACCCATGATGGCAATTGCAGCAGTTGTGGCAGTACTTTTTCTATGATCAAACAAAATCAAACTACGATGTGTGAGCTATTGTCACTTTAATCAAAATTGAATGAAATTGAGACGTCTGAAAAATGTTACTTGATAGTTTATTTTCGTAAACGTATATATGAACTATAGAGGCTGAAAAATGGATAGTGAAATAAATGACAGATTAATACATCAGTCGTCTTTCAATTTATTGACAAATTATTACTTTAACCCGTCAAGTGACCACTCCACGTGAGACGCGTTCTTTGTAGTTCACTGCATCTCACTCGATTCGCTTGTTGTCGCGCTCTTTCAAGCTCAAGTATGTATTACTAAAGTCAATTGATAAAATCACACAGAGGCGACGCGACATTAAATTTATGATCCTTTGTTTAAAAATTCACGAAGACGCGATCAATCGACGTAACATTCATAACAGTTTGATTTATTGCCTGGTATAAACTACTAATACAGCAGATTTAAATATTTTCTAATATACACAACTGAAATTGTATAACCGAAAAAAATATATTGATTACATATATCGCCTTTCTTCGAGGCTATATGTTATTGTGGACCGTTTATAATATTTAATTATTGGTAACATACTGAAAAATATTATGAAATCTACTTTCTGTATAAATTTATTAGAATTTTACTTATTTTGTTGGGTAAATATAAAAATAATTAAATAACATAAAACAACTTTTTGAAACCATCCATAGTTCTCGAATATAATGAGCACACGGTAGGAGTTGATCGTCACGATTAAATGATGTCTTATTACCCATGCCAAACACAAGAATTTACGTCCCGATTCACCCCGTTTCAAAATATCGATTATATCCAATTTTAATGAAACTACGACACGTTTTCTTTTCGTTGACATATTGGTAATATTAAAAATCAATTTTTCAAGAAACGAGAATGAGTATCGAATTTGGTCGATGACTGACCCATATTTTACACAGGACTTTTTGTTAGAACAAATGCATCGATCAAAAAATTAAGACTGCATTCCATAACTATTTATTTATTTAAGAAAAAGCAAATCATGGCATTACAGCTGACGCCAATGCGTCATGCATTTGATAAATATAAATACATGCATTTATATATATTGAGACGACTTCAATCTCAGCCCTCTCGGAAAAGAGGACGTGCCTCCCTGTCGGACACTCTCGGGATGAGGAAATTGGACTGGGAGGTGAGAAAGGAGGGGTGCTCTAATTAAGAAAACGATCTCAAAGGGTTACACAGCGAAAATAGCATACGCACTATTTATTTGTCTTCAGAACAGGTTATACAATTACGATTTACATATAGAATTTAATTTAGAGGTTGCAACAATAATGATTCGACCTTCTCGCCTTTACAAAGGCAATATCAGGATTTAAACGTATTAGAAAGACGATTACTGGCTTGAAGGGCGACCTGAGGAACTTATTGTGGAGAGTTTAAACTCGATCCGTGCATAAGCTTTACCCAACAGATGTACAATCAAAGCGCAATCTTCGCTTTCTAATTCTGACTGATTTTCTGAGAGAAATTACGATGTTATCTGCGCTCTAGCGTCTGTTTGTAGCAGGCGCGACTTCGTTCGTTCGTGAGGCGAACGTTGCAGCATTCGGTTAAGTATGCGTCATCTTTGCCATTTTTTTGGTACAGCGGAGTCTGCGTGTAATACTACGTATCTCACGCAGCCAGGGCGTAACAGAGACAAGACATTTTAGAGCGGGACGTCCGCAGGTCTCATCCGGAGACGTCGCCCTCAAATGTCGACTTTACAAATTTAGAAATTACTTTATATTGAAATCGCTTTAGATTCCACTATAGAGTATTATAAGACTGAATTGATATCCTGATATTGTCTTGAACTCATAGACTGAGGTGAAATATAGACCGTTCGAGAGAGTGCTGATGTCCTAAAATACTAGGAGGTGTCAATATATACATACATACATGTAAATATATAATAAAAATCAAAAATTAATTAAAAATTAAAAATAAGATGAAAACTACATTAGTCATAAAAAAAACAGAGAGGAAAAATTATTATTAACATCACATTAGAAATTTTCAAATCAGTCAACTGAGTGAGTTCCGACAAAATCAACTATAATACATAAAAAACAGTACTCGTCTGAACTCACTCACGTCCATGTGAAATATGTCGACATCCGAAGCAATTTCGTTAAAAATCACTAAAGCTCTCCCCATTGGCAAACTAGTTCTAATCTTTGGAACAACAAACAACTCATGTACACGATTCCTCTAAAAATTATCAGGGACATTCAATTTAACAATCTCAAGAATGGTGGAATTCTCATTTTGGCCTTGGATAAGTCGAAAGAAATATGTGGCCAGGTACATTTCTCTTCGAGTATTCAAACTATTGAACGTGAGCATGCCTAAAAGAAAATCGGTTGGATAAAGCCATGGGTAGTATCCGTATGTCCTCAAATAGAGAATTCTCAAAAACTTCTTCTGAACCCTCTCCACCATAAGAACATATTTCGCACCTCTTGGGGCCCAAACACAAACGTAAACAGTGGACGCAATTCACCACGTGCATATCAGCAAATTTATAATATCTTTGTTTATTTTGACCAATCCGGATAATCGAAAATCCGGATAATCGAGGTTCTACTGTAATCAACATTTTTTTTTATAAGTATAGACTTGATGTCATCCAAAGCTTACTGGGTCCACCTCAAAATGTTACTCGTGCACCGGCCTGATCATTGTCCAAAGGAAAATGTTATAATAAAGAAGAAGGTGTAAATTTTTTTAAATGACAATATTAGAAAGGATGTATGTTTGTCCATAATGTGTTGGTTGTCCAGGCTAGTGTTTGTCACCATGGTTCAGTTTATTCCATTAACAATAATTTTCAATATATGATTTTTTTTATATACAGGTAGACCTCTACTTTCGCACATTCGACTTTTGCTTATTTGCTATTTCGCACAATTCACTATTTTGCACATTTTTAAACATTCCTTCTTTTTAGATTTTTTGACAATAATGCAAAATGTTGGTAAATTAAAGATCACAGTCGGTCCTTGTGGTATAGTGGCAAGAGCTTTGTCCTAGCGATCGGGGGGCCCGGGCTCAATCCCCGGCAAGGTCAGATTTTTTCAATAGAAAAAAAAGTGATCTTGGGCTGGGTGTGTGTTATTTATCGTTGATTTTGTGCACAACTGATTCATTATTTACCATCGAGTTAATCTCGTATGACTTTCACAACTCAGAATATTTGGCGCATTGGCGTAAGCTGTAATGCCAAATATTTTTTTATATAAAAAAAAAAAATTAAATCAAATTAAAATTGAATTAATCACGGTCAGGGGACAGAATTTTTGTAAAGATTTATGAAAAATAAGCACATTAAATGAAATGAATGTAAGGCTAACGATTGTTTTGAAATGTTTCGTCTTTAATTTTTAAATTTGAAGATCCTAAATATTACTTCGCAATTAGTATGAAATCGAGTTGTTTTAATTTACAGGAGCAAAAATGCAAACACAAAGTGTACAAATAATAATATTACACAGATAGAGATAGTCACATAAGTTTATTATTTGTTTAAAATAAAAAGAATAATTTTACTATACGCTAATATTAAAAAACAAACTTCTTTCAGAACTCATACAATAATCAGTAATATTCTTCAGATTTAATCATTTTGATTCCATATTTTATAATAATCTACAAGAACTGAAAGACTAAAGTCAAAACATAAAATTATAAGCCAGTATGTATAAATTTTTTGAGATTAGCTCAAGAGGATCGGGATTCTGTCCCGTGACCATATATCCATAATTTACCAAAATGTTTTGTTTGAATGCAGTTGTTCCACTCTCCTTCGCTCTCTGTCGCACTCTCAAATGCATATGAACCAGGCTCAAAAAGTAAGCACGATATGGGCCTTAACTTTAATTTTATTAAACATGGGTTGAGTGTTTACGTTTCTCACTTGGTATGTGAACAAGGTGGTGTTATTGTATTGTATCAATAGAAAAACCTTGTATGGATAATTATTAGAAGTTGAAAACACGTTAACATTGAAAGTACGATGTAATAGCAAAACCTTTGCAAGTTAAGTACTGGTACAGTTCTAGTGCCTGCATACCACGTCTTGTCTTCATGAATTAAACTTGGAATCATCAGAGTATATAACTTGTCTCCAATCGTCCAAAAAATTTTGTGCACCTTCGTCCATTCCGACCTCCATTTTTGCATTTTTACTATGAGAACTGGTTTTTATTGAGCGCCGGGTGAGAAATCTACGTGCCATAATTCCATTACGGACATTTCGCATCGAACATGTGAAAACACCGGTTGACTAATGCTCAGCATGGAAATCTGTAACAGTTTTGAAGCGTTTTTGAAACACACTACTCCTTATATGAGAGTAGTCCCGGTCGGTGGTTAAGTGCTCCCTGCCAGTTCAAACACAAGTCTCCAGATCACCGATTTCACGAAATATTTTTAAAAAAATCAACAGTAATTTTTACACAGTCTACTCTACGTGAAATATACCCATTTGGATTTAACGATCGAGATTATTAATAATCGGCATTTTTTCAGTATTTTTAGAAAAGATTCATATAGTGATAGCATCATTAATAACTCTTCCAGACATCATATCTCGCATAAATTAGCCACCTTTCATTGCTTTATACATCGTCTCCTTTTGATTCCGATGAGTAAAGCAAGTTACGATCTTGAATTAAATACAATAAAACAAATTGCAATGAATAATGGTTATGATTCGGATTTAATTGATCGACTTATATTTAAAAAAAACAAAAAATTAGCTCTGTTAAATGTAAGCTCTAGTTTGGTGACTAATGATCCTGCTGTTAAAAAACAGTGGGTGAAATTATGTTACTTAGGTTTGAGTTTCAGAAAAGATTTCAAGGAAAATTGATAAAAATCTTTTTAATGTAACGTTTTACAATCCTTTCAATCTCAGAAATGTTTTAGTAAATTCTAAAGATAAAATTAATATTCTCAACCAAAGTGGGATCTACTTACTTGATTGCGAATCCTGTGGAGCCAAGTATATTGGTCAAACGGGAAGAACTTTTAATACTAGATTTAAAGAACATCTAGCTTGTTGACGTAAAGGGGACGAAGTATCTTCATTTGGTAAACATCTGTTCCTAAATAAGCATACTTTTGATATCACTAAAAACTTTAAAATCCTGCATGTTATTAATAAATCTGTAAAACTAGATAAGTTAGAAATCCTTGAAATAAACCGACATAAATTTATGAATAATTGTAATCTTTTAAATGATCAATTAGTCTTCGCTTCCTCGCCATTACTATACCCAATTCACTAAACCAATTCTTATTGTATTTCTTTCTACTCTTATTTCTGATAATTTTTATTTTCCTTTGTTTGATTTTAATTTGTAAGAATTGATATGGCTTTTATTCTGTTACAGGAACTGGCTCATTTGAACTCATTACCGGGACTACCATCTAATTATGGTGGACAGACATGTAGATTTATTTATTTTTATTAAATTCACTTAATTTCTGGGCTTTTACTTTATTAATGTTAAATTCATACTTAATTGATTTTTGATGTGTTAGTTTTGCATTGCTAAGAGGTCTTGAACATTTTATTTTTAGTCTATTTGTCTTGTAATTTACTTAATTTATTTGCTTAGTTGCTTTACCAATTGTTTGTCATACCTTGTTTTCATCCTTAACTTTTGCATAAATACCACTGTCTTATTGTATTACTTATCAGTTGATAATGCTCACCATGAGCGAAACCGGTCCTGATGAAATAAATCAGATGTGGAAAAAGTACTAAAAAATGTGTTATTATTTTTATTACTATATGTATATATTAAATAATACTATGCC
The DNA here is from genome assembly GCA_028554975.1 of Himalopsyche kuldschensis. Classification (NCBI taxonomy): domain Eukaryota; kingdom Metazoa; phylum Arthropoda; class Insecta; order Trichoptera; family Rhyacophilidae; genus Himalopsyche; species Himalopsyche kuldschensis. The sequence continues at coordinate 376,294 of JAHFWI010000124.1, read as the reverse complement.
TATTTTAAAAATAGTTTTACTGGTCTTTTAAATATAATTCGTTTTTGTATTTTACAATAAGTTACAGTAAGCAATAACTCACGAAAGCTTAACGCTTAGCAATCTAAAGGCCAATGGGTCTGGCCCGGAAGATTCTGTTAGGAGGCTCCGCGGGCCAACACGCCAGGCCGAGCGTAGGTATAAGTTTACTGAGAGATTTCTCATGCATGCAAGTAAATTCTACAAAATTTTATTTTCGATAAAAACAGTGAAACATTGCAACATGCTGGATTAGCCAACATTTTATAATTTAAATCAACCGTTCGCTGGATATCTTTTGAGAAAAATAGGTGCACTATTTTGGTTGTTGAAAAATTTTTCATGTTCAAATATTTTTGTGAGTCAGTCGTGATCTTGTGTTAATGACGGTTTTCTAAGGCCACTCCCACATATTGCCACCATATTTTTTCGTATTGTGGAACGATTATATTTCTCAACTCCGCGGTATTTATCTTAGTAGTTTAACTTCATAAAAATATTGATTTTCATATGTATATTTATTTAAATAACCATTCTTGGAAAATAATAAAATAATGAAAAATAAGCTTCTTATTTAAAGTATTATAACGAATGTCGATAGTAACTATGAGGTACATTTTATGAGTGTACGTTCATGTAGGTATACACCGCATTCGTTAAATAATTATCATTATGATGATGTTACTATTATGACGTTCCGAATAAATCGCTTTTTGTAACAACGTTGATGAAACGAACAAATATGTTAGTGGTCAATTCAATCCTCGAAAACAATCGCTGTAGAAAAAATTAAGAAGTTTATCTTTGATTTTGAAGTATTTTTTGGTGTTATTTTAAATACGAAAATTTGATTTCATCCTCATCTTCAAAGATTTTTTTTCGACGGCATTTACAGCACATTCACCATTTTTTCTATTTTTAAGAGGGAACGTTTTCTACAAATATTTTTTTTCCCACATTTACATTAACAAAATCGATTTGTAGGTGAAGCATTTAAATGACAAATTTTATTCCTGGAAGAATAATAGTTATTGACGAACCTAAATAAATTTCAAGAGGAGAATTATTTTTATAGCATACAATTCAAATATTTACATTAACAAAATCGATTTGTAGGTGAAGCATTTAAATGAAAAATTCTGCAAAATTTTTATTACTGGAAGAATAATAGTTATTGACGAACCTATATAAATTTCAAGCGGAGAATTATCTTCATAGCATACAATCCAAATAAGCCAACTAAATGAAGTATTCGTTATACCTATTTATGTATCATTTTATAAAACATCTGCTAAACACCGTGTAGAATGTAGTTGAAGCGAATTCTAAAATTTACGATATGGGCATTGACCATTCTTTTGTTTAATTATGAATAGGCGAAATTTTTAGCTCGGCAACCTATAAAAAATAAGGTACCAAACACTACCCCGTAAGCTTGAGCGAATCAATGGTTCACAAATCAGGTAGCTACCCTTCAGTTGTGTGTCTTCCGGACAACAATACAAGACGATTAGAAAGAATCTTTTCCAAGGATTTGCAGTCAATTTTTTGTATATATTTACTATATTATACAAAATTATTGCTAAGCAATAAATGATGCAAACAAAACATATTGAAGGCATACGTATTATTTTTAACATCCGTAAGTGTAATTTAACGAATATTTTTATCGTAATGTACCAACCATCTGATGGTCATACGAATGATCAGATAGAGTGTACCAAATTCAATGAACCAAAATTATTATTTTTAATTAAAAATGCTTTTGTAATTTTCAATTAATCATGTACTTCATCCAACCCAATTGAACACTATCACTCACTTGACCAGCACATTTTTTTTTTTTTTGTAAATTCAACATTTTTTTTCAATCAGAGTAGCTTACCAGACATGAGAAAATTTAGTCAGAGTGGAGAAGACTAACGTTGAAAATGAAGTTTTGCATGGCACATCTGGAGGCACTCAACCAAATACTTTAGAAAACAAGTCTTAAAAAAATAAGGCGGCTCTTTTATATGTCATGGTTTAAAAATTCTCACAAATCTGGAATGACACTTAACATAATCGTATGATATATTGGTTATATTTCTGAAGCGGTATTAGCAAATGAAGCAATGTTGCTCAATTTGATTTTGTACGATTCTCAAAGTTTCACTGAATAAATAATTATAAATATGCTATCAATTTTTAAGTGAGAAAAAATATTTGAAGTTCAAGATGTTTTCTGCAATAGGAAAACTAAATTTCTTTATGAATAAAATTTGAATAATACTTTTATATTTTGACAGTTAGCATTATGTTTAATACAAAAATAAGTTTTTATTGCAGTCTATGAAAATATGGCCAAAACACTGGGGTCTTTTTATACCCCCCTTCGGCCTGAGAGTAATTTTTCAAGCATAGTCCTACGAAGTTTAAGCTTAGTTCCGAAATGACTATTGAGACGACCAGGGTTTTTGTCTCCTTCTGACAGCAACAGACAGCATCCGTCCAAGGCGTTCAGGAACTTAGGGACAGGATGGGAAGACAGGTATCTCTAGCAAAGATTTCAATCGGTATTCTCTTGACCGTACTCTATCTGAGAGTCGGCTAGTTTATTTTCTCAAATTACATTGTCGATTACAAAGAAACACAATTGCAGTTAAAACCACATTTTAAAGCGTGGGACCAAAACGATTATATTACGGCTTCCTACCTTCCGAGGAGCGACACGACTGTTGACTTTGGATGACCGATAACTACTAAATTATTTGGCTTTAAGCAGGAGTATTTATACCCTTAGATTCTAGTGTGCGAGTAGTACATTTGACTGACGCGAAACGGTCGCTCCAGAACTGAACGAGAGACGTCGTTTCTAGAAGTCGGTTACAAGATTTTATAACTTTTTCGTGAATTTATTCGTATTGGTCTTATTTTCATTGATTGAGGTGATAATAAGATCGCTCGAGAGAGTTCTGATGACCTACAATATCAGGCAGTATCACTATAAACTATATCAGGAGGTTATTTTTAAAACTGGACATTTCTAAAATTGTGTTTTTTGCTAGATAATTCTTTTGAGATCGCCGCACATTATCTAATTTTCAAAACTAACAAAATCCAACGTTAAATCGTTGAAAACATCTGTTAAATATGTGACTTATTTTCGAAAGTGGACAAATCTAAGAAGGCTTATTTTAAAACTGAGACAAATCCATTTCAACCAATCACAATTGCAAAGGCAACCGCCTTCTTGCCAAATTCCATACATTTGAAAGATGACCAAAGAGACCACATGCTCGTTTTTCGCTGCCAAAAAGCAGGAATTTACCTTATAATCATTACACTTTTAACAATTATAATGAAAGAACGCTTAGAGAAGGTTCCCACCCATAAAAACCAAAAAAGGAAAACTGCAGATGACCAAAATAAACGGCGTAAATCAAAGAAGAAAAGGTTAGTAAATTCTACATTTTTTTAGGTTAGAGTTGCCACTTACAATACATATATTATTTCCAAAAAAATATATCAAGATGATATTATAATAAAATATTATTAAGTTAAAAATCCTACTTGTAAAAAAATAACAAATAAGAAGGAAAAGAAGAAGAAAAGAGATTCATTGAAAAGGGTGGAAGTAATATTTCCTGTAACCGGGCATTCTTTTAAGCCACTGGATCACGTACTTGGTGTTATTGAGAAATCTTTTAGAAAGAAAAATACGATTGACCAGAAGAATACATGGACATTATTAAAAAGCATGCTACCATCATTAAGTTAGATGAAATAGACGATTGTGACTGGAAGTCTACAACAGTGCTCCGTAACCTTTTTTCTTCCGCGGCACACTTCACGTTTTCCCAAAATTTCGCGGCACACCACCAGTCACTATATATAAAAACGTGTTTTTCATAACACGCAATAATTAAATAAAATATCCATACACCAAAACTGTGTAAAAAAGATAAGGTGCCCATAAAAACATGTTAGATTAGTTCCATTACTGAAAATCGAAATACGAAATTCCCGAACTCAATAATAAATCGAATTTGTTTATTATTCATACATTATAATATGTTATACAACTATAAAATTTTCATAGCTTTCGATTCAAATTCAATTAAGCATAGAAATATATATTCATTCGGTTTCGCTATTTGATAAGAAACGTGCCTGTTAACTGCTATTTTTCGTTGGCAAAAAAACATTTTCATCGCTGGAAATATTTAATGGAGATTAATCTTCGGGAATATCTTGGAAAATATTAACATCTGGTGTTTTTTTTGTTTCACTGATTTTTAATACGAAGTCGGTTATCATTTGCTGTGATTTTATTTTTGCTAGCTCCTTGTATAATTCTTAACGCTTAGCAATCTTAAGGCCAGACATATTGACCCGAAGGATTCTAGTAGTAGACTCTGGGGGCCCGACATAAAGGCCAGCGCAGGTATAAGTTTACCGACCTATTTCTCACGCCTGCATTCAAATTCTACGAAAAAATATTTACGATAAATACAGTGAATTATTGACACATGCTGGATAAACCAACATTTTATCATTTATATCTACCCTTATGTAGATATATTCTTAGAAAAATAAATGCATTATTTTAGTTGTTGTCGTATTTTTCATGTTGTAATAATTTTGGGACAGTCAATTGTCGGTCCCTGTGGTCTAGTGGCAAGAGCTTTGTCCTAGCGATCTGGAGACCCCGGGTTCAATTCCCGGCAAGGTCAGATTTTTTCAATTGAAAAGAAAAAGAGATCTTGGGCTGGGTGTATGTTATTTATCGTTGATTTTGTGCACAACTGATTTATTACTTATCATCGAGTTAATCTCGTATGACTTTCACAATTAAGAATATTTGGCGCATTGGCGTAAGCTGTAATGCCAAATATATTTTTCTTATTTATTTAAAAAAAAAAATTGTAATCTCACTTTCGCGAAGGTTCTCGAGGACCACTCCCACGTTTTGTGACCATATTGTTTCGTGTTGTGGAACTATTATATTTTTTAAAGCCGCGATATTGATCTCAGTGATTGATAGTTATAAAAATAGTGATTTTAATATGCTTTTGTATATATTTAAATAGCCATCATGAAAACAGTAAAAATAATGAAAGTTTTACTTCCAATTTCAATTGTAAAACGAACAGTCATTATACCGATAGTAGTGACGATGAGGACCTTTTTACATTTGATAACGTTGATTGTGATAGTAACAATGGTGAAAGTGTACGTTCATGTGTAGATACCGCATTCATTCGAAATTGTGAAGAATTACCAGAAATTATCGGGAATCATTCAAATTATTCAGACAGTGGTAGTGAAAATAATGACGAAGAATGTTTATTCGGGGGGTGTCAACAACTCATTTTCAATTTGTTGATAAATTAATTATTCAGCTTGTTGGTAATTGTGGACAAGTTTTTAATGTTAACAAAGGTAGGCAGTCGGTGGATCCGGAGCAGCGGCTAAGCCATGTCAACCTACACGTGATAATGCCTAATGCGCAGAAAAAGTATAGAGATTGCATCGTTTGTGGTTTTGATAGACGAGTAGGTAAAAGAAAAAGAACAATCTATTACTGCAAGACTTGTGATACAAAGCCGGCACTCCATGTGGGAGAATGTTTCGAAATTACCACACTGTTAAAAACTATAGAATCTAGTGATAGTGATATGTATATATTATAATACCATTGCACCGAATCGTTAGCTTTTTTAATGTGATAGGAATGCCCTAAATAAAATATTGTTATAAAACACTTCAACTTATAAACACCGTGTAGTATGTTTGTGAAGCTGCTCATCTATGACATGCCCTATGGGCTGATCTAGCATCTAGATTGTTTCGTGACCCTGAGGCGGAATTTTCAAGTAAGTAACCAATACAAAATAAGGTACAATTTACAACCCTTAAAACATTAGCCAATAAATTGTCCAACAGATTAGGTAGTAAACTGGTCAATGGGTGCCTTTAGAAAACAAGACAAGACGATTAGAAAGAAACCTTTCCATGGATATGCATTCGATTGTTTGTGTATATTTACTATATTTTACAAAATTATTAAACGGCAATCAATATAAATGATGCAAACAAAACATATTGAAGCCATACGTATTATTTTTAGTTACCTGATGTGTAATTTAAAGAATATTTTTATCGCAATGTACCAACCATCCGATGGTCATACGAATGATCAGATAGAGCAGTGGTTCTCATGTGCGGCCACGGTGGCCGCATGCGGCCACCAGAGGATTTTGCTGCGGCCACCAACAGATTCATTGTTAATATTGAAATTTAATAAAATATTGTTTTTTTAAGTAAATTTGTCAACAAAGACACTGAAAATAAAATATTGTATATGCATTGCATTGTGCATCAAGAATTGCTTGTTAGCAAAAACTCAACACATACATTTTTAGGTCTTTTTGGCAAAAAGGACTCGACACAAAAATTTGGTGCGGCCACCAGACATATCCGTAGAACCGCTGATGTTTCTGATGCGGCCACAGCCAAATTTCACGTGAGAACCACTGAGATAGAGTGTCCCAAACGTAACGAACTAAAATTATTATTTTTTACTAAAAAAATCTTTTGTAGTTTTTAATTAATCATGTACTTCATCCAACCCAATTGATGAATATCACTCACTTGACCAACACTTGTAAATTCAACAATTTGTTTAGTCAGAGTAGCTTACCAGACATGAGAAAATTTAGTCAGAGTGGAGAAGGTGACTTCATCATTCTTAAGTATTTTATCTCGTTCGATATTGTCATCAATTAATAGAAAATAATATATGAGAATACGAGAATTACGCAATTTGTTTATTGATATGTACATTAATATAATATGTACGTATTTAAAAAAAAATCGTTTCAAAGCCGTTTTGAAGCAAAACCATCAATGTAAAAAAATATGAAAAGTAAACGGTACTTTTTTAAAATGATCGGATTTCGAAACCGTGTGAAAAGTAAATTGGGGTAATACATATTTACTTTTTTTCGGCTTTTATATAGCTGTGTGAATTGTATACCAGCACATACAAAATATACAGTTTTGAGATCAACAAAATTTATAGTTTTCTTTATAAAATAAAATACAACTAGAACTAGTTGAACACAGGAATCGAGATTTGAGTAAGTCTATTCCGCAGCGCATTCTGGACACATTTCATTTGGGAAAATGTTTGCTCACAAGAAAACGTTAGGCCAAATGCTCAAAATAGAGCAAATGCAAATTTTTTATAAGCATATTTTTTTTGTGGTCGCCCATAATGATATTGCATCCATGTGATCGTTTTCTGTGTTTTTGAGATGCTGTCGAAGATCTTTAAATTTATTTGTCCATAGAACTGAACATTTGAATTTAATGTATTCTAATTCTAGATTATTTATTCCCACTATATATTTTATTATTAGTATTTTCAATGAATAAATAATTTTATAAAAAAAATAAAAATATTATCACATTTTCTTGGTGGGTTATTCAAAATGTCGTAGTGGGTAATTCAGTTACCCACGGGTAGTAGGTTGCCAACCACTGCTTTAGGTCATGGGTGGCCAGCCTTTTCAGCAGTCAGGCAAAATTTTAGAAATGAGATTTCCTACCGGGTCACAACAAAATTTCTTTTATTATTCAAAGCAAACAAGAAATATATTGTTTTTTAAGAAGATATAACAAACATGAGAATCAAACATATTTTTGAGATTAGAATTAGGCAATACAAAAAATAATAATAAAAATAAACAAAATATGATAAATTTTATTGAGACTTCTGATGTTCACTGTCAGAAATAAGTGCATCAATTTTGATAACGATTGATGTGGTTGCTACACGTAAACAATTTTCCAAATGCTCATCAGTGCACCGTGTTCTCATTTGAGATTTGATATCCTTCATTTGACTAAAAAGCTGTTCACACGCGTAAGTGTTTCCAAATAGCGAAATCATCGAAAGAGCATGTTTATAAAAAGCAGGATATTTCTCCTTGTGCAAATGTGTCTGGTAAAATTCTTCCAAACCTACCTGATTGAATTTTTCTTTTAACTGTGCATCACAACACATTTCACAATGTTCCATTTGTAAAATTCCTGGCTATAAATTCACGTCTACGGAGAATGGCGTTGCAAATGCAGCAAAAAGTACACGATGCTTTTTAACATCTTGAAATCGGTTTTAAAATTCGAGGCTTAAGTCAGATATCAACGAAGCGTATTTATCCGCCACCATTTGTGTGACGTCTGGCTGCAATAACAATGTAGGAAAGAAAGTGAAGATTTTTGTCCTTAAGTGTTGTTCCCAAAGCCCAAGTTTCATTTGGAATGGGGAAGTATGATCAAAAATCTTATTGGTTAGTTGATCTTTCCCCTATAGACGAGTATTAGCAACATTTAGGTTGCTAACTATATTAACCAGAAATGCAAAGTCGCTAACCCAATCCTTGTCTTCAAATTCTGGGATACTTCACGACTTGCTTGCGAAGAATGATTGTATTTCTCGATTCAAATTAAAAACTCTTTTCAATATTTGAGCACGGGTCACCTATCTTACTTCTACATAAAATGTAACGTCATTATGCTGTGAATCCACAAACTTGAGAAACTCTTGGAACTGACCATAGGCGGATCCACGGGGAGGGGGCATGGGGGCCATGCCCCCCCCCTGAGGAGAATTCATTCCATTCAAAATATTATAACAATAATTTTCAAATGATTTTTATTTAAATAAATATGTTGTAGTTCTCTTTCTTTACGAACCTTTAGTTTAACAACTACAGTTGCGGTAAAAGATATCCGCCCACCCTTCACAATTCCATTCATTTGCAAATATTTCCTCGAAATCTTTACCATTTTTTGTTTCTACCGATTGTAAAGAAAACTAAGAGCCATATTTTCAAGAACAATGGGTTGACACCTTTCACCAACCTTAAGATGGCCTAGCTGCTTACCGCATCTTGTCTTCATGAGCTAAACTTGAAATCATCAGAGTATGTGACTCGTCTCCAATCGTCCAAAGTCCAATTTTTGTGCACCTTCGTCCATTTTTGCCTACATTTTTACAATGGGAACTGTTTCTTTTGGCGCCGAGCGGGAAATCCATGTGCCACGATTATATTACGGCTATTACGGACATTTCCCATCGATCATTTGAAATCACTAGTCGAAGCTTGAAGCATTTTTTAAAAATCATACTCCATATATGAAGGTCGTCCCGGTCGGTTGTTAAGCTCTCTCTGCCGGTTCAAACATACCCCTTCAGAGCGCCAGTTTCACAATTCTTTTTTTTTTAAATCCACACTTTACTTTCTACACAGTCTACTCTAATCGAAATTTTTCTATTTGGTAAGTTTCCCCCCGAAAACTGATTCAATTTGGGCTTTAATCGCGATTACGTTTTCTTTCGGCTATCTATAACTTCGTCAGATGCTTACGTGACTAGGTCTGGCTCAGTACTGTTAAAGCTTTCAAATCTTGATTGTTTTTCATAATATGGTTATTGCTTTTTTTTACAATCGAATGAAAAAAAATGGAAATCGGTAAAGATTTCGAGGATATATTTGCAAAGGAATGGAATTATGAAGAGTGCGCGGATTTATTTTTCCGCAACTGTATATATACGACATGTGATAGGTTAAAAATTATGTCGCAATTGTGAGGTTTTGTTACGAATTTTACTTAGTTTGACAATCAGCGTTGCCTCCGCTGAAAAGTGGTTTTCCACATTATGACGCATGAAAACCTGGCTAAGGAATCGTATGAGTAAATGGATATTTAGCCTGAGTATTTTTGGGCCTAATAGTCAGAGTCATCAATTATATCACATGGTTTTGCTTGGGGTCATCACTTCTTTGAACGCAGGGTCATCATTTATTCCGTTAAAAAAAATCGGGAAAAAATCGTGTAAAAAAAGGTAGCGGGGCCCCGTTCAAAAATCGCGTAAAAAAGGAATGGGTGTATGGTGTATATATGTTTTTTTAATGTATCATGTTTATTTTCAAAATGGCCACCCCCTGGGACAGTTCCTGGATCCGCCAGTGGAACTGACGGTGATTCAACCCCTTCGACTTAATAACGTTCACTGTTTTGATGACTACCTTCATGACATGATCCATTTTAATGGACTTTCTCCTGATGAATAATGCAATGAAAATTTAGCATTAAAGTATTACCAACTTGTCAGGCCTCATTTTCAATAAATTTTACCAAACTTTCATGTTTCCCAACCATTGCTGGAGCACCATCTGTTGTTATTTATGCCCGATAGGTTGTTGAGTGTTGAGAATAAAAACGATTCAATGTCGATGTAACAGCTCCTTACAAATCTCGAGAGGAAGTAGTGTCTTAAGTAGATACAGTGCCGCTAATTCTTCTATTTTTTAAGATGGACATCAACACCCCTGATAAAAATCCCACTTGGGCGGTATCTGTTTGGGCCGTGCTTTCATCCAATGCTAGAGCATAAAATATGAGCTTGGATGCTCGATTTCTCAAATTATCTTGAATATGGTTTCCAAAGTATTCGACACGCCTAGTAATAGTTTAACGAGACAGGCTTATTTTTTTTGAGAAACCCGTTTTTTTCTGGTCACAGAATTTCAACGACACTCTCCAAACATTCCTTAATCATTTCACCATCTTAATAAGGCTTCGATTTTTTTGCTAGTAGCATGGCTACTGCATAACTAGCTTTTACATAGCATGTTGACTCTTGAGCCGCTCTAGTAAATATCTGGCGTTGTGCAGAAAGTTTTTTTTTAATTCATTTGCTTTGTCTTGTCGAAATTGCCATTCGTACTTATTTGTTTGTTAAGTCTCGTAATGCCGTTAATGTATTAATCTTTCAAGATAGAAACCGCTGCTCATTTTGAATTCTTGGAATTGGCCCTCCATCCGAAAAGTTTGCCCCGCCCTGGCGTAATACATCAGTCGTGCTTTAAAACGGATTGAGCTCATTCAAAAGAAGCTCATTATATTAAATTCCTTGAAATATTTTTTAACAGTTCGAAGATAAAAGTTTATTGTCCAAAAACTACTTCATTTCCGTTAATTGAAATAATATCGATACTTAAAATGATGACTAAAAATATCTGCTTAATTTTAAAAAGATAAACAACATTCAAAACTCACCAAAATAGAGCTAATTTGATGAATTATAATTATAATACGGATATTTAATATTTTTAAGCGTGGTAAATTCTTTATTACGAGGTTTAAGTTTCGTTGAGTCTAATGAATCCGATATTAATTTGGTTGTAGTGTGTTTTAGTAATTTGATGTTATTAACTTTTGACAATGCCAATTCGGTATCTACTGCCAGTGATTCTAGTTGTTTGGGTGACGGGTGTTGAGGGATTTGATATTTAAAACCTTTATCCAGCAAATTGGTCTCCTCATCAGAGAATTTAACTGAGGACAGATTAATAGTTTTTTGGTAAAACTTAAGATGTTTCGTGTTACATTTAGTTTGAGAATCAGTGTCTGGTTTGACATTTTCTATCAGTTTTTTGAGTTTACGGCATTGTTTTTGAAATTTAATAAAAATAATATGATAAATGTCGTCTCTTATTGACGTATCTAATGTGTCAAACTCGATAGGGTGTAATTTAAAACTAAGTTCAAATCATAGTTTAGAAAATTCTTTAGATCTAATAGCTAAAATCAAAGACGTAAAACTGCCCACGAACAGTAAATTAATCTCACTAGACGTTACGAGCCTATTTACGAACATTCCCGTAAAAGAATGTCTTGAAATAATCCATGATTTATTAGAAAAATCAAAACTAAATCCTTTCGAATCTGAAGAGCTTTACTCTCTGATACAAGTGTGCACCGAGACTAATTATTTTTTATTTAACTCGGTATATTATCAACAAAACGACGGATTACCAATGGGATCGCCGCTAAGCCCATTGCTCGCTGAAATTTTTATGGATAATTTAGAACACAAAATTTTAGAAATAGATAACAAAAATATCGGTTATTACTACCGCTATGTAGATGATATTATAATTTGTTGGCAAGGCACGGATAGGCAGTTAGATATATTTCTAAACAAGGCTAACTTGATACACAAAAAAATTAAATTTACACTAGAGATAGAGGTAGACCAATGCATTAACTTTCTAGACTTAATCTCTACCATTAAGACCATCACTAGAATAGAAAATCGACATAAATTTAAAATCTTTAGAAAACCAACCTTCTGTGATACTACTATTCACGCCAAATCACTTCACTCTTGGAACATTAAACTATCTGCATACAATTCAATGATACACAGATTACTGGCTGTACCGATGAATCAGATAGATTATTATAACGAATTACATACTATAGAACAAATTGCGCGTAATAATGGCTATGAGAAAAAGGTGATAACAAACTTATTATATAAAAAACGTTTAAAACTAGCTAGAAAACTTATTTACCCTAACTTAATACAAGAAAACCGCTTCTTTAAATCAATTAACTACTTAGGGAGTATTAGTGAAAAAATTCACCACGAGATTAAAAATTCAGTAAATGTAGCATTTAAAGTCAATAATAACTTAGGTACACATCTTAAAAATAGTAAAGACAGGATTAATAAACTTGATAGAAGCGGTATATATAAGATGACTTGCGGTACATGTGATTTAGTATATGTCGGACAGACTGGTAGAAAATATCCATTCGCGCAAACGAACATGTTAGATCTTTTAACAATGGAAAAACTGATTCACAATATGCAAATCACCTTATAGAATTAGCACATAATCCGAATTCGGTCCCGATTCGTTTACATTCCTGCAATAAGGGCCTAAAACTGAATGCATTGGAACAGCTTGAAATTAATAGGTATAATCAGTCCAATGAAATTCTTAACGATCAGATCACAATTAATAGTTCACCTCTGTTAAAACCTTTAACAAACAATAAACTTAAAACAATTTAAAATAGATGCACTTAGAAATTGCAGATTTTAAGTGGTTTCACACGATCCAATAACCCAAAAATACCCAAATTATTGTTTCCCACCATTACTTTAGACCAATAAATCAAACTTATTTAAATTCTTTCATGTGACGTAGGTATGGTTTCAACAGAAAGAGATTATGTAGGGGGCACCCTGTCTAGCAAAGGTATATAAGCTATCTCTAATACACGTTTTAAACATAGTTCTGACGAAGGCGTAAGCCGAAATAGCTATCAACAAATATATAAAATAATTTATGTAGAATTAAAATACATTGTTATTTTTCTTTCCGTATTATAATGGAGTTCTACGAAGTAAATGCCTACTCAATCAATAAATTATAATTATTATCGTCTTTTCTCACTACAAGATCCCTTCCTACCTACCCCAGGGGTTGGCAGTTTGTCAAGTGAGAAGAGCCAAATTGTCATGGATAAAGGATAACAAAGGTACCAGAGAGCCGCATATATGTAATATACATACATACATATGGATATGGATTTTCAGGAAACTATAGTTGGAGATGTTTTATTTTAAAAAATAATTAGAACGGTGCCCATGCTATGCGAAACCCGGATCGTTAGCGACAAAACTCATGGAAAAGTATAAAATTCAAACAATTTAAATCTGAAATTGAAATTTCATCAAGTACCCTCAGTCAAAATCCTTATCTAATTAGATGCATCAGATTACAATTGGATTCAAAAATCGAGGATACTATCGCACATTTTGCTTATGTAATAAAGCAAGTTGATTCTAGTATTTTAAAATGATATAATTACAAAATGGGGTTTCGGATTTTTCCTTTTTACGGGTTATAAGATCAAAGTATATTCTAAATAGGACAGGTTGTAATCCTAAATAAGACAGGTTGCTCGCCACTGCTAACAATATTTCCAATGACAGGTTTAACCCTTTCCTAATTGATTGCATCTCATTCGTTAATATTTTGTAAATGCTAACTTTATTGGTAGTTTAATTATTTGTTTGCTTTGCTTTGATCCTAAAACCTCCTCCTTTTGTAACTATCATCGTATATTTTAAAAAAAATGTACATTGGTACGTGTAAATGTTGAAACAGTCAATAATATGACTGATTTTTTTTAAATTCTTAAGAGTCCCTAACTCCCTACGATTAAAATGTGAGGCCAACTATTTTATTTGATCACGATATTTTGTAATGGTGTGTATAATTAGGAAAGCCTTGTATTTTCATCGACTTTTATTTAATGGCCAATTAAGTACGATGAATTATAGTAACCTTTTCAAAATATGCATACATAACATTACATTACAGCTTTTGTTAGCTTTAAAATTGTCGAATTATTGTTTTGTGAAGATATATTTTTATGGTTATAATATTTATATTGTGGTTATTAGTCTTGGTGGTAAATTTAATATTTTTTCTTATTTTAAGGTACATACTTTCGATTTTATAAATTAATGCATTAACTTTTTTGAAATTTTACTTTCAGGCGCCAAAACGCGAGGTCATATATTTCTTTTCTTATAACGTGCGTCCACATTTGTTGGTTCAATTTTAAAAATGTTCATCATATTTTATCAAAAAAGTTTGTTTCATTTTTAAATATGGAAACAATTCAAAAGTTTGTCGTTCGAACCAACTCGTATCATTGTAAATTTTAAATTTTATGAAATCAAAGCTGTAGACTTGTTAATGAAACATACAATTTCTGCATTAAACTGCGTTATGTGTTAAACTAAAGTTAGAATTTTTTGAATTTTGTACTTTTCCATGAGTTTTGTCGCTTACGACCCGGGTTTCGCCTTTCGGCATCTTCAGGCATTCCAAGTGCACGGATGTACTTGAACTGTCAGTTCAAGTACACAAGTAAACGGTTCAACATAGTTGGGATCAATACGTCAAATATTTTTCAGAGACAAAACAATTTACCACTTTAAAACAGCGGGTTAATTTGCCACTGTTACAAAAGATTCTTCTTGGCTATCAAACCGTAAATGAAAACGCACTTTATTGGCGTACATAAACTCAATTTGTGTTTTTTGTGTTGAGATTTTTCGACATTGCGCCATCGTCAGAAATTGCTTGTCAAAGTACATATGTCTGTAATAGATAATTGATAATCGCTAGCTCGACTAAGGCGCTTGATGTTTTGTCAGTTCATTCCGAATGCTGAAAAGCCAAATCCGCAGGATGTCGTTAGTGTGGTCCGCGGTGGTTCTGCAGCGTCGTTGGCTTCCTTCGCGGGCTTTATGGGTACGAGTCTCATTCTTTCAGTCGATTTATCGATTTTATTCGAAAGCATGGGTGTTCGAGCTGTCTAAAAATTTCCTCCTACACAAACGATCCTATAATCCAATGATGCACAACCTTTTTGGAAGAAGTGCCAGCTTAACAATTTTCGGGTTGCTCGAGAGCCGCATAAGTAAAAGTGAGAACGTGAATAGGATGGATTCACTCAGCAGAAGAAAAATTAGTGATTGTCATATTGGGTGGCATGAGATATCATTATGGGCCGCAGGTTGTGCTTCACTGATTGAACAGCTCAAATGATTTGGCAAAATGTGCCGGAAGGGTCAAATATTATTCTATACAGATACAAGATCTGATTGACTTGATAATCAAATAGTTTCTGTCTTTTTGGTCACAACTCAGTGATGCATGTTGCGATACATAATACTTTCATGTATGGGAAGAAAAGAGTGTGGTGGAAAGGCATTATTTAAATGAATAAGACACATTCAACAGTACTTCTTCTCCAAGTTTTTTGATAAAGACCACTACCAGGTTTGAGGCTTACTACGGCAGTCTCATAAAAAAAAAATTTTGTCGATAAATCCTTTTTTTGAATCTTTTGAATTTTGTACTTTTCCATGAGATTTGTCTCTAACGATGCGAGTTTCGCCATTCGACATCTCCAGACATTTAAAGTGAACGAATGTACTTGCACTGACGCGTAGTAAGAGGTTTGTATCGTTTATATACAAAAATAAAAGTAAATCACAGAGCTTTATTGTTATTAACGTAATCTATGTACATATATGAATAAGCAAAAATGTTGATATTAATGAGTTTCAATGAATTATGTGAGTAAATTATAATTATCGAGTATTTTCAATGTATTATTACAAATACTAATTACCAAATAATAACATGGAAATGACGATAAATATAAAGGGTTTTATTCGACCTATTATTGAAGAATTGATTGAGTTTATAATAAATGATATTTTAAAGAGGTATAACAATGATGAGTTTGGAATATTGAGGTGTTCATTTAAAGTTTCCCTATTTATTTCTGTTCTGAGTGATAAAAGCCACTTGTGTAGTCGACACTGATCGAACATATATGCGACTTTTACCACCAGAATGGCGGTAATAGATCATTCAAATTTAAAGGTTGAAATAATTCCTTTAAAAAATGTATTTCAAGTCTCTCGCTCCCGCGCGGTCAATTCTCGCTTGATTATTAAACATTGGTACGCTGCTTACTAAAAGCATTGTCCTGAAGCACTTCCAATTCTTATGTTTTACCTGCATACCGTTAATATTGGTACATTGCTTACTAAAAGCATCGTGAGATGCCACGGAGCACTCCCAATATCTGTATAATTTTAGAATTGGTATTCGGCCGTTAGCCCTGAGGATCCGACAGCATTATATGTTTTCTTTCTGATTGAGCGGGTGATACCAGTATGTTTAAATAAAGCGCGCAAAATCAAAATCCTGGTGTTAGAATCAAGGAATATGTACCTTGTTGAAACTCAAAGAATTCGTCCTCCATTGGACGTCAGTTGTGAAAAATGTCGCACATTGAGCGTAGTAAACGTTTTCAAAATTCACATTGTTATAGTATTATATACAATGTAAAAGTGGAAACTTTTTACAAAAAGTCGTTTGTAACGAATACAGATCAGAGATCTCAATTGTTTTATCTGTAATATGTGACTAATTTTCGATAGTGGGCAAATCCAGGAAGGCTTATTTACAAACTGTGCCAAAGCCATTTCAACCAATTACATCATCGCAAAGGCAACCGCCATCTTGCCGAATTCCAAACATTTGAAAGATGACCAAAGAGACCTCACGCTCGTTTTTCGCTGCAAAAAATACAGGAATTTAGCTTATATATTATCATAAAATTTTTAACAATTATAATGAAAAAATTTTCAGATGATCAAAATAAACGGCTTAAATCAAAGAAGAAAAAGTCAGTAAATTCAACCATTTTTTAGGTAAGGGTTGCACTTACAACACATAGTAAAATATGTTATAAATATACCATCACAAAACCAGATAAATTTGGAGAGATATATCTCCACCACCTTTAAGAAGATTTGTAAAAGATAAGAAAGAATAATTAAAAGATGTCAATTCGTTAGTAAAAAAACGTGAACTGGTTAATTATAAAACAGTAATGGAAAGGAATAAAGAAAACAGTGCTGAAGAAGAAACTTAGGAAGAAGTTAATATTTTATGCGAAGAAATTATTGTTGAAATTTGCATTAGCGATTTATTTTTAATTTATGCTGTTTTCCTTTTTTGTGCATGTATAATATTGTTACAATATTGTCAGAATAATGCCTTTAAAATTCTATGTTACTTAATAAAATTTGAATATGAATTTAAGCTTTTTCATTATCTCCTACAAATATTTTATATTGCGCAACCCTGATTGCATATCAATGATGTTTTGGGAAAATTTTGATAGTTTCCTTTCGAAACTAGCCAAATCCGGCTCCCTAATTTTCAAATGTTGTCAAATCCAGATGTTACTATCGAAACTAGTCAAATCCATTTTTAAAACGCTTTTTTCTCTATTATTACATGAAAAACATTACATTTTTACACAGTATTTGTAATTCTTGATTTTTAAACATATTTTTAAGAATATTGCTAGTTAACACAAACGTATGAGGAATCTCTCATTTTCTCAGTTTGTCAAAAAATGGATTTGACAAAATTTGAAAATTACCTCCTAATTTGTCCTCATCGATTTAAAAAAAATAAAAATGGCGAGAGTTATTAACTATTCATATCTTTGCTCCACCCTTCAATCTTTGCACTTAAAGAATTAAAGACGTTAATTAAGCAACTAAGTAGCAAACAGCTCTCGTTTGAAAAAGTCTGTTCAGATTCGTTGGTGACGGCCCGTATAGCCCCGTGATGTAATAAAGGCCCTATGTTAAATGCACTCGAATAACTATAAGTTAATAAATCATCACAATGGCATTCGTAATGAGTAAAAAAATCATTAATCCATCCGTTACTCCAGACCATTACAGAAGGATTCTTCAATTTTACCGAAATAAATATTATTGATTGAGTAGGCATTTACTTGGTAGAACTCCATTATAATACGGAAAGAAAAATAACAATGTCTGTATTCTGCTGTCAATACAATGTCAATAGTTCTGACGAAGGCGTAAGCCGAAATAGCTATCAACAAATATATAAAATAATTTATGTAGAACTAAAATATATTGTTATTTTTCTTACCGTGAAATAAATAAATTATCACTCAATAAACTCAGATTTGCTATCATTAAAAGAAGTACATACAATTAATTGATCGCAATGAATACTATATTTTTCAATATAAAATTAGGATATTTATCCGAATAGATGAGAAGATAATTTGTTTCATCTCTTTACGCCAGTATAATATAAATAAGTTGACGTATGTATATAAAAAATAGTTCTGATGAGGGCGTTCGCCGATATAGCCTAAAACTGGACTAGAATTTTTTTGGGAAAATGAAGAACGAAAAAAACTCTAACACGTCTGCGGCAATTCACGACGGTACATTTTGAAATTTCAATAGGTACTAATATTTTTACTTTTCAATTCTTTTAGAACGAACATTGCTATTATTAATCTTTTTGAAATGGAGTTGTAAAAATTTAATTTAATCAACAAATTTTATATTCATCAGTTATTTATGTCGAGCATGGAACCGAGCGGCCAATATTGTCCTCGGCGTCCTCGTCGTTGCGGTGTCCAAGGGCTCGAGTCCCAGTTCATACATAAATTAATTTTCCTGATGATTTATATACTTGTGGCTGCTGATACTAAAACATGGTATAGTGAATACAATAAGCTAAATACTCGCCCCACCAATGCCTCATTATTGTATCCTTACTCTCTCCAAGAAAAGTTGAGCGATTGAGGTTGCTCAATCGCTCAACTTTTCTCTCCTAGCATATGGAGTCATCATGGTGCAACAGAACTTCTGTTGCACCATGATGACTCCATATGCTATACATAACGAGCGGTCATGATAGTTGACAAATAGTCTAGAACTGGGCAATTCTGTATGGCTCAATATATGTTTTCATAGTCAACAGCTGATAGACTAGTCATCAATGCAGTACTCAGCTAAAATAAAAACTGAGAAAGGAATGTAAAGACTTAATCTCTATCTCTATCCAGAGAGAGCACGCTTTACACATTAACAGGCTCCACATATGTATATACATAAGTATGTAGCTATACAACGGAAAAATATATTTACTATGTGTAAGTAGCAAAATGATGCTCACTTCTTCCGACTATATATTTCATCGAAATATAATGATATAGGGATGTTTATTACTAATGAAAACATTGGAATGAAGTAAATTGTATTTAATATGTTCTAGTTATCTTTTACGAATATCCTCTGTTTTCAAAACAGATTATATACTTCTGAAAGGATTCAAACTGATTAATCCTTAATTATAAATATGTATATTGAGAATGTAAACATTTATGGGCATGCTATCTTACGATATTGTATATAAGTCATATTATAACCGTTATAAGGTTGCTACTTGTTACCACAATTCAAATTTACAGCTTTCGTTCCAGCCAGTAGAGCATTTTATTTTTCAATATAATATTGTCGTAGCAGCGTAGTAATATTATCACAAAGACTGCTACGAGAGACATAGAGGGCTACTATAATCCAATTACGGAACACGGCAGCTGACACCTCCTAGTATTTTAGGACATCAGCACTCTCTCGAACGGTCTATATTTCACCTCAGTCTATGAGTTCAAGACAATATCAGGATATCAATTCAGTCTTATAATACTCTATAGTGGAATCTAAAGCGATTTCAATATAAAGTAATTTCTAAATTTGTAAAGTCGACATTTGAGGGCGACGTCTCCGGATGAGACCTGCGGACGTCCCGCTCTAAAATGTCTTGTCTCTGTTACGCCCTGGCTGCGTGAGATACGTAGTATTACACGCAGACTCCGCTGTACCAAAAAAATGGCAAAGATGACGCATACTTAACCGAATGCTGCAACGTTCGCCTCACGAACGAACGAAGTCGCGCCTGCTACAAACAGACGCTGGAGCGCAGATAACATCGTAATTTCTCTCAGAAAATCAGTCAGAATTAGAAAGCGAAGATTGCGCTTTGATTGTACATCTGTTGGGTAAAGCTTATGCACGGATCGAGTTTAAACTCTCCACAATAAGTTCCTCAGGTCGCCCTTCAAGCCAGTAATCGTCTTTCTAATACGTTTAAATCCTGATATTGCCTTTGTAAAGGCGAGAAGGTCGAATCATTATTGTTGCAACCTTTAAATTAAATTCTATATGTAAATCGTAATTGTATAACCTGTTCTGAAGACAAATAAATAGTGCGTATGCTATTTTCACTGTGTAACCCTTTGAGATCGTTTTCTTAATTAGAGCACCCCTGCTTTCTCACCTCCCAGTCCAATTTCCTCATCCCGAGAGTGTCCGACAGGGAGGCACGTCCTCTTTTCCGAGAGGGCTGAGATTGAAGTCGTCTCAATTGGCTCCCAGAACGTGGGGCCGACGTCGTTCGACAACGACGGGATCCATTCCTGATTTTTCATGCTCACCCGATCTCAAAGCGGTCTGGGTTCGAAGAAACCCAGTGGCGTCCAAATTAACAATACAAACAATATGTGCGACAGTGAAAGTGTCAGTTTTCCCGAAGACCGGCTGATCGAATCGGGAACTACAAGGATGTCGACACCAACAATGTCACCAACGCCTACGCCCACACCTATGCCCACGCCTACCATAAACGACGCCTACCAAACACGTTACGTCTACCGCGAAGCGTAGAATTTAAGCGGACATTTGACGGCAGCTCAAGGGCTGACATCGTCAAATTCCTCGGAGAATGCCGAGAATACTTCGTGGCAGCCAGGACCCACGAAGAAGATAAATTGGAGAAAGCCGTGTCAGGCCTCAGAGGCGAGGCCAAGCGATGGTGGGCGTCACTAAGGAATAAGCCGAGCAGCTGGGAGATGATGTCGTTCCAGCTGCTGCGGCAATATGATAACGAGGATAGGCGGATCATGATAGACCATGAGTTTCGGTCTATCAGGCAAACCGAGGACCAGGAGATCGTCGAGTTCCTCGACGATAAGAGAGCGCTATCGAGGGTCTGCAGGCCGGGTGCCGATCAGAAGGATCTGGCAAGGGCGGTACACCGCCTACTCACTCCTCGCGACGTCGACAGGACAAAGACGATGACGTGGTCGACGCTCGACGAGCTAATAGAGGCAGCAAAGACTATCGAAATCTCGACCCCAAGGACAACGTCGTATATGACCCCGCAGCCACCACAACGCTCACAGCCTCAGTACAGAATGTACGAGGATGAGACGGAGCGTCTATATGACGAGGAGCAAGGGCGTTATTACATCGTCCGCCGCGACGGCTCTCGTCAGCGTCACTCATCACCACCCCCGCCTCAAGTACGATGGAAGCAGAGGAAGGAAGCCGACACCTCAGCATCAAGAGGCGAGCCAGAGGTTGACACCAGCAAACCCCCACCTAGCGTCCAAGAAGGCAGGTGGAGGGATAAACGACAGAACAGTCGTTTGGAGTGCTGGCGTTGCCAAGGGAAACACCTGGCAAGAAATTGCCCAAAGCAACCGGGGACCTCTGACGACAGGAGGAACTGAGGAGACCGCAGCACCAAACCGGATAGACGGACTGCCGAGGTGTCTCCATCATCAGCACGAGGAACGTGCCTACTGGTGACGAAGACATCTGGGAGTCCTCAGTCACGTCGTCCGCCCGAGGAAGTCAAGACAGTGAACCTCAAGTGCAATGCGTCCATAAACAATGAAACGTGTACAAACAATGAAATAAGCGTTAGGGATAGAGTTAAAATAATAAACAATAAGAGTGTAGATAATATTAATAATGACGAAAACAATGATATGTGTAGAAACAATGAAATAAGCGTTAGGGATAGGGTGAAATTAATAAATAATCAGTGTGTAAACAATTTTAATAGTTATAAAAACAATGAAACATGTGCAGACAATAATCAAATAAGTGTTAGAGACCGAGTTAAAATGATAAACACTAGTGAGAAATGTAAAAACCTTTTAAAAATTGAAAAAAGTATTGATACTGACAATAGCGGATGTGAAATTTTCTTTAACAAAAGTGACGTAAATATAAACAATAACGTAGGTAAAGGTATAAATAAAGACAATGTGGGTGACGGGGCATTTTCGCCACAGCCACCAATACCAGCGCCTATACAGAGGTCAGCGAACTCCCCGCGAGGTGCGAAGGTCGGGGAACCTCCCGCACCACTTCCTCGGAGGAAGTTCACCACCAAGAGGATACTACAGGAACTAGAAGAGTGTCCTTAGTGGGTATCAGTGAGGCAGCCTCCATCACGCATCCGCGGCTATTGAAAGTGCCGTTATCGCTCTCGGACGTGAAGCGACCGCTTTCAGCTGTAATAGATAGCGGGGCGACACACACTGTTATCCGGAGTGATCTAGTGCCGCACTTTACGCGAATGCAGGCGGGACCCTGTCTACGGTTAGCCGGAGGAAGTACGCTGGCAACATACGGACAAATTACCGTGACGGGACTGTTGCAAAACGAGCCGTTTTCGGCGACGGCATTAGTCGTAGAAGGCCTAGGCTTCGATTTGTTGTTAGGACTGGATTGGCTTGAACGCGAGGAAGCCAGTCTCGACTTCAAGCGTAGGTGCTTGCACTTTGGCCTTAAGATCCGTCACACCGTACACTGTGCCACACTTACAAAGCCAACGATCAACACCTCCCCCGAGATACCTCCACTAGGCGAAGCGGTACCGGATCACATGATCGGCCGGTTTAGTCGACTGCTGAGGGATTTTGGCAGTCGATTCGCAGCCACCGGGCCCAAATGCCGCACTGTTGAGCACGAGATTCGGCTATCTGACCCTGTTCCCTTCCGAGCTAATCCTCACAAGCACTCGGAAGGCACCAAGCAAATGATACGGGCCGAGGTGCAACAGATGCTAGCCGATGGCGTCATCGAGCCAAGCCGCTCTGCCTACAGCTCTCCGGTAGTCATCGTTAAGAAGAAGGACGGGACTCCTCGCTTCTGCGTGGACTACCGGAAGCTGAATTCAAATACCAAAGATGAAGCCACACACCTGCCCCGTATCCAAGAGACACTGAAAGACTTGGGCCCAGCAACCGTCTTCAGCTCATTAGACCTGAAAACCGGTTATTGGCAGGTGCCATTACATAAGGACACAAAGGCCCTCACGGCCTTCAACGCTCCGGACGGAGGGTGTTACCAATTCACGGTGATGCCCTTCGGTCTGAAAGGCGCTCCAGGGACATTCCAGCGTCTCATGAGTCAGGATGTACTTGTCGGATACATACAGAAGTTCTGCCTCGTATACCTAGACGATATCATCGTCTACAGTAATACGTGGGTAGACCATGTCCGACACTTGCGCCTTGTCTTTGAGAGGCTAGAACAACACGACTTGCGCATGTCCGGCAATAAGTGCCAGATCGGGAGGAACACGGTGGACTACCTAGGTCACCAGGTGACAGCGACAGGAAATATACCGCCACCAAGCCACTTACGAGGCGTAGAGGAGGCCTCTACCCCTCGCACACGCCGTGAACTGCGTGAATTCTTGGGGCTCTGTAATTGGTTGCGAGAATATGTGCCAGGGTTCGCCGACCTCGCCTTCCCGATGACAGACTTGTTAAAAACGGACACCAAGTTCCGATGGACCCCGCAAGCGCAGGCATCCATGAACAGCGTGAAAGAGGCTCTGCGAAGACCTCTGCAGTTGGCACGGCCCGATTTTACACGGCGCTTCGCACTGCATACCGATGCCAGTGGGCACGGAATCGCAGCAGTCCTTTTCCACCCCCGAGAGGACGGAGGGCGAGATATCATCTCGTATGCCAGTGCCCGTCTCTCCGAGGTGGAACGGCGGTACCACAGCAACGAGCAAGAAGCGCTCGCTGCAGTGTGGGCCATTAAACGGTACAGACCGTTTTTGGAAGACCGGCCGTTCACGCTGATCACGGACAACAAGGCATTGACTTGGCTGAATAAAGCCAAAGATGAGGGTGCAAAGTTGACTCGGTGGGCGATCCTGCTCTCCGAATTCAACTTCGAGATTAAACACTGCGCCGGGAAAGACAACCAACTCCCCGACGCTCTGTCTAGGAATCCTGACTCCGAGCCAGGAGTAGAGGAAGATGTGGAGAGGATGTTCCGACCGACCAGCGCAGCTACCGACGTAGCTCCCTGGCCTTAGCACTCGACCTCAGTACTGTGTTCGAGGCGGTAGTCGCTGCTCAGCAGGCTGACCCCAGAGTACAGGCTCGCATCCGCGATCTTGGGGAACCAGATACACACCACCAATGCCGGAACACCCGAGTGCGGGATAACCTCCTCTGCCATGTCAGCCATAAGGGCCAATACTTGACAGACGTGCCACCGGCGATACGCCGCGAAGTAATTCGGGCGTATCACGACGACCTAAGTGCGGGTCATCCAGGTGCGCACGAGACCGGCCGAGCGATTGGCAATCGCTTCTACTGGAAGAAGCAGCGGCGTGACGTAGAGGCCTACGTCCGGCAGTGCCCCGCTTGTTCTACAAGGAAGCGAGGCGCAATCCAAACGCCGGCTACGCAGCGCTCCCATAAGGAGGCTACGAGGCCATTTGAAGTGGTAGCCGTGGACTATATGGGTCCCTTTCCTACCACGACAAGCAAGAAGAAGTATCTCCTGGTTGTTACAGACCTCTTCTCCCGATGGGTGGACGCATTTCCACTGGCAGCTGCGACAACCGCAGCTACCTTACCCTTGCTGAAGCGGGTCTTCCGTACCTTTGGATTCGCAAGGGCCGTCTTGACGGATAACGGACCCCAATTCCGGAACAAGGTATGGAAAGATACACTCGATCAGTGGGGATGCGAACACTGGACAACGCCTAACTACCATCCACGTGCTAACCCCACAGAGAGGAGAAACCAAGAGATAAAGAAGGCTCTTCGTCTCCGCTTGGAAGCCGGCGAGTACGACCGGTGGGACGAAGTACTACAAGATACCCTGTTCTCGCTGCGAGTGCGCGAGAACGCGGCAACCGGCCTGACGCCAAGCCAGGCCGTTTTAGGATACGAGATGTGTCGTCCAGGAGAGTGGCGATCACAGCTAAACGCCGAACCTCCACGCTTCCTGGACCATCAGCGGGCAGACGCCGACGCCAGTCTGCTGCGACATCAAGAGGATTATTTCAACAGGCGCTACGGCACCGCAGAGAGACCCGACGCCCCGACGTTCAAGGCCGGTGACAAGGCGTATATGCGAAACACGACGCTTTCCAAGCATAACGCTCCCCAAACGTTACTTCCCAGGTGGGAAGGGCCGTTCGCGATAATCGCACCGAACTCAACCCATACCTACTGGGTGAACGTGAGGGGAGCCGCCCGGAAGACGCACGTCGACGATCTCCGCCCCGTGCCGCAGCCGTTCGCTGAACCATCCTCAGACGTCGAGCAGCCGACGCCAGAAACCGACGCTCCTACGACGCCGCCGCGACCGCCATTCGTACGAGCCCGGTCTCTGTGATTGTGTTTTATTTCTGTTAATGTGATATACTCCCATTAGTGATTGTGTTTTAATTTTTTTTTATGTGATGGACTTGCCTTGGTTTTCTTTGACAAGAAAGATGTTTAACCACCGTAAATTACTGCCATATGCGAAATTGTTTTAGTCTTTTAACTTCTTTTAAATGATTAATTTGTAACGTTTGTCTTTTTTTTTTCGGCAAGTCGTGTCACCAATGTATTTTTTTTTGCTTTGTTTTACCATACTGTATTCTACTCTACTTTAAGCTTTCTCTGTCCTTCAGACAGTTAATTCTATCCTTTGTTATTATTGTATTTTGTGTGTTTTTTTTGTATAAATTTTGGTTGCTGGGGAAACCATTGATTGAGGAAGACGTCCGAGATAGTCGCTGATCCTCAGGAGTAGGGTGGTTTAACACCTCCTAGTATTTTAGGACATCAGCACTCTCTCGAACGGTCTATATTTCACCTCAGTCTATGAGTTCAAGACAATATCAGGATATCAATTCAGTCTTATAATACTCTATAGTGGAATCTAAAGCGATTTCAATATAAAGTAATTTCTAAATTTGTAAAGTCGACATTTGAGGGCGACGTCTCCGGATGAGACCTGCGGACGTCCCGCTCTAAAATGTCTTGTCTCTGTTACGCCCTGGCTGCGTGAGATACGTAGTATTACACGCAGACTCCGCTGTACCAAAAAAATGGCAAAGATGACGCATACTTAACCGAATGCTGCAAAGTTCGCCTCACGAACGAACGAAGTCGCGCCTGCTACAAACAGACGCTGGAGCGCAGATAACATCGTAATTTCTCTCAGAAAATCAGTCAGAATTAGAAAGCGAAGATTGCGCTTTGATTGTACATCTGTTGGGTAAAGCTTATGCACGGATCGAGTTTAAACTCTCCACAATAAGTTCCTCAGGTCGCCCTTCAAGCCAGTAATCGTCTTTCTAATACGTTTAAATCCTGATATTGCCTTTGTAAAGGCGAGAAGGTCGAATCATTATTGTTGCAACCTTTAAATTAAATTCTATATGTAAATCGTAATTGTATAACCTGTTCTGAAGACAAATAAATAGTGCGTATGCTATTTTCACTGTGTAACCCTTTGAGATCGTTTTCTTAATTAGAGCACCCCTCCTTTCTCACCTCCCAGTCCAATTTCCTCATCCCGAGAGTGTCCGACAGGGAGGCACGTCCTCTTTTCCGAGAGGGCTGAGATTGAAGTCATATTTCGTCAACAATATAAAATATTTCACGAAGACGCGATTGTGGGGAATCAGAAATAAATATTTCTTAGTTGCAATAATATGTCATATATATATAAATATTATGCAAACAATCTATAATTTCTTATATAAGATGTCCAATTTTTTTTTTTTAGTACAAGCCACCAAATTTGCCACCCAAGAATATCTCTGACTGAACCGTCATACGCACGAAACGATGCATTACTATAGTAAATATGAAAGTGATTTCACTAATAATCCATTATTACGTATCTACAAGATATGTATGTTCAAATATTTTTGATGAAAATCATTAATTTCGAGGCTTCCATTTTGCATGAAAGCTTCTAAAGAGTTGTGACTGGTGCCTGAAACAATTCTTGCAAAATCTTGGTATATGCAATTTGAATATTTCGTTTGAATCCAATTTAGTTCAAAAAATAATGCTTGATATTTTAATCGTTTGATTTTTGTCTTTTCAATAAGTTTTGACCCGCGTTACGCCTTTCGGCATCTTCAGAAAATTGCTTCTTTTGCTGATAATTTTTTATCTGAGAATCACTCATTCAACGGCAGATGAAAGGGGTTAAAATCTTTAAAATCTTTAAAATCTTTCATCTAACGACGGGTGATCAGAAATTATTTTACCATAAAATTTTAAAAATAAATACGGCACAGGTAAAATAGTTTCCCAATTTTAAATGAGCAACTTAATTTTCCGAGTAATTTTTTTTTAAATGATTTAACAGGGCTCACCCCTGTTAAAAAAATCAATAACTATCGAAATAAATACATTATTTAATAAAACGTATGATAAAACCCACCCTTTAGTAGTAGATATTTTCATGCAAGTAGCTAGCTATTTTTTTTTTTACAATACCACATATAAAATTCCTAATAATTGGAATTTACATACAATTTATACTCACGTCATTGCTTGACATCAAGACATTCGATAATTCATCCAGATTCTAGACCTATTTCAATTATTATACAACCAGTCCTCTTTTTAAGTGATTTCGATAAAACGTGATTTTATTAGACGGCACCGTTACTTTGATAATTAACAGTCGTAATTCTGTACTGGGAGCTAGATATGGCTATGGCTGGCTATTGGCTATGTTAGATTGTAATAACGACATGATTTTTCATAATCTAGCATGCAAATTTTACGTAATTATGTACGCATTCACTTTCCCTAGTGTGCAAGAAGGTGTTTTCTTACATTAAACACCCCTTTCGTGCAGTTTTTTGACGGAGATCGAATCAAAATAGGAATGGTGTGTCAAGTTGTCTAGGTTCTGAATTGTCTATGAGCCAACATGTCATCTGTCAGCTTGACATGTGTCGACTTGACTTGTGTCGATTGGTCTGGTCACCGTAAATTCATATAAAAAATAGAAATATCTGAAATAAATAAATTTAAAATTAAACCAAGATTTGTTTATCGTGAATACATATAAATATGTAAGTTATTAACTATTTATTTAAAATACTAATCAAGCATGGTGTGTACGATTTATTTTTTGGGAATTGTTGAAATGCATAATGAATAAAGCAATCGTATGAAAATATATTATACGAAAAAAAATTGTGCCAGCCCTACGTCAATTACTAATTCAATGCTCAATATTTACAATGTCAATTGAATGCTCGGTATTATTTATTTTTGCCAACTTTCAAAAATATCCAAAGCCTTGTAGTGCGCTTCGATTGTTTGTTCGATTTAAATCTCTCTGAAAACACTAATTGCATAAGTTCAATTCGATAAGGTGTGATTTAAAACATGAAGGAGCTTCACCATGAGAATAAAGATTCCGTAAACGTTGCATTTAATCTCTTTGATGCCACGGCCGTGTTTACACGCCAAACAATTCCGTGCTCGTAGCGCTGGCTATACTAAACGCGCGTGTTAACACGCAGTACTTGAGACGTGGTTTAAAAGTCACGAGCAACGTTTATGAAAATTTTAAAATATCGTGAACATAGTGACATCTCTTGAAATTGTGATGTAATACTTGAACTTTGAAGATATTGTATAGTAATCTATAATATATCGGTGAAAAAGAGATGTTTCGTTGTGTTGAAATGTGTCACGAGCTGGGTATGCGTAGAACCTTGTTTTGAAGCAAACCATTCAGTGGAAGACTATGAGGTTGCTTTAAGAATTTTGAACGTATTTTTTATTCAAATTTAAGATTAAATTTATTATGAATCAGTTCCGATTTAAAGTCACCTTCACGTATTTTCTGTGTGAGTGTTTTGATTACCCTGAAGTTTTGTGAAACTTTTTTTGGTTTGGTTTTTGAATAAATGATGGCGTAATTGACACATGGTGTGACATTGACATATGGTAAGTGTTTGTGATGTACTATTAAAATATGTCCAAATAGTATATGTTTTTTAGGTTTTATTTTTTGAAAGAAAATCACGGGCCTCCATGTATGGCCATACTAATCGTAGCCGGCACCTAACAGGTTAACAGTATTGTGCCTGATTTCAAGAAGATATGTAATTCAATAACTCAAAATTATCAAAATAATCAAATGTTTTATTTATTCATATTATTTAATAAATAATGTGTTTTGATAACATTTAAAAAAAATACTAGTAGAAATTAGTTACCCAACCTAAAAACCTGAAACTAAAGTATTCCGTTAACATTGCAGAAAAAATTTGGGTAACGCTGATATATTTAATCATTAAAATTGTAGAAGTGTGAAGGGTTTCAAATATAAATCATACCTAACTCGATTCTGTTCGAAGGCATGGGTGTTGGCCAGTGACGGCTGGTGACGGGGTGTTGGGGGGTGCAATGGAAGATTCAACCATTTTTGCAAGAGTTCTTTCCTATTCATTGGATTTTAACACTTCTATATCATGGACTTTCAATTCAGATGTTCGCAATACCAACTGTTTCTCTTCTGTAGTACGGAAAAATAGTTGAATCTTCCTTTTGCACCCCCCAGCACCCCGTCACCAGCCGTCACTGGTGTTGGCGTTGTCTAAAAACCCTTCCAACAATCAAATGACCGCGATCAGATAAAAAATGATGAGGGATAGCGGTTCTGATCTTTATCAGAAAACATATTGACACCTTACTTTGAAAAGGTTCTAACTGCACCTGACCATGTTTTGAGAAGTTTGGATTGATCATATTCTGTTATTCAAAAGATAAAACTGAATTCTAACAATGAGAAAGTAAATATGTTTATGTTTTAAGGATATCGACTGAGGGTGCTTGATGGAATTTCAATATCAAATTTGAATTGTTTGAATTTTGTACTTTTCCATGAGTTTTTTCGCTAATGACCCGGGTTTCGCTTTTCGGCATCTCCATGCATTTCAAGTGCTAGGATTAGAGACTCCAATTCGAGTATCTAATACTCGAGAATACTCGTCCATTTTTCATGTACTCGATACTCGAGTATTTTGGAAAATACTCGTCCTGACTGAGACGACCTCGATCTCGGCTCTCTCGTTATATGCGAGGGGGCCTCCGATCCGACAGAAGGAAATTTGGACTCGGAGTAGGAGAAAATAGGATGCTCTGAAGTAAGACGATCTCAAAGGGTAAACAAGTGCGATTAGCACTCACACAATTTATTAAGTTAACAAAAGCAAATTACACGCAGAGTTTAAAGTTAAGACAATTACACACAGAATTTACGCGATTTATAAGACACAGAAGTTAGTTAAATGTAGCAAGATGACGATTATCTTCTCGCGCTTAAAAATGCAATATCAGGATTTAGAATTGTAAGAAGTTTTAGAGAGATGATTAGCAGCTAGAAGGCGACTCCCAGGACTTACACGTTGGAGAGTTTCTTCGGCCCGCTGTAAGATTTATCTGGCTAGTGCTCACTCAAGGCTCTCCAATCTCTCTGCAACTTTGACCGCTTAAATGGCAATAAAACGGGTTCTTATATGGCCATTACCATCCGTTCTTAGCGGATGATGTATCCCTGGTCGCTATCTGAACGGCGCAGCCTCCCCGCTAGAGATGCGTTTGCCGTCCCATTTTTTTCGGTCCAGCGGAGTCTGCATGAAATACCACGTATCTCACGCACACAGGGCGTGAACGAGACAGAGACATTTAGAGCGAGGCGTTGGTCGCAATACCGATTCGGAGACGCCGCGCCGAAATGTCTCTTTTACAAATGTTAGAATTACTCTACATCGAATCGCTATAGATTTCAATATGGAGTATGATTTGAGACTACCTTGATTCGGCTCCCTCATAAATCGAGAAGGAGCCTCCTATCCGTCACTCAGGAAGAGGAATTTTGGGAACGTAGTAGGAGAGACATGGTGCTCTTATAAACAAAAGCCGATCTTAAAGCGTTATGTGGGTGCGGCTAGCACCCATTATTTAATTGTTACGAATTTTCACGGACTTTACACATGGATTTAACACAAATAGATTTACAATACACGTTACGTTCTACAATACATAATACACGACTATTATAATTGAGAAGGCGATATCAGAAATTTACTAGAATTTATCCTTAGGGAGAGGATAAGGAGCTTGCAGGCTACTTCCAGGGGATACTGTTGGGAGAAGCCCCTCAACCACGACTGTAAGACTTATCTGGCAAGCACGTGCATTCTCAATGCACTCCAATCTCTCACTGCGACTGTATGAAAGAAAGCGGTTCCATTAGGTAGCAAACCGTTACAAAAAAATCGTTAACACGTGCGCCCGATAAGCCATTATTTATGGCCCAACGAACTTTGCATGAAATACCATGCAATCAGGGCGTGAAAGAGTCAAGAGACATTTAGAGCGAGACGTCCGCATAAATGCCTCTTTTACAAATTTGAAATTATAAATCGCTATAGATTTCAATATAGAGTATTATTAGAATGAATTTATTTCCTGATATCGACTTAAACTCATAGACTGAGGTGAAAAATAGATCGTTCGAGAAAGTTCTGATGACCTACCATATAGGGTGGTGTCAGATTAGAATGAATTTACTCCCTGGTATCGATTTAAACTCATAGACTGAAGTAAAAAATAGATCGTTCGAGAGAGTGCTGATTTCCTACAATATGAGGCGGTATCACGACTAATTCCGAACCATTTTAAAATTTGAGACAGTTAACATGTTTAATAAATTGAAATATATGTTTTATAAATTGACATAAATGTATCAATGAATAAAAATAAGTCTTTTTATTTCTTTATCATTTATTTATAGCACAAATTTGAATTAATAATATATATTTTGGTACATCTAATAAAAGTAGATCAATAAGTTTGATTGTTATTTACTGGATGAAAAAGAGAATGTTTTGATTTAATGAGTTAATGAATTTTGTGGGTAATTTATAATGATGAATTTTAAAATGTGGTGTCGTAAAAATTAATTACCAACTAATACGCATTTCAAGGGCATGGAAATGCCACATATTTAATGGGTGGGTTTTATTCGACTTATTATTAGGTTAAGAGCGGAAATTCTGGGACTCACGGTTGTACTCGATCAGAACCAAGTGCCACTTATTCAATGCATACTGACTGTGCTGCTTTAAGGTTGCGAGTCATGGCACATTACAAAAGCACATGGTAACCGTATATTGTGCTTCGAAAATAGATGCTTGCGGTGAATATTAGGGTGCGATGGTTTAACTTTGTCAGGAACACGGAGGTTAGGGAGCGGACAAACCAGCCCCTCATTACGTCCAAAATAAAAAGGTGACGATGGACCTGGCTTACGCATGAAGAAGCGAAGAGGTTGGTGGGTGATAGAGAATTCTGGAGGCACCGTGTGGTAGCCATATTCTGCGATAAGGGAGCGGATATATTTTTTTAAAGAATTGAATTATTTCAACTGTTTGAATTTATGATATTTATTTATAAGATGAAAACAAAGATGAATGAGGAAGATTAAGTTGCTCATTAATATTAGTTAGAAATAAATATATATTTTCCCCTATTTTTTCTACGTCAACTTCTAACCGCTCTTTTTCGAAGAACGTAGGGATTAAAAGGATACGAGGTCAAGGAGAGGACAGGTGGTTAGCTAAACGCTCTCACTACGCTCCGATTTTTGGGATTGGAAGTGTGAAAATCTATTTTTCACAACACTACCACCTATTGCCTTCGAGCAGAATCGACTAATCGAAAATATATCACGGAAGCTAAGGACGTTGACCAATGCACCACGGCCCGGACAGAAATAAATATTTTCACAGCTAAATAGTTCGCCAATTTTCAATTGCCAACTGTTTATTTGTTATCTATGGCGACGAAATAAAGTATATTGCCAATAATATAACACTAGATAATACATATTTATAATATGATAATATACTAACAGATTAATTGAGTTGACGAACACCTTTTAGCTTAGACTGTCGATTGAGATTAACTGCATAGATAAGGTCATAACTGTCAAATAAATATGCACACAAAACAACAAACTGCGCGAACAAAGTTTGAAAAAACATCTGCACATATGTAGAACTTCGGAATTCTGATTACTTTGTTAACAGTCATAAATAATTCTGAAATTAATATACATACATATATGATAGAATACAGTAAACATAAGCTTTTCTGACCAAAAGATAATTTTAGTCAAAAATGTCAATTATAACCTTTTCAAAGGAAGGTTACGATATGCGAAAGTAGTAATATAAAATGTATTTTATTTATTTAAAAGATATTATGGAAGCAAAGTCGTGCAAATATGCACGTGATGATGGTATGGATAGTTGGATCGTATGATATACATTTAATGTATAATGTACAAATATTTAATTTAATATATCCACCATCGACCAAAGGGACCATATGTGCAAAAAAAGCATTTTCAGTTTTGAATGCAAAAATATCTTCGGAGCTATATGCAAATAAGTTACTTTGACATTTAGAATTATTTTTACTAGAAAATCATCATATGTATGTTGATAAAAAATATTTAGAACATTCATTAATTCCCCTATTTCAAAAAAAATATTGCATATTGCGGGTATTGGATTTTTAAAAGTATTTAAAAAGATTCTACTTAAATTTTATCACTTTTGTTTTTTTTTGAATAACATGATCGATACGTTAAATTTTACCACTTTTATATATGTATGCGGCTCGCGAATAAGACAAAAATTAAAAGGGCCGAAAAGGTTGTGTATCACTGCATCAATATGACGGATACCGTATTGCTCTTTATTATTTAAGCCGTGTAATCCGAGAGATAGAAAATTCTAAATTTTACCGCGGGAGGCTACAGATTTCAACTTATGAAACAATTCTTACTGGGACTAGAACCCACGACAGTGCAGCGACTGGAATTAACAGCGTTGACTCGGCAACTCAACATTACTCTTAAAAATATTGCAATCTTCAGAAATTAATTAGACAAAAAAAACAGACCTGTGATTGTATTATTTATTGAAAATCGCATAAAGACAAAGAGTGGGTAGATAAAGGATTTCATAGAAAAATAATCTGAATGCATAATATAATTGATGATAACGACTGAAGGTGCGGTGCACTGAAGGATTGAATCGTAGTCTTCAGGCATTTCAAGTGCACGGAGGCGAAGCCTGGAACGTTAGCGACAAATATCACGGAAAAGTACAAAATTCAAACGATTCAAATTTGATATAATATTAAATTACATATCGTCGCTTCCAATGCAAAACCGCTTATCAGAATATTTGTCATTTGAATTGTTTGAATTTTTTCCTTTTCCGTGAGCTTTGTCACTACCAACCCGGGTTTCGCCTTTCGCCATTTTCAGGCATTTCAAGTGCATGGATGTACTTGAACTGACGCGCAGTTAACAGTTTGTATCGTTTATATACAAACATAGAAGTAGATCACTAAGTTAAATTGCTATTAAAATGTAAATTAACGAAAATTTGTAGTAAACGAGTTTCAATAAATTAAGTGGGTTTGTTATAATTATTGGGATTTTTGAATGTTGTATCGCAAATACTATTGACAAGATAACAAATAATAAGGGAATATCTAAAATAAATGTACGGTTTTATCCGACCTGTTATTACTGAGTTGATTGATTTCAAGTCTTTTAATTAATAATTAATGATAGTAAGTGTTTGAATTATTAATAAATGATAATTATTTAAAGGGATACAATTATGGCGAATTTGGAAGATTTAGTTGTTCGTTTAAAATTGGTAAAATATTAAGCTGAGCTCTGTTAATTTCTAATATTTTGTATTTGCCCTTGTTAATATGTAATACATCAATGCCTGAGTCCAAAGTAAATGATGGGCGATCTTTTTTAACGAAAAAGCGGCTCAATTTATATGGACTTTTCTATAGATTTTTATTATTTTTGCAGCAAAAATTATACTTATGAATAAAAAATGACTCAACGCTGCGCAGGGGTGGACTGGAGGGGGCTCGTTGGGGCCAGCAAGTTTTATTAAATTGAGAAAAAATAATATTCTCAGATCAAACCACTACCGTACTGCAAGTTATGTAGATTTGAAATAGTATAACGAAATACAAGACTTTACGCCATAATAAAAGGATACTTTCGATTAGGTCTGCAGGAGCCGAAATTAAAAATTCTTCTCGGCCCGAGCTCGAAAATATCGATCCAACCCGACCCGAGCCCTACAGTTTTTTCAACTATTCAACAAAATTTTAATTAACATTAAATATAATTTAATATTTATTCATTAAATTATAATAGGTATATAATTTAGATTTACGATAATGGCATAGTATAAATCCGGATAAGTCGGATTTATATTTTCAATTTTTGAGTTCTCAGGCCTGGGCTCGAATCCAAACTTTCGTGGCCCACCCCGCGCAGACCTCTACTTTCGATGGTTTTGGCGGTAGCTTTGTGGAAGTTAATTCTAATGTAAAATTTAAAATAAATTATTTCCTTTTACAATAAGTGGAGTAAAGTTATTTTAAATGATTTATTATAATAAAAGGAAGGTAGCTGCTATTTTAATACGGTCAAAAAATTATTAAAAACGCTGATGCTTGATTTATTTTATGACATTTGAGATCTGTATAGGTGAAGTGAGCCAAATAGCCTTTTTGAAAAAAATGAGATAGATGTATTATCATATTCTACAAGTCATAAAGTATCCAATAAGTGAAGTGAGAATAATAAAAATACACTGCAAAAGCGGTTTTTTAATAAAATAAAATTATGCTCTGAGCCATCTCACCCGAGCTCAAAAGAGTGAAGTGAACCACATATTTAGTGCACGTGACAATGGAAATGGTTAGTTTTCGGTTCATTTTAGCAAGAAAGAAACATTTCAATATTTGTGTTATTGTGTTTGCTGTATGTGTATAAAATAAGATAGACACATTTTGTTGAATATAAGTTTAAATTTTTTTCATAATAGCTAAAAATGTAATTACCTAATTACTTTCTAAATTAGGTTTCAGTTATGTTATTTTTATATACATCCAGACACACACACGTATCAAATATGTAAATTATATACTAACATTTGGTGAATAAGTATCAGTATTTCTAAATTTTCGTAATTTTAGGTTCCTAGTCCGCCTATTTCGCTATGCATTGATAAAGACGGATTGAATGAAGTTGCATAGCATGTGGAGTGTGGCCGTAATATAGAGGAAATGTTTTATTTATGAACCATTGAATAATGACCCCAGCATATTAAAGTTAAGCGAAATAGCCTCCTGAATCGTATTTATCATCCAGTGCAAAATCAAATACCCACGCTAAATAACTGATCTTTTATAAATAATATAAAATTAAAAATAACTTTGATAATTCCACGTATTCTGTTACTTATTATGACACGTTTTTCGCCTCTTTCAGAGGGTTCTTCGGACTTAGTAACAGAATACGTGGAAAAACCAAAGTCATTTTAAAAAACTTCCATTGATCTTTTATAACTGCCGTATCAATGTTGTTCAATAATACTTTTTTCCGTTCTTGTATGCAAGAAGCTTCCACATAATATTATAATCGAATGAATTCCGCAAAAAAAACTAAATAAAAACGTGATCGTAGATTCGTGATTCACCATTTTTAAGACTTGGCTCACTTCACCTCCTAAACGCTCCTTCGACATGTTAGCGGTGAAGTAATCTCACCTCTTTTATTATCCTATTTCAATCAATATTTCTCTGAAATACTTTTTTCTGTTCATTTATGTAATAAGCTTCCACGTAATGTTAAAATTTTAAGTTCCACAATAAACCAAGAAAAAACGTGATTGAACTTAAAAGTACAATTGAAAAGTTTCACCATTTCACGGTTTGGCTCACTTTACCTCTACAGGGCTCATTTACTCCCTAGATGTTTTTCCAGAGCCGGGATTACGGTGTCAGCACTGAAGTTGATATATTCGAACAAAACAATAGTTTTAACAGATTATTATGTAAAAGCAGAGAAACAACAAAAAATAAATAATATATTTAAAAAAACTTTTTCAATACTTCAACACGTCGGCTGCGTAAATATCACTCGCTATAAAAGAGAACCTGGAAAAAACCAAACTTTCAAAACCACAAAATTTTTTTAAATATTAGAAATTATTATTATATTTTATCTCAGTAATGTCGCTTGCAAGGTCATTAACACAATATACACCGATGCGCTGCATTGTTTCCCTACCAGATGACACGTGCACTTTGCGCGAAGGCATGTTCACACTAACATATTTAGCGTGTATCTACGTTTTGCTTGGAACGGAATTTTATTGAATCTTTTTACTATTTGTTTTGTTTCATAGCAATTTATTCAACTTCAAATGTTGTTGAAAATATTTCTTATTGTTGAAAAAGTACACGAAAAAGAAACTTTGATATAAAAATAGTTGTAACATATTTTACACTTCACAATCCACAACAATATATTATATTCTGTTGAAATGTTAAATACATATAATTGTATGCTCATTTAAAAAAATCTACATACACATAAATCGAGACACAAAAAACCATTATCACTTTTATATATTTATAGAATAAATTGGTTATAGAATATAATATTGGTTTATGGAATAGATTTTTTTCATTCTGACAAAAACTGACTTCATCCATCCATTCATTGAGCATATCATTCCCTGGTTGTATTTTAGCTGATTTTAGCTTAAAAGATCTCATTATGAATAAAAAATTGTCTGGGGACATAATTATACTGAGAGAATACAGTCAAATTGAAGAGCTAGTCTTTTTCCAGTCGTCTCTTGTCACGAAACATACAGAAACATACAGTTTCGCGTAGATAAGAATATATTTTTAAAAAAGGATGTAAAATTTTAAGGGCGATTTAAACTTTTAAGGTGTTCACTGTCAATACTTGGTGGAAAGGCATTATAATAAAAATAATAACACATTTTTTAGTACTTTTTCCACATCTGATTTATTTCATCAGGACTGGTTTCGCTCATGGCGAGCATTATCAACTGATAAGTAATACAATAAGACAGTGGTATTTATGCAAAAGTTAAGGATGAAAACAAGGTATGACAAACAATTGGTAATGCAACTAAACAAATAAATTAAGTAAATTACAAGACAAATAGACTAAAAATAAAATGTTCAAGACCTCTTAGCAATGCAAAACTAAAACATCAAAAATCAATTAAGTATGAATTTAACATTAACAAAGTAAAAGCCCAAATATTAAGTGAATTTAATAAAAATAAATAAATCTAATGTCTGTCATCCATAATTAGATGGAAGTCCCGGTAATGAGTTCAAATGAGTCAGTACCTGTAACAGAATAAAAGCCATATCAATTCTTACAAATTAAAATCAAACAAAGGAAAGTAAAAAATTATCAGAAATAAAAGTAGAAAGAAATACAATAAGAATTGGTTTAGTGAATTGGGTATAGTAATGGCGAGGAAACGAAGACTAATTGATCATTTAAAAGATTACAATTATTCATAAATTTATGTCGGTTTATTTCAAGGATTTCTAACTTATCTAGTTTTACAGAATTATTAATAATGTGCAGGATTTTAAAGTTTTTAGTGATATCAAAAGTATGCTTATTTAGGAACAGATGGTTACCAAATGAAGATACTTCATTCCCCTTAATTGAACAAGCTAGATGTTCTTTAAATCTAGTATTGAAAGTTCTTCCCGTTTGACCAATATATTTGGCTCCACAGGATTCGCAATCAAGTAGGTAGATCCCACTTTGGTTGAGAATATTAATTTTATCTTTGGAATTGACTAAAACATTTCTGAGATTGAAAGGATTGTAAAACGTTACATTAAAAAGATTTTTATCAATTTTCCTTGAAATCTTTTCTGAAACTCTACCTAAGTAACATAATTTCACCCACTGTTTTTTAACAGCAGGATCATTAGTCACCAAACTAGAGCTTACATTTAACAGAGCTAATTTTTTTATTTTTTTAAATAAAAGTCGATCAATTAAATCCGAATCATAACCATTATTCATTGCAATTTGTTTTATTGTATTTAATTCAAGATCGTAACTTGCTTTACTCATCGGAATCAAAAGGAGACGATGTATAAAGCAATGAAAGGTGGCTAATTTATGCGAGATATGATGTCTGGAAGAGTTATTAATGATGTTATCACTATATGAATCTTTTCTAAAAATACTGAAAAAATGCCGATTATTAATAATCTCGATCGTTAGATCCAAAAAGTTTATTTTATTCAACCTCAACTCCATTGTAAATTGGATATGCGGGTTAACACTATTAATATGTTTTAAGAATTGATTAAGTTGTCTCTCCGTACCTCCCCAAAGTACTAAGATGTCATCTACGTATCTATACCAATAAATGACATTTCTAAAGAGATCAAAATTACTGATTTTAGATTCTAAAAAATTCATGAAAAAATCAGCTAAAATGGGAGACAAAGGGCTACCCATAGCCAACCCATTCAACTGTTGGTAAATTTTACCATCAAATTAAAAAAAGTTTTGGTCAATACAACAATTGACAATAGATATAATATCTTTAACTAATAAGGGATTTAGATTTTTACTCACAACAAAGTCTAAAAAAGCTAATTTTAACTCAGGAATAGGGACACACGTAACGTTTCGTTCCTGTTTGAAACAGAAGAACCATAGTTAGAAATCGTCAATTTTGATGTCTTCCCATTACGTGATTCGACTTCTATCGCCCTCTGATTGAGCTTATTCATTATGTCGACTGCATACGCATTCATCTGGTCTACGATGTATTTTCTCATCAGCAATAAGACGAAATTAATCGATAGGATTTTTTTACGCATATCGATTTTTATCGATTTTTTAGGCATTAACCACTTATCATATAAAGGGTCTTTTTATAAGGACGCTTAGTTTTGAAATGTAAATAAAACAAGTTGTTTGTGAGATTTCGACTAAATTTTAATTTCATTTGTTAGTATATTTTACGGATTTTACGCATCAAATGTCTGCCAATATCCATTCATTATAAAATGGGCCATGTCGCTAAAGTTGACTTTTTTGACAAATTTGGGTAAACTTCCAACTGCTCCAGAACCCAATCAGGCGTTGTCTGTGGTCGTTTACCTGAAGTTCCTTAATTAGTTGGATTTTATACGGGTGCAGACATAAGGCCCGATTCAAAATTCGCCAAGTTGAAGTCGCAGATAAGCCAAGTTCTTGTGAACAACGAGAAATAAGCTGCCTTGGGTTTTCCTGTACACTTTCACACACAGCAGCAATGTTTTCACCAGAATCTGGTGACCAGATATTGTATTTTGATGACGTACAGGTAGGTGTTGGCCGATTATTTACTAAACTGGTTGACTCAAATTTGGCCACTAAACAATGAATAATCTACTCAGCAGGACAAAGTAACATATTTTGAGCGTCCCTATTGAAATACCCTTTACAACGTTTGTTCTGCAATTGATTGTAAAAATATGTCATAATCACTTTCACTATCAATGTTATAACCACATACTTCTACTCGTTGCCTTTTCAACACGATGGCCGATCCATTATCAGTGGGGAAAAAAATGAAAAACATAAAATCACAAAAACACAGGCGATCACAAATGCACTAAAACAGGGATCACCAGACTTTCTGAGAAACGTGCCGGATTGAAATTTTAAAAAACATGGCGAACCGGTCGACAAATAAATTCGTGTTGGAATCCAGTTAGAATATTAGTTTATATGATTATGTCAGCGGTCACCAAACTTTTTGAGAAACGGGCCGGATTAAAATTTTAAAAACATGGTGGGCCGGTCTACAAATCAATTTGTGTTGGAATCCAGTTAGAATATTAATTTATATGACTATATAATCATTATGCTTACTTTATGCTTATCCCAATTGATAAATTTAAACACATGTCGTATTGTAAAATCACAATAGAATCTTAAATTTCTTTGTAAATTAATATTTTATATATAAATAATTTATACAAAAGTTACAATTTTTAAGGGGGGCCGGATGATAATTTTAAGAGGGCCGGATCCGGCTCGCGGGCCGTAGTGCGGTGACCGCTGCACTAAAACGTTGGACAAAATTTATATTTTTGTAAATTACTAGCCACACAGAATTTAGAAAACAATATATAATCGTTATAAAAAAATCATTTAAAGTATTTTTTTGAAAAAACTATTTTTCGTGATAATAAATAAAGTACACCCGGTCCTCTTTAAAAAAAAAATTTCATTTTTTGGACGACACCGTGATTTATTCTTACGTACGCGATTTTTCTTTTTACAGCAGACAAAATGGTGCGAAAACTCATGCTATATTATAAGTGACTCTGCTCTAAAACTTATTTATAAAATTCGTTGAATAGTTCGTTTCCCGGTCGTAAATTTTTAGAGTTACTTTGTCAAATAAATGCACTTCAGACGTCCAAATATCTAAAATGCACAATAATTAATACAAACTGAATATAAAAATATTAATTTTTATGCAAAAAAAATTTTTTAGGTCGAATTTGAAAAACAATTCTTATTTTTTCTTGTATTTTAGATACCTTTTTGCGATATTTTAGATGAGCCACTTTTTGAAACCAATGTATCACGTAAAAAGCGATAGGGTGTATATCTAAAAATGGTATTTAACTTGCGGCCCGCTGCTCATTTTGAATTCTTGAAATTGGCCCTGCATCCCAAAAGTTTGCCCCCCCCTGATCCATAGGATGTACTCAGGGGAGCTACGGAACGCCGAGATGACATGGAAAGATGCGAGGAAGTTGGCGGGAGATAGAGAATCTTGGAGGCACCGTGTGGCGGCCATATGCTCCGAATAGGGAGCAGATATGGAGAAAAAAAATAGTCAATATCAAATTTGAATCGTTTGAACTTTGTACTTTTCCACAATTTTTGTAGCTAACGACCTGGTCAGATCAAGTTCATTCTTGCACTTGATATGCCTAAAGATGCAGAAGGGCGAAACCCGGATAGATAGCGAAAAAACTCATGGAAAAATACAAAATTCAAACGACTCAAGATTATTATTATTATGGCTTAAAATATTTATATGTGGCCCACCAGAGATATGCATTATTTAATGTGGCCCACCAGGTGATTTCAATTGGGCATCCCTTGTCAAAAGTGAAATACATATTTAACATACATGGAACCTTGTAGTTTCTTCAATTTGTGCGCAGTGTACAATTTAAAACGGGAAACACTACTCTAGGTAATAATAACTGAAGGATTATTTTTTTTAGGGGTTGCATAATAGCTGTTATGAATTATATCCAAAGGGATAGTTCGATTTGATAAATTTGATTCAGAGTCTTCATCATTGCTGACAGAAGGGCGAGATCGCTATGGAGAGGAGGAATTTACAGTGAAGCCAGTTCATGAGATGAACAAATGCATTTATTTTTGTACACATATGTATATATACATGTGTATCAATGTCTCATTAACTACACCAATTCATAATTATTAGATATGAACATGCATATTGTGTACATACATGCGTTGTTCCCAACCACCACCCGCCACGGCCGTACGTTCTGGTTTCAGCAGACGTGTCCCGTGGCGTAACAACGTGAAGCGTATCTGTTCAGTTTTGATCGCAGGAATTGTCCGAGAGCAGAAGCTCAAGTACTTGGAGGCTTGCACTTAAGTGTGCTGATTGTCTCTATCATTTAAGTTTATAATATTAAAAATGCAAAACAGTGAAATGACTCTAGTTTCCGATCGCGAAGCGGGGGACTATACGAATAGGTCCGCTCTGTTGCCGTACGACGCCGCAAATTTGCTGAAGGCCGCGTAATTCAATTTACTAGCCACCAAGTCCGCATGTCCCGTGGGTCCGACAGAAGGTCTTACCACCTTGAGCAACTCTTCTCTTTCTCCCGACATTAATGGACAATCCCACAGTATGTGGTCAACATCCTGTATTTCGCCGCATTTGCATGTCGGCCCATCTACCCTCCGGCCAAGCTGGAAGAGCTTGGCAGCGAAACCACCATGGCCAGATATGAACTGGCTGGTCCAATGATTAAAAAAAGTCCTCTTGAGACTTCCATTCGCCACTTGACGGCAGGAAAAAATTTATAAGTTTGCCGCCCCTTTAGGGAGGCGTCCCACCGCGTCTGCCAGACCCGAAGCGCTTCCTCCACTGCATGGGCGCGAAAGGCGTCCAGGCGAAGGTGCCTGTCAATATTTGCAAGCCCCGGGGGGGAGCCATCATCTGGTCTCCGATCATGGCAGATCTTCCCGCCATAAAATGGGTCACAGCGCCCCGAACCTGTATGTGCAAGTCCAACGGCAGGACGCCTGCCATTACCGGCAGGGCCTCGTTGCTAGTCGTGCGATATGCTTTTGTCATTGCGATAAGCGCCGTGCGTTGTCCGGTTATTAAGATTCTACGTATAAAGTTGAGCCGACATCTGTCAGACCACGCACTAGCCGCGTAGCCTGCAATGCCCATAAAAATGGCGTCGTATGCTATCCTTAAGGCTCGTTTTTTCAAACCCCAGTCGCTCCCGGACAGGCGCCCGATCCGGAGGAAGGCCCGACTGGCCTTGCACACCGAGACTCGAGCGTGCCGTGAGAAACTCAATTTACTGTCTAATACAATCCCCAGATAGGTGACCATCTCGGCCGTCCTAACCGAGGTGGTGCCCATACGGATATTCGGCGGCCTAGCAAGGATGTTAAGTGAATTGCTCCCCTTGAGGAGGAGAGCCTCGGTTTTGTTTGATGCAAATGTAAGCTTGTGTTCGGTACCCCAGGCAGCAATGATTTTAAGGACCTGGTTGGCGGCTGTTTCAAGGCCCAAGCGGGAGTCCGCCTCTACCATAAGTAGGGCGTCATCCGCATAGGCAATGAGGCCGCAACCCTGCGGAAGCAACAGTGACAGAAGGTCATCAAATAAGACGTTCCAGAGTAGAGGGCCCAGGACGGAGCCCTGAGGACACCCCATGCTGGTTTTACGCGTGATTACGGATTCTCCGGTGTCGTAGAGGACGACCCGGTTAGTGAAATAGCTTCGAATG
This sequence comes from Himalopsyche kuldschensis, assembly GCA_028554975.1. Taxonomy (NCBI): domain Eukaryota; kingdom Metazoa; phylum Arthropoda; class Insecta; order Trichoptera; family Rhyacophilidae; genus Himalopsyche; species Himalopsyche kuldschensis. Next base: position 331,828 of record JAHFWI010000124.1, on the reverse strand, counting down.
AGCTTAAAAAGGTCTTCCGGGACCTGTTTGAGCTTTAATTTGTATAAAATAAGAGGCCAAGAAGCGTTGTCGAAGGCACCGGCGATGTCCAGGAAGACGCCCAGCACGTATTTGCGGGCTGTGCGCCGAACCGTGGACATAACGTGTTGTATTGCATCTTCCGTACATTTGCCCGGTCGGAATCCAAACTGGACCCGAGATAAGGGGGAGACTCTATTCAGGTGGGTTTCAAGCCTGTTACATATTAGTTTTTCCAAGAGTTTGCCTAACGTAGGCAGAAGGGTGATAGGGCGATAAGCCTTGGGGTCCGTGGGGGGCCGACTGCCGGATTTCGGGATAACGACTAGCGCACCCGTCTTCCAGCAGTCGGGAAAGAGATGTTCTGTGAAGCAGTTGCGGATGACGTTCGTCATGTCGGCCCTAGCCAGAGCCCAGACTCGCTTGATGAGGATGTTGTCTATTCGGTCAGGACCAGGGGCCTTGTCCAGTGGTAATCCAGCGATAATCTTTTCCAGTTCATCTTCAGTGGGCAGCGGTGATTTTGGCGTCTCGGGTGATTGTGTGGTAGATATTCGCGCCAGCTTCACTAGGTCCGTGTCAGTGGTGGGGTCATCGGCAGGTACAAGGGTGTAGTGAAGTGAATTGATATTTAATAATAGCAAGTGCTTGAATTGTAAATAAATGACAATTATTAATAAATGACAATAAATTAAAGTTAACAATTATTTAAAAGGGTACAACAATGGTGAACTAGGCAAATATAGTTGCTCTTTCAAAATTGGCAGACCGTTGAGCTGAGCTCGATTAATCTCTAAGATTTCTTGATAAAATAGTTTAAACTCACCCCTGTTAGTATGTAACAACTTAATGCCTGAGTCAAAATTAAACGTATGGTTTTCAAGAATTAAATGGTTGGCGAAGGTGGAGGTATCTTTTTTTAAGCGAAAAGCGGCTAAATGCTCAGCCACTCTTATATTTAAGGTTCTAGCAGTTTTACCAATATAAAATCTGGGACACTCACTACACTGCAATCTATAAATCCCAGATTTGTTTTTATAATCTATAACATCTTTATTATTTATCAAAATTTTACCTAAAGAGTTCTTACAGTAGAAAGCTGGTCTAACACTTTCTGAGAGCTGTTTCTTTATCTTTAAACTGGTGTGTCCTATGTAATTAATTCTCCGCCAAAACCTCATATCACCTGAGTCTTTCGTTGTTAATCCCTTGTATAAGATTTGTTGTGCTAACTTAATGCGTTTTTTATATAAAAGATTGTCTATAAGAGACATATCATAACCATTGTTAATGGCGATTTGCTTAATGATTTTTAATTCAAGATCAAAATTTAATTTACTCAAGGGAATACTGGTACAAGTCTGTGAATTTCCGAATGAAATGCAGCTAATTTGTACGACATTGGATGTACTGAGTTTTTATGAATACAAGCATCTGAAAAAGTCGGTTTACGAAAGATCGTGAAATCGTGGGTATCGTTTTTAATGTCTATAGTAAGGTCAAGAAAGTTTATTTTCTGTCCTCCGACTTCCAGGGTGAATTGAATATTATCGTCCAAAGAGTTTATAAAGTTATGGAATTTGGTGATTTGTCTATCAGTTCCGTTAAATAAACAAATAATATCATCTACATATCGGAACCAATAAACTATTGGTTTGACTTCAATGTTATGGCTAAAAATGATTTTCTCTAAATGGTTCATATAGAATTCAGCTAAAAGAGGTGACAGACAGTTTCCCATTGCAAGGCCGTCAGTCTGTTTATAGAGCTTATTATTAAATTGAAAGTAATTCTGGTCCACGCAAACGTCTAAAATATTAAGTAGTTGCGAAGTAGTTATTGGATTAACTCTACTGAAATTTAAGGAATCTTCGATGATCCTTTTACATTTGTTAACCGGCACATTAGTGAATAAGCTGACGACATCAAAAGATATGAGCTTTGAGTTACCGGGGATTTTAAAATTTTTAATTTTATCCACTAATTGTAAAGAGTTTTTTACGCTGTATAATGGTTTAAATCCACTGTGGTGACGGATAAGTGAGTTTGCTTTACTAGAAAGTTTATAGGCTGGGGCATTTACATATGAAACAACTGGGCGAATTGGGATTAAGGGTTTGTGTAATTTTGGTAATCCATAAAATTTAGGAGCTAGTGGATTACGCGTAGTTAAACTAAGCATGTCTTTAGAACTAATTGTGATTTTACAACTATTTATTACATCTTTAACATTTTTATTAAATTTGACAGTAGGATCTCTTTTTAATTCTTTGATTTTATTATCAGCGAGAAAAACATTAATTTTATTGACATAGTCTTCACGCGTTAACAGGACCGTGGTATTGCCTTTATCAGCCTTAGTGATAATGATATTATTGTCTTTAATTTTAGTCTTTAGATTCTTGAGGGTGACTAACTCCTCATTGAATGTATTTTTATTTTTAATGCAAGATAAATAATCCTTTTTTAGGATCCGAGAGCATATGTTCTTACTAGTAAGGTCTTTATGTAATGCGATTTCTAAGTCTAACGCAAGGTTTTCGAAATCCGATTTTTTATTGGGCAAAGGTGGACAATATTTAAGACCTTTTGATAAAAGGTTGTGCTCGTCTTTATTTAAAGTAACTTTAGAAAGGTTAACCACTCTATCAAAAAATTTAATCGGTGGTTCATTGGATTTCTGTGATTTTATCTTTAAGTACTTGACGTTTTCTTCAATGAGTTTACTGAGTTTAAATAACTTGCTTCTCGTATTTACATTGTATAATATCAGAAACTCTAAGTCTGATATCACGGTCTAATACATCAAATTCAATAGGATGCAGTTTCTGTGCGAGCACGCAGTGAACTGTTTTAAGGTATTGACTAATATTGTCCCGGGATGCATACCACTGACCTGTTTCCGCTTTCAGCCAAGCTGTTTTCGCTTTTTGCAAAGCTTTAGCTGCTGGCCTCGACTCGTTGATAATCCTAATGTTTCTCGTTATGAATTTAGGGATCACTTTATTTTTTAAACAACTATTATTAAACCATAAATTTTGGCTAACAACACGAAACTTCAACACTAATTTACTGTAGAGTTCAGTCAATCTTGCCGTACTAGCAATGTTGATATAATTAAGTATTTCGACTGAGGGTGCTTGATGGAAATTGATATTGAAATTCCATCAAGCACCCTCAGTCGAAATACTTAATTATATCAATATTCAATGTTTCAGTTTTCAAGCTTAGACCAAACATCACCGATATATATGTATATAAATACTAGTATTGCTACCTGGCGTCGCTCGGACTAAGCGACCAATAATTATTTAATGTTATATCATTCGACATAATTATATCACAAAATCTAACATCCAAAATAGAGTTAAAATAAAATCACAAACTTTATTTAATTTGATGACAGCCCCATTCTCGCCCATAAAAATGTCCAAATTCAAGGAAAAAATCTAATTTGCTCTCAAATAAATGTCAAATAATACCTTCACGTAAATAATAAACATTATTATTAATAATAAAAGCCGGGAAAAGTTCAGTAGAAGACTAATTTATAACATTTTGACTAAATGTCTTCGCCGATAAAAAATCAAACATATTTTCTTTCATATTCGTTTTTTTGGCAACTTAATGACCAACAATGCAAAAGGGAATTACAGACCCACATACATACATACGCCGTTTCGGTTTTATATATAAGATAAATAAATGAATAGTAAAAAAATAATTGTGGCAAGATATTTTTATTTTATTAAGCACTCCACCACTGACGAGATTGTTTATTAATGAGTTTGATAACAAATTATTCATGTGACTTGTTAATAACGAAAAAAGCGAGACGAACGCTGTTTCTAAGAGTATAGCTATAAGATAACGATTTTAAATTTTCTTACACATCACTACGGCACCTTACTTTAGGTTCTAACTGATCTTGACATTGTTTTGAGATATGAGCGTTTGAAGTTTCGATTGATTAAAATTCACTTGTAACAATGAGCAAGTAAAAATGTCTCAAATTACTTATTTTAAGCATATTTTTTCACAACTCTCGCTGAGAAATAATAAGCTTAAAGATCTAATGATGACAATCTTAGAACTTTGTCAAATAAATTTAGTAAAAAAAGTGTGCAGATTCAGTGCAACTCTGGAATTATGCTCCGTTATTTAACCATTAATAATTCTGAAATTAATATATATGTATGATAGAATGCGGTAAATACAAGTTTTTCCGACAAAAAGGTCCTTTTAGACGAAAATTTCAATTAGTACCTTTTTAAAGTAAGATAACGACTTGACAAATAGACGTTAAATGCGTAGGTATTTTGAAAATATTGAATTTATAATTAATTAGAACGAAACACGAGCTTCAATAAGCCGTATAATGGAGCTAAAATATACATATAATACTTGGAAGATGAATTTTAGATTCATTGTAACTTGTCATAATCCGTAATTAGATCAACCGGGGAATTAATTTGACATGAAAAATCCTCAGACCATTTACTTGCCAATAATAATGAAAATTATTTATAAGAATATAATTTTGCTTCAAGCTTCTTTTAGACCATCTCAAATTTAAGTCACCCTGAAATTTCTTTATCATTTTCATTAAAAAATATACATACACTTCAAATTAAAAAGGCAGAAAGTTACAAACTTTTGAAAACATGACATACAGTCAATTCGGGTAACTTTGGACATTTTTCAGGTGTTATTTTGTGATATTTTTATTTTCAGATATAGTAAGTTGCATTTTTTAGACTATTATGTGTTCTTACCACTTCTTTTATATAATTTTTAATTCAAATATTATGAAAATACAAGAAAAATAACTTAAAACTGCTTTTACGGGCGGTCCAATGATAAATTTATAATTGGGTAACATTGGACACCGCCACTTTCGATGAGCGAATTTTAGCTGAATCATCCAGCTTGGTGACATTGAATTGAACTTTTATAAAGAAGGATAGGCTGTCAATGGAAAATATTAAAAAAAAATTACAACTTTTTGCCCATTTCTTATCCGCAACACCTGGCTTAAGCGAGCCACCTGTTTCGAATAAATAAAAAAGTCATAAAATATCATAAAAAGATAAAAAATAATTTGAGAGGTGAATGTGGCTCTTTTTGTTGATCGCGTATAAGACTTGCTAAAGTTTTGTCCAATGTTATATTGAAGTCCAAGTTACCCGAATCGACTGTAATTTGTATGTATTTGTTTTATTTTTTTGACGCTTAAGTACTGAGAATTTATAAAAAAAACGGATGATGCGAAATGAACAAATTGTTTAGCATGTCATCTCATGATCGAACCTTTCAAACGCCTTCGCGAAATCATTGCAAGCACAATAAACTTTCAGGCCTTTATCTAATGCCGTCGACTAGGGACTCCAATTACTCGACATCTGAACTACTCGAGTATCGAGTAGTAAAATTTCAAAATACTCGAGTACTCGAGTACACTCGAGTAGTTTCAGATGTACCGAAATATATTTTATTAATTCAAATTTGTGTCTATAAATAGATGATATATATATTTTATTTCAATTTATGAAATATATATTTCAAAAATAATAGAGAATTAAGCGTCTCAAATTTAAATTTGGTTCGAAGATTTGTATTTTTATTCCAGCAGTAGAAAAAACTCTCTCTGTTGCTGTGGACTACGGTTTAAAAGTTAACAATCAATTTAATTGTGTTATCTAGTTTTTCTGCCCGCTGTTTAAAACAAAATAAAATTTGGAATTAAATCTTCATTTATATATTGCGAGTATTACTCGGGTATTTTTCAAATTACTCGATTATCGAGTACTTGAAAAATGGACGAGTATACTCGAGTATCGAGTACTCGATACTCGAATTGGAGTCTCTACCGTCGACGTAATCCGTTATTCTGCACCACTCAAAAATTGGCGTGTTCTTAGATATTATCTATTTATCAGGGAAAATTGCTGATTTCATTACGAGAATAGTACTTCGGACTCTTGATGAGGTCAAAACATCATTTAAAAAACACATTGGGATCCTGTCAGTACAAGCGAGTGAGTTTTTTTAGTAAAATTAACAAGTGTAAAAATGATTAACCGCCTCGTTCACATCGCGATGCTCATAGATCTCACTCCTGTCTCCTTCACTCGTTAAGTGAAAAGGCAAGATTGATTCTAATATTTTAAAATTATACATTACAAAATGAAGTTTGGGATTTTCACCTTTTTACGGGAAGCAAAGAGAGGGCTATACAAACAATGCAAACAAATAATTATACTACTAATGACGTTAGACTTGCAAAATATTTACTAACGAGATGCAATCAATTGTGAAGGCTTAATCCCATTGAAAATAAATTGTGCATTGGCGAGCAACCAGTCCTATTAAGGATATTATTTATTTCAAAATTTCCAAGCTATTCATTTTTAAGCACTTAGCTGATGCTCATTTTTTCCAAAGAGTTTTACGACTATTTTAGCTATTTTACTGCTGTAAAGTGAGCGCCATATGCATAAAGCTTTCAAAAATAGTTAGCAAATACCTTACTTTGAACAGGTTCTAATTGACATTTCTTGACTAAAATAACCTTTTGATCGGAAAAGCCTATATTTACTGCATTCTATCATATATTTGAATTTCAGAATTATTTATGATTGAATAACGAAGTTACCAGAATTCCAAAGTTCTATCTGCAGACGTTTTTTCATCAATTTATTTGATAATGTTCTAAGAAGCGATAAAACTTCTAATAAATGTCGCACGATAAAAATACACGCATCGCAGTTGGCTTCAAAAGGCTGTGGACGGCAATTCAAACTTCGTTCGAGCAGCCCGCCTGGGTTCGAGTTTCAGTACGAGCAGATATTTTTCAGTCGATTTATCGATTTTGCTCGAAGGCAATGGGTGTGTTGTGAAAAATACCTTTTCAATCCCAAAAAGCGGCGCGTTGCAAGAGAGATCAACTAATCACTAGTCTTTTCCTTGTCCTTGTATCCTTTCAATGCCTACGTTCTTTGAAAAATAGAGGTTGAGCAAGCAGCTCTTGTAGAAAAAAACATGTTGAGGTTAACACCGTGAGGTGTCCATATGCTCCAAGTTGGAAGTGGAAAAAGGAAAATTAATATATATATTTTTATCTAATATTAATGAGCAACTTAATCTTGCTCATTCACCCTTTTTTCTCATTTTCATAAATGAATTGAAATAATTCTATCCTTAAAAAAAAAACATATCCGCTCCCGAATAGGAGCATATGGCCGCCACACGGAGCCCCCAGGATTCTCTTTCACCCGCCAACCTCCTCGCCTTTTCCCAGGTCATCTCGGTGTCCGTAGCTCCACTGAGTACATCCCATGGAATCCATCAGGTTGAAAGAAGGCAGGATTCATGCTTTTCATAAGGCTTGGAAGACTATGTCTTCGAGATTGTGACCTATTTATGTGATGTATTGACCTCATCAAGAGTCCGTTGTCCTATATATTTAATCTTGTAATGAAATCATGAATTTTCCCTGAAAAATATCTAAGATTACGCCAATTTTTAAGAGTGGTGCAGAATCATGAGTCGAAAATTATAGACCAGTGGCTGTTCTCTCAGCGCCAGCAAAAGTTTTAGAGATGATCATGCTTCACATGATACTTAAAATAATTGAACCATTTATAATAGGTGAACAGCATGGATTTCGAGCCAGGAGATCAACCAATAGACAGTGATCACGGATTACGTGGCGACGGCATTAGATAAAGGCCTGCAAGTTGACTGTTCTTACAATGACTTCGCGAAGGCGTTTGACAGGGTCGATCATGACATACTTTTGGAAAAACTCCAACTAATCGGTTTGTCTGACGGCTTTGTTAGGCTTTTTGCGAGCTATTTTCGGAACAGGAAACAATACGTAACGTATGGGCTCTTTGAATCGCCACCGTTCTCCACGTATTCTGGTGTTCGACAAGGCTCGAGCTTGGGGCCAATGCTGTTCACTATATTTATAAATTATATCGTTAAAGTCATCAAAAATTCAAAGTTCTTATTATTCGCTGATGATTTGAAGCCTTTTTTAAGGGTTGTAACCTTGGATGATTGTCACCGTCTCCAGTCTGATATAGACAATATAATAGAATGGGGAAGATGTAACAAACTCGATTTTAATATTGATAAATGCATTCTTTTATCGTTAACAAGGGGCTCACGAGTGTTATTTTATCGGTATTCAATGAATGGACGAATTCTCTCGCGGATTTCATCAGTTAAAGATCTTGGCGTACAATTTGAGAGCAGACTTACATTCAATAATCACACTTGTAATAAAGCATTGAAAATGTTGGGCTTTATCCTCCGTACTACCAAGGACTTTCCAGGAGTAAAAATTTTGATACTAATGTATAATTCTTTAGTTCGAAGCCGGCTTGAGAGTGGATCGATTGTTTGGGCCCCAAGAGGTGTGAAATATGTTCTTATGGTGGAGAGGGTTCAGAAGAAGTTTTTGAGAATTCTCTATTTGAGGACATACGGATACTACCCATGGCTTTATCCAACCGATTTTCTCTTAGGCATGCTCACGTTCAATAGTTAGAATACTCGAAGAGAAATGTACCTGGCCACATATTTCTTTCGACTTATCCGAGGCCAAAATGAGAATTCCACCATTCTTGAGAATGTTAAATTGAATGTCCCTGATAATTTTTAGAGGAATCGTGAACATGAGTTGTTTGTTGTTCCAAGGAGTAGAACCAGTTTGCCAATTATGATGCCACTGGGAAGAGCTTTAGTGATTTTTAACGAAATTGCTTCGGATGTCGACATATTTCACATGGACGTGAGTGAGTTCAGACGAGTACTGTTTTTTTATGTATTATATTTGATTTTGTCGGAACTCACTCGGTTGACTGCTTTGAAAATTTCTAATGTGATGTTCATAATTTTCCCTCTCTGTTTTTATGACTACAATGTTTTCATCTTGTTTTTAATTAATTTGTGATTTTTATTAAGTATTTACATGTATGTATGTATATATATAAATACATGTATTTATATTTGTCAAATGCATGGCGCATTGGCGTCAGCTGTAATGCCATGATTTGCTTTTTCTTAAATCAATAAATATTCATGCTCACTTGGGGCATCCGCAGCACATGCGCAAGCCAGGTCGCTTTTTTATTTTGGACGTAATAAGGGGCTGGTTTGTCAGCTCTCTTACCTCCGTGTTCCAGACAAAGTTAAGCCACTGCACCCCTTATATTCACTACAAGCTTCTGTTTTTGAAGCACAGCATACGTTTACCATCTGTTTTTTTAAATTTACCATGACTCGCAACCGTAAAGCAGCATAGTCAGTATGCACGAGTGCACAGTCAATAATGAGCACTTGGTTCTGACCGAGTACAACCGTGAGTGTCAAACTTTCATTCTTATCTTAAGAATTAGTTGACTAAAAACCCACCTATTAAATAAGTGGCATTTCAATGATATTAGCTGGTATTTATTTTTTGCAACAGTCCCGTCACGGTAATTTGTCCGTATGTTGCCAGCGTACTTCCTCCGGCTAACCGTAGACAGGGTCCCGCCTGCCTTCGCGTAAAGTGCGGCACTAGATCACTCCGGATAACAGTGTGTGTCGCCCCGCTATCTATTACAGCTGAAAGCGGTCGCTTCACGTCCGAGAGCGATAACGGCACTTTCAATAGCCGCGGATGCGTGATGGAGGCTGCCTCACTGATACCCACTACAGGACACTCTTCTAGTTCCTGTAGTATCCTCTTGGTGGTGAACTTCCTCCGAGGAAGTGGTGCGGGAGGTTCCCCGACCTTCGCACCTCGCGGGGAGTTCGCTGACCTTTGTCTAGGCGCTGGTATTGGTGGCTGTGGCGAAAATGCCTCGTCACCCACATTGTCTTTATTTATACCTTTACCTACGTTATTGTTTATATTTACGTCACTTTTGTTAAAGAAAATTTCACATCCGCTATTGTCAGTATTAATAATTTTTTCAATTTTTAAAAGGTTTTTACATTTCTCACTAGTGTTTATCATTTTAACTCGGTCTCTGACACTTATTTGATTATTGTCTGCACACGTTTCATTGTTTTTATAACTATTAAAATTGTTTACACACTGATTGTTTATTAATTTCACCCTATCCCTAACGCTTATTTCATTGTTTCTACACATATCATTGTTTTCGTCATTATTAATATTATCTACACCCTTATTGTTTATTGTTTTAACCCTATCCCTAACGCTTATTTCATTGTTTGTACATGTTTCATTGTCTATGGACGCATTGCACTTGAGGTTCACTGTCTTGACTTCCTCGAACGGACGACGTGACTGAGGACTCCCAGATGTCTTTGTCACCAGTAGGCACGTTCCTCGTGCTGATGATGGAGACACCTCGGCAGTCCGTCTATCCGGTTTGGTGCTGCGGTCTCCTCAGTTCCTCCTGTCGAGAGGTCCCCGGTTGCTTTGGGCAATTTCTTGCCAGGTGTTTCCCTTGGCAACGCCAGCACTCCAAACGACTGTTCTGTCGTTTATCCCTCCACCTGCCTTCTTGGACGCTAGGTGGGGGTTTACTGGTGTCAACCTCTGGCTCGCCTCTTGATGCTGAGGTGTCGGCTTCCTTCCTCTGCTTCCATCGTACTTGAGGCGGGGGTGGTGATGAGTGACGCTGACGAGAGCCGTCGCGGCGGACGATGTAATAACGCCCTTGCTCCTCGTCATATAGACGCTCCTTCTCATCCTCGTACATTCTGTACTGAGGCTGTGAGCGTTGTGGTGGCTGCGGGGTCATATACGACGTTGTCCTTGGGGTCGAGATTTCGATAGTCTTTGCTGCCTCTATTAGCTCGTCGAGCGTCGACCACGTCATCGTCTTCGTCCTGTCGACGTCGCGAGGAGTGAGTAAGCGATGGACCGCTCTTGCCGGATCTTTCTGATCGGCACCTGGCCTGCAGACCCCCGATAGCGCTCTCTTATCATCGAGGAACTCGACGATCTCTTGGTCCTCAGTTTGTCTGATAGACCGAAACTCATGGTCTATCATTATCCTGCGGTCCTCGCTATCATATTGCCGCAGCAGCTGGAACGACATCATCTCCCAGCTGCTCGGCTTATTCCTCAGCGACGCCCACCATCGCTTGGCCTCGCTTCTGAGGCCTGACACGGCTATTTCCATTTTATCTTCTTCGTGGGTCCTGGCTGCCACGAAGTATCCTCGGCATTCTCCGAAGAATTTGACGATGTCAGCCCTTGAGCTGCCGTCGAATGTCCGCCTAAATTCTACCGCTTCGCGGTAGACGTAACGTGTTTGGTAGGCGTCGTTTATGGTAGGCGTGGGCATAGGTGTGGGCGTAGGCGTTGGTGACATTGTTGGTGTCGACATCCTTGTAGTTCCCGATTCTATCAGCCGCTCTTCGGGAATACTGACACTTTCACTGTCGCACATATTGTTTGTATTGTTAATTTGGACGCCACTGGGTTTCTTCGAACCCAGACCGCTTTGAGATCGGGTGAGCATGGGAAAAAAAATCAGGAATGGATCCCGTCGTTGTCGAACGACGTCGGCCCCACGTTCTGGGAGCCAATTGAGACGACTTCAATCTCAGCCCTCTCGGAAAAGAGGACGTGCCTCCCTGTCGGTCACTCTCGGGATGAGGAAATTGGACTGGGAGGTGAGAAAGGAGGGGTGCTCTAATTAAGAAAACGATCTCAAAGGGTTACACAGTGCAAATAGCATACGCACTATTTATTTGTCTTCAGAACAGGTTATACAATTACGATTTACATATAGAATTTAATTTAAAGGTTGCAACAATAATGATTCGACCTTCTCGCCTTTACAAAGGCAATATCAGGATTTAAACGTATTAGAAAGACGATTAGTGGCTTGAAGGGCGACCTGAGGAACTTATTGTGGAGAGTTAAACTCGATCCGTGCATAAGCTTTACCCAACAGATGTACAATCAAAGCGCAATCTTCGCTTTCCAATTCTGACTGACTTTCTGAGAGAAATTACGATGTTATCTGCGCTCCAGCGTTCGCTTGTAGCCGGCGTATCTCCGTTCGTTCGTGAGGCGAACGTAGCAGCATTCGGTTAAGTATGCGTCATCTGTGCCATTTTTTTGGTACAGCGGAGTCTGCGTGTAATACTACGTATCTCACGCAGCCAGGGCGTAACAGAGACAAGACATTTTAGAGCGGGACGTCCGCAGGTCTCATCCGGAGACGTCGCCCTCAAATGTCGGCTTTACAAATTTAGAAATTACTTTATATTGAAATCGCTTTAAATTCCACTATAGAGTATTATAAGACTGAATTGATATCCTGATATTGTCTTGAACTCATAGACTGAGGTGAAATATAGACCGTTCGAGAGAGTGCTGATGTCCTAAAATACTAGGAGGTGTCAACACAAACAATTAATATAGGCGGAATGACCGAAAAAAATATCCCCAAAAAATGGTTTTACTATTTTGATATAATTATTTTTTTTCTTTTAAATTTAAATAATACTATGTAAAAGTATTTTAGTTCTTATCATGAAATGATTCTACTATAATGAAAAAGCTCAATTATATATAAAAAAAAATGTAAAACTAAAATAACTTATCATAATTGGTAGACCCAACATGAAGCCAATTCAATCAGAAGATCATACAATTTTACTCTACATACCGTAAACTTTTCAATTCTAGTCAGTATATTATATAATGGTTTCTGGTGAAATCGAGATTTTTAAATATTTTTTTCCACCATTTCCTGCGAATTTATTTCTATCAATAATGGACATTTCAGGAGACCCGGAGATGTCCCGTTGGCCGAGGAAGGAACGGAGCTTTTGAAAAGTTACGCTCTTCTCTGTTCAGCCTTGGGACTTGGACTGTCTCTCAGTATGGGGGACGTCCCTAGCCTGTTAGCCGCCGAGTAAGTAGAAATATTCGATCTACGGCTGTACGCCAGCGATTTTAGAGAAGATAGAATTTGAATAAAGTTGAAAGTGATTTAACTTACATAATTTATAGTTGGAAGATATTTTCGTGTGTCCTGGCACATTTGTGTACTGTACATTCTGTGCTGCGGGGCGATTTATGGACTTATTCGATTTCGTGTTCATGTATTAAAAACATATAATAAGTTTATGTATTCAAAAATCTTTATTTTCAACAAAAAAACATCGCGCCTCACCGTTGAGACGTTGGCGTATGGAGTCAATACTAGAGACTCCAATTCGAGTATCGAGTACTCGATACTCGAGTATACTCGTCCATTTTTCAAGTGCTCGATACTCGGGTATATTGAATAATACTCGAGTAAATACTCGATCCTAGCTTTAAAACATGTCTATCCAAATTTTATTTACAAAAAATATATACATAGGCGTAAGAAACCTAGAATGTGTCTCGAAGACTTTTGGAACTTTACAAAGCGTGATCGTCGCGTGTTCGACAAGGGGCACTGGCGAAAGGGGCGAGGAGGCCTGGCGGAAGGGAAGAGGATGGAGACATGTTTGTCAAAATAAAAGCACAGCCGCGTAAATTCGTTCTCTGAATGAACAATTTTATTACCATAAAAACACATTACAAATCTGTCACACAAATGTGCTTGAACATTTGCAATAAAAACACAAACTCTTAATGGAAACATATTTTTAATTATAAGAAATAACAAAATATCGGGATCTTTACTAAAATACTAACTAGATTATATTCATTCTGTGAATTTGTTAACATTCCAAGAAATTATATTTAACTGACGCAGTTTCATCATATTCAATGAAAATATTTTTTAACACAATTTAATGGCGCCGTATCATGATTAAAATTTGTTATATTATTAGTAGGTATTCCTTAAAAAATATGGTGACCACAACATTCATCATCCTCCATATCTTCGGCATCCGAAATACCCGCAATGTTCTCAAAATCTTTATCGGAATCAGTATTAGTATCACTATCACTAAACTCTTCAGCAATTTTATTCATTTCTTCCTGTGTCAGATATTGTCTGGCCATTGTGAAAATTTTCCGAATCACAAATAAAAAATGTTATGACAGTTAAAAACTTGGCAAAGTTAGATAACGGAATAAGCTTTTTAAAAGTTTGTAGCATGTAAGAACAATGTGCACGTGTACTTCCGCTGTTGTACCGCGATCTCAATCGAATATTGTATGTATTGCACTCTCTGTCTAACTCATAACATTTTTACGACTGTTTCGCTCGGCTAAAATGCAGTGGTTGCTACTCACACATTACTGTTTGTATATTTCTATCTCCCCCTAAATAATAATGTATTTTTCTGTGGTAAAATCGACGTGGCTTTCGAATTATGATTGATTACACAAAAAAGACATGGAAAATATTTATTTTTTATTTTTTCTACACATGCTCAACTATTTTTTTTACAAATAGCCAAATTTTCAGTTCTCTATATGCCCTATTATATGTATATTTTAAGGGATAAAGGCAAGAAGTAGACGGCTGTTACACCAAGAATACGTAAGGGTTAAAATGAATTAAAAAAACTATTCGGTAATTCTACTGCAGCAAACGGTGGTGGGAAACGGATAAATAGCAATAAGAAGTAGTCTGCCTATATTTATCTCGTAGATAAACAAATTCATAATGCAAATTTTAATTGTAGTAAAATATTATTTGGTAAGTTGCAATCTGCCGAGTTTCAAACTCGTGACCGTGAACAATTTTGGGAAACCCACCTTGCATCATTTATTTTCATTTAATATTTATCCTAATAATATATTGCTGGAATATCATTCTTTTACTGCCTAACTTCATTGTTTAACCCAGTACAAGTTTTAACATATTTTATTAAATTTTGACACACTTGCTGGAAAAAGTTAGCTATCCCTGTGACAGTACTAGTTGCCTGTCTATTGATTCTACTAATCCTTCAGTGAAATTAAATTCGAAACGTTTGTAAATTTTGCAATTTTAAAATATAATAGTCAGTTTCGTGTAAGTCTTTGAGAGAGAGTTACTAAAAGTTTCAGTCCTGTTCTTTGTTTTGTGATTCCCTGGATTTTTATAATCAATATTAGGTAAGTCAATTTAAAACTAATTGATTAAAAAAGTAATAACTATTGTACTAGGCGGTAAAACTTACTATTGTGGGCCAGCTACAATTATTGGCCACTTACATTTGAAATCTAGTTTTTTTAAAACCCAAACAACATTACAAACTTTTGTTTTATTAATATAGTTCCCTTATTATTCCTATATCGTTTAAACATACAATTGTCATTTTATGAATTTTCAAACAACTCCAAAAACGCATTTTTATTTAGCAGCCAGAGTGTCACCGTGAATGAAGTAAGTGATATTTCTTGTAAATATCATAAGGATTGGACTTCAGTCTAAAAGCATCTTACACGTTTGTAAGACAATTAAATTAAATTCTAACTGAACAGAATTATTCGTCTTTATTGAAGTTATAAATTAATTATTTTGGTGGTGGTCTATAACTGATTACAAAAATACGTACAATTTCTATTACTGTCCGGCCAAGCTAATGCTATAAATTCTAATAAAAAAATGAAATGTTTTTTTTATTGTATGAATAGTGTTATAATAATACTGCTAATCACCTATGTATTTATTACATTTCTCCGATATTTCTAGAAAAATGTTGGCTTTATGGCCAATAACTGCAACTTAACAAATGATGTTTAAATCTAAAATAGCACTTGATTTTACACTCAATAATGATTTGGGGTCATGTAATTATACATCTAGTTTCTGTTTCATGAAAAAAATATTTTTACTAAAATTTTTGGGGTGGCTTATAATTGAATATTTTGGTGTTCAACAATTGATGAAAGTGGCCCGTTATTGTAGCATTATACCATCTTTTTTTAAATATCCAAATTATTTTTTTTACGTTTTAAAAATATGGATTATTATTAACAAATCAATAATCTAGCACACAGTATTTTTTTATTTTGCCTCTTATATGATACGTGTCCACAAAAAATTACTAGGCCGGCAATTGTAGGTTTTACCCTACGTATATTTAAGATGTTGACTTGAAAACTTTATGAAAATCAAAGTAATTGAGTAGGTATGCCAGTCATATAATTTTAATCACGCTGTGAAAGCAATAGCCGGTTATTATTAATTTGTTACATACATATATGTAGTTACTATTTTTATTAAATATGATACTTAATAAATGTACGATATTTTAGCCATGTCAAAGAGATCAGAAGTTTGGAATCATTTTTCAAGAAAAGACCATAATTCACTCGTTGCCGGATGTAATAAATGTGGTAAAAAAATAGGGTGTAAAGGATCAACAACTACTGGGTTGATAAATCATTTGAAATCACATGATGTATTCATAAAAAAAATCGAAAATGCCATGGCTGTAGAAAGCGATAAAAAAAGACCTAAATTAGGAAAACCAGGATGTAACACCATAATTAATTTTCTAAAGAGAGAATCTTTGGCGGAAATATTGTCAAGAGTCGCAGTAGTTGATGGGATGTCCATCAGAGCTATGGCTAAATCGAAAGCCATTAAGGGCTACGTTGAATCCAAAGGCCATAGAATGCCAACAAGTGCCACGACCATTACAACTAGTATAATAAAATACTACGAAGAAAAGAAAAATGAGCTCCGAACTTTATTTCAGAAATATAAAATAGAAAATCGATCATTCTCAATAACGGTGGATGAGTGGACTGATTGCGCTATAACCCGTTATTTAAATGTGACAGTTCACGTTCTAGGAATGGATGGTAAAAATTTTGAACCACACGTATTAGGCTTATCAGAAATTAAGGGTATAGGAAACGCTGAAAAAATTAAAATTCTGGTAGAAAGTAAGTTGAAAGAGTTTGACATCGATATAAAAAATGACGTAATTGCGTCAACAAATGATGGTGCAGCGGTGATGAAAAAATATGGATCTTTATTGAATATTATGAATCAACTTTGCCATAACCACGCATTACATTTGGCGGTGATAGATTCACTGTATCAAAAGAAAACTCACGTGCCCCATAATCAAGAGGAGGAAGACGGCGATGACGAAGAGGACTCCATTATTGATATTGAAGTAGATAATTCTGAAGATTCCCACGTTGATGTAATTCCCGATTTCGAAGACATAGAAATGATTGAGGAAGAATACTATTCATTGCCAAGTAATATCGATGCTATTATAGAAAAGATTAGAAAAATCATTCGAATATTTAAGAAGTCATCTATAAAAACTTCAATTTTAAATGAAAATATTTTCCGAGAGAAGAAGAAAAATCTGAAGCTTCTACTAGATATAAAAACAAGATGGAATTCCCTAATTGGAATGCTAAATCGTGTTATTTTAATAGTTGATCCTCTAAATAAAACGCTAAAAGACATGAACTTAGAGACACTTTCAGAAAATGAAATAGATATTGTGAAAAATGTACTTGACGTCCTTATCCCAATGGAAGCAGCTGTGAAAGAATTAAGTGGCAATGATGCTACACTCCTAACAACTGAAGGAGTTTACAAATTTTTATTTAAAAAAATTGAAGAAATAGGCACTTCGATAAGCAGTGATCTTTCAATTGCGGTCAAAAAAAGAATGAATGAACGCAGAAATGAGACCCTATTAACTTTAATAATTTATTTACAAACAGGAAGCGTACCAATTTCCGATGCCTACTTCAAATATTCCTCTAAATCCGCGGCAATTTCTTTGGCACTAGAAATAATTAAAAAAATACACCCGAAAATGTTTTTTGAAACAGTTACTTTAGATGCATCACTGGAATTGGAAGACCCAGAAGATTGTATATTAATTACATTAGATTCAGATCCTATTCAACAAGAGTTGAAAAATGCCATTTCATCGATATCTCATAAACCGAAAACTAAATTCATTAAACATTCTTGTAGTCAAAATTTAAAATAAGATTTAAAAAAGTTAGATTCTTTTAAGCAGCGGACATATAAATTAGATACACTATTCAATTCATTGCTAACGATAAAACCAACGTCCACAGCTACCGAGAGAGTTTTTTCAACTGCGGGAATAATTAAAACTAAAATTAGAACAAATCTTAAATTTGAAACATTTAATTCTTTGTTATTTTTAAAATATGTGTTTAGTAAAATGAATTAAATGTATCAATGAAATTAAATAAGCTTTTTTATTTATTTATCCCCTATTTATTTCCAAAAATGTGAATTAATAGTATATATTTTGGTACATCTGAAACTACTCGAGTATACTCGAGTACTCGAGTATTTTTCAATTTTACTACTCGATACTCGAGTAGTTGAGATGACGAGTAATTGGAGTCCCTAGTCAATACGCATGCGATTCACGAGTGAGACGCTGGCATACAAAAGGCTAGAGTGCTATCGCCTCCACCTGTATCTACATACATACATAGATGTTAAATGATTTTTAGCACACCAGCGCAGTGTTTCTCAAGCCGAGTCAAACCTTTTTGCAGTCTATTTTTGAAACGTTATAATAATTCATAGTCTTGTGTATATAATGAAATAAAACACATCATTTAATTTTAACTAACCATTTAATTTCAATCGGTTATACACATATTAAATATCTAATCACAATACACTTATCAATAATAATATACATTTTTCACTGTTTCATACAATAGATTTTTTAGTGAATAAACCATTATGTTATGTTCAGAGTAACTTTTTTTCAATACTGCATACAAATGATTAAACCAGAAATTAAAATAAATGATTGTGTAATTGATATACAAGAAGATGGATGGTGTTTTAATATGGAAGCTATGAAATAGCTTATGATTAAAATATTTTCCTTTCAAATTACAATCATGAAAATTAAGGATGATTTAAATAAAAGAGTTAGAGATCATAGTTGGTGAATAGAAGTTACTTCTTAGATGTGCATCGACCAAAATTAATTTGAAGCCTTACAATACTACCAATCACATTATATTGTTGTGTTCATAAGTAATTTAATGACATAAACAAAGACACAAAAAAAACAATCTATGTTTTACAATAGTGTTAATAATAAATTCCACAATTTCCATTAGTTTAGTAAAAAAACAATTATACTATTATATAAATTTCTTGTACACAATGATTGATATCATTAATATGGCACAAGCCACAACAATGGCTGTCAATGAATAGGGCGGCAAAAATGCTGAGTAGTCTGTATGAACCTCTGCTTCAGGATCTGAAAATATTTAATTCAATTCTTGTATTATTATTTTTTGCGTGAAATAAAGACACACTGTGTTGCTATTGATCAAAAAAATTTTTTTTTTTAATTTTGTGACAATTGTTGACAAAAAAAAATGTGTTATTATTTTTATTAAAATAACTTTGATTATTCGACGTATCGTGACTCATGTTTCGCGATAGAATGTACGGAGATGCCTCTGAAAGGGCGAAACACGTGTCACAATACGTGGAATAATTAAAGTTATTTTAAATTTTATATTAACTAATATATGTGTTGATAATAATTGCATGAAATAATTAGTTCATTTTGTTTAGGAGGTTCATTTAGTTAAAATGTTAACATAATAGTTTTATTTTTATCATTATTTAACCCTTAAATGCATGGTAAAACAAAGTAGACTTTGACATCTTTTGTCAGAACCTTAGATATTTAAGAGCTGATTCTTGTCCTATACCAGAATGAATAACCCAGCTATCAATTAGTTTAATTGTTTGTCACTATACTACCGTAGTTTTTTGTGTATTCAAGTTTGAACAAGTCAATCTGAGAATTATTTGGATGCCGCCGTTTAAGAAACAGTGATTTCTTATCAGTTGATAATGCTCGCCATGAGCGAAACCGGTCCTGTCCAAAACATTCTATGTGGAATAGGTACTAAAAATATGTTTTGAAAATGAAATTATAATGCCATTCCACCAAGTACTGACCTTACAAGTGATACTTAGAGTGTTTTTATATGAAAAAAAACAATTTTACTTCTCATAAAAATGTTTATACAATGTTAGAAAGTTAGTTGACATGTCTAAATAATATGAATTAAGGCTTAGTTAATAACTTTAATTTATTATATTTTTTCATTTGTTCTCATTTGATGACACCATGCATTTACGGGTAACACATGTACGATACTAAAATATATTTTGTTGCTACTTTTTTCCCTTTATAAGAAAACTAATAGCTCAAAAACCTTTTGTTACCGACAAGGAGGTTGACGACTTAGCTAACAACTTATCTGATAGTGAAGATGGAATGGAATTCAGTGTTGATGAGAGCATCGAGGATCTAGAAATTCTACCAGGGATAGATGGAAGAGGCATGCTTGATGATGATTTTTATGATTATGATGAACGCAACCTTACAATTTGGACATATGAATTTATCACAAGATTAAATAATATATCTGTAAAAGGGCCAGATAATCAATCTCACATAGTTCGAGGGCCGCATGGGTAAAACTGATTAAATTGACGATATTTTTAGTGTATATAAAATTGAAAATTGTATTGTTTTCTATTGTTCTTTCACTGTCCGAAAAAAATGAGGGCCGCATAAAATATCATTGAGGGCCGCAGGTTGTGCATCACTGAGTTAAAATAATACAAATTGACGATATTTTATATTGTTCTTCCATCGTCCGTAAAAAGATCTGAAGAAGAAAGATGTTTGATATTTGCCATATTGGGCCGCATGAAATGTCATAGCGGGCCGCAAGTTGCGCATCACTGAGCTATAGGGTCGCGAAAAAAACAGTTGACCGAAAACAAAGAGAACTACATCAATTAATGTTATATTTCAAATGGAAAATAAATTCTCCTATCTTGGGTATGCGAATATGAGGAACTGTGCTGGAAAACATAATAAATTGTGTGAATACTATATACAATATACCTTAATCGAAACAACTATACCGAACGAATTTAGAATTATGATACAAGAGAATCTTGATGCTTCGTGGAATTTGAATATACATACCTACAATTGTAATCGTTTGAATTTTGTACTTCTCTGTGAGTTTTATCGCTAGCGACCCGGGTATCGCCTCAGTGGCTTGTATTCTTATATCTGAGCGGTACAAATTTTCAACACAAGTATAGCAAAAACGACAAAAACGACAACAAAGAATCAAAATGCAATCTCAATTGCTGCGACTCAACGTATTATTAGTATAGTTAGGCCTCACCCTTGACTGTTATGCAGCCAATTTGGGATTTCAAGTCACGGGTGCTAATCATGCAGAGGTAACACCCGCTGTCAGACTTCTTGAGATTACTGATCCGCAGCTCCCAGATGAAGGGGTCACGGTACAGGATACGGAAGCGGTTGTCTGGTATCAATATTAGCTGATTGACGGATAATATTATTTGATCCGATTCTCTTTTCCAGCCGACCTGCAAGATACCATGACAAAATTAGCGCAAATCTTATACAATGTCGTTCAAATTTTATCAATGCAAGACTGAACAAGTCTGAGCTGACAGAGTGTGCGTGTGTGTGTGTTGTGCGTTGCAAATATAATTTCTCGACAAATCAAGAACAAATATATTATAAACAAAGTAATCATAAAATTTTTAGGCAAAAAAATATTTAAAAACATTGTGGACGCATTAAAGGTGATATTATTCTCGTCGAAAATGACACTTTATGAGTGTGACACTCTAGATAGCTTCAATTCGACCTTTAGAAGAATCTGTAAGGTGGCGAAAACACAAAAACGAGCTCAATACATTTTCATTATAACATATTAAAAAAAGCGAAAGCTTTTTAAATATGTATGTTAAAATTATAGATATTTAAGTCAATATTTCTGTCAATCGGACCAAAGCCTACAACCTACAACCGAGAAAAGTATGATAAGTTTTACTGCCAGACACACTGACCCAGTGGCGGATTTAATTTTGGCTTTTATGAAAAAAACGTCGAAAAAAATATTCGAAATTTTTAGATTTCTAAGTTGTAGCATCCCAATGAAAAAATCAATCAAAGGATATTGTCATTACCATTTTTTATAACAAAAATGTTTTAAAAATATGATCGATGAAAGATGAGATCTGGCTTGGCAAAGATACAAAATGATACATTTGGGTGATAAACCATTCGAATGTGATTCATGTAGTAATCAAAGTGTAACTAAAGTGGGATCTAGCATGAAACCCACCAAATTACACATTTGGGTGACAAACAATTCGAATGCGATCGATGTGATCACAAATCTCGAGTGAGATCTGGGCGAAAAGACCAGGGCTGTGGAGTCGGAGTCGGAGTCGTGGAGTCGGAGCTTTTTGGCCGGAGTCGTACTCGGAGTCGGAAATTTTGAAATGTTTCAACTTTTTATTTTTGCATTTTATATGCCAAATTTGGCTTTTGGTCGCATTGATAGGGTTGATATTTAATTGAATACACATAAATAGGAAAATCAGGGGAAAAAAATGACAATATTTAACTTTTTTTGGTCGGAGTCGTGTTTTTGGTCAATGTTGGAGTCGGAGTCGTGGTTTTGGTAAATGCTGGAGTCAGAGTCGGACTTTTTTTCACCGACTCCACAGCCCTGGAAAAGACACCAAATGACCCACACACACAAATGCCCAATGTGGCCCAATGGCAAAAAACCCTTTCGAATGTGATTTCTAATCGATCCAAATGTCTGACTTACGCGATGTTTAATTAAATTAAGCCAACGATAGCTATGTGAGTTCCACTCAGAAATTTTTCAAATTTTCATTGAGGCCCCCAATATTTAAAAGCCCCAAGCGCGCGCTTAGTGCGCTTATGTGGTAATCCGCCACTGTACTGATCTTGAAGAATCAACTTTGGTAAAAAATACTCTTTAAAGCAAGTGTAATTGAAATAATTGTGGGTTTTTTAATCCAACTATTTCGTTAAGGATTTCGACTGGAGGCGATTGATTGAACTTCAATTTTTATTTCGGTATCTTCGATTATTTAAATCGCACGGATGAACTTGAACCGACAGGGCAGGCTAAAGCCAAACGCTGTACGCCAAAAGGCGATACCCAAGTCTTTCGTGACGAAGCAAACGGAAATGGAAAAAAAACATACGATTTAGTGTTGATGAAATTTTTTATAATATCTTACCTTGTGTGATGTAATGTGAAGTATTCTACAAGTCAACTTTCCTTCACCCCCCACCGTAAACGTCTTGCTCCCTATGGCAGCCGCGAACTTTGGTTCTGCTGGGCGATCGCGGCGTACTGCTAGCGTACCTGAAAAATACATGACAGCTGTTACAGCTCGCACTCTCTTTTTCGGTGAAAGTAAGGATGAGGCTATCTATGATGGGTCAAGTGGCTGCCGATTCTCGGAGGCAAGATTATTTTTTTGATTTAAAAATTCGTAAGCCAACATTCTCGGATGCTGTCATTAAAAAAAACTCGGATCATTCATTTTCGTATGGTAGGTATATTTATTTTATTTTGGCGGGGACTTGGGCTGTGGGCCTAATCCCTTCAATCGTTTATGAGTAATTTTACATTTTCAATTTCTTAAATTATAACAACAAAATTATGATGTAACAGAAAAATGATGTAAATAGAGTTATTTTTTTAGTGGTTTCTTCGTCTGCGACGCGGATATGAGCCGATACGCCGCAGACGAAGTTTTAAGTCGCAGGTGGAGGTGGAGTAAAGGTCTCTTGGTGTAAGGTAACATGGAACGCTGATGCAATAGCCTCGAGTGGTCAATGTTCTTTTTTTTTTTGGGGGTTTTGTATTTATTAAATTTTTTAAAAATAATTATGTCGGCTTTTATTTTTCAGCCGACACTTTATTTCCGTGCAAATTAGCTGCATTTCATTCGGAAATTCACAGACTTGTCAGTATCCCCCTGAGTAAAGTAAATTTTGAAGTCGAATTGAAAACCATCAAACTAAGTGCCACTAGCAATGGTACCATTTGTCTCTTATAGACAATCTTTTATGGAAAAAGCGTATTATTCTTGCGGAAACAATGTTATAAAAGGGGATAATAACCAATGGCACAGATGATATAAGGTTTTGGCGTAGAATTTACTACTTACTACTTCGAAAAAACAAGTTTGAAAATTAAAAAAACAGTTAAACGGTAAGCCACTATTCTTTTTCTTATTGCAAGAATTCTTTGGTAAATGACAATTGCATACATTGTAAAAACAAATCTGGCATTTATAGATGACAGTGAGTAATTGCCAACATTCCTAGGTCGGTAAGACATCCGGCACATTTAATAATATAAGAGTGGCTGAACATTTAACCGCTTTTAGATGAAATAAAGACACCTCAACTTTCGCTTATCATTCATTATTCGACAATCACTCGTTCGATGCAAATGAAGGGGTTAAATTGTGACATAAAACACTAAAAATAAATCAGAAAGGTTTGTTGAAAATATAGTTGCTGCAAAAGAAATCCGCACACCCTTCACTATTTAGTTAATTTGGGAATATTTCCTCGGCATATTTATCGATTTACAAGCAGAAAGCTTCAACAGTACTGAGCCAGACCTAGTCGTGTAAACATCTGACGATATTATGAAATACCGCAAAAAAATGTAATTGCGATTAGAGCCCAAATTGAAGCACGTTTCGGGGTAAACTTACCAAATAGATACATTTCGCGTAGAATCGACTGTGAAAAAATTATCGTGTAAATTTTTTTAAAAATATTTCTAAAACTGGACGGAATCTGGTCGAAGTCTAACTGGTGAAATCGGTAAAGATGTCGAGAAAATAATAGCAAATGAACGGAATTGTGAAGGGAGCGCGGACTTCTTTTTCCGCAACTGTATTTTCAACAAACCTTTGTATTTTTTTTTTTTATTTGACAATTAACAAAAAACTTACCCTGTAAGTCAAGTGTTACTATCAGTATTTCCACCAGTACCACCATCCATTGATGTTTGCTGAAAAGCCTCGGTGAGCTTCTCCTTCCACGATTAATCGTGTTTACGTTCAACGTTGTCATTTTTCTGCGATGTACATGAGTCTTTGCTCTTTTTCCACAACACGTCACAATTTTTAGACAAAGAACAGACGAAATAAAAATTTAATTTAATATATAAATTGCAAGAATATAAAATAGACATTCCAGATAAGTTTCATAAAAAAATATATGGGATGAATTTGAAGTAAACTGCAGTTTAAATGGGATGATTGATGATGTGTCGAAACATCGTTTATAGAGAACCAAGGGATAGGATATACACGTTTAAACCTTGCTTTTATGTGGCTCTTTCGAAGTTCCAACTTTCTATTTCTTCATTTAGCATATTTTGGTTGATAAAGTAAAGTTCAGAAATATATTCCTTAATTTGTGACGTTTTTTTGGCAATTTTTCCCTTTCTGCCCTCAGACATTCATTTCTATTTATTTCAATTTCTGAAGACCCCCAATGGACGGTGACTACATTACAATATGCTTGATTGCTGCTATCGAAAACCTTTTTCAAAAAAACGATTTAATGACATTTCGACTGAGATTTTTGCATCAATGGCGACACTTTCTAGAAGCTTCACATTGTTCTTACTGGCTTTAAATGAGACAGCATAATAAGTCAATGATACTGCTCATCTCACTATTTTTATCAGAGGTGGTGATTGAATGTGACAGAAGATATTTTGAATCTTGTGAGATTGAAAATTTATTATTAAGCCACCGGAAAAGATATAAAGTCTTTGATCTTTGACTTTTTAAAAACCTTGGTAATAAGCATGTTGTTTATTTATGTTGCGCATTTTATGATCAATTAGCAAACGTACAAATGTGTGCACTCAGTAAGCATTGTATAAAAGAAGCCGTCATAAAATGCGCAAAGAATCATGAGATAAATTTGAAAAATCTAATAAGAAATTCAACGGACGGCGTCCCTTCGGCGGTTGGAATAAAATTTGGAGCTATCAACTTAATTTTGGAACAAATATGGTGGGTATACCAGCAGCGTGGAGGAGACGGCCTGTGCATTGGTGGATGCACTCATCCCACAAGATAGCCCTGCTCGAGATGATGAAAGATCAACCCAGGTTCGCATAACAGTCAACCACCAACATCTCACGAGATCGGCGAGATCATTTCCAATCTTCCCAGTGGCAAGGCTCCAGGCCCCGACTTCATAGACAACGCCTTGGCACAAAGAGCCTGGTATCTTGCTTCTCACGAACTCACTAAGATCTACCGAGACTGTATGGAAAGTGGTACATTTACAGACTGTTGGAAGAAGGGACTACTTGCAGTGATTCCCAAATCAGGTGATCACCCTCCAAGTAGCTCAAAAGCTTATCGTGCAATAACACTCCTCCCGATTCTGGGAAAGGTCTTAGAAAGGTTAGTTAGCTCTAGAATTGAATCGCACCTGAATGAAAACTGCCCAATTTCGGATTATCAGTTTGGGTTCAGACCCGGAAAGTCAACCGAAGATGCAATTCGTTTTGCTATAAAATCAGTAGAAAATTCTCACAAAAAGCTAGTCATCGGCATTTTTTTGAATATTGCCGGAGCATTTGTAATGCGTGGTGGCCGCTAATATTAGCAAAGCTTAGGCTGAGACAGATTCCCGGGAATCTGTTCTCATTAATACAAAGCTATTTCAGTAAAAGAGAGATAACATGTCAATCCAGTCTCACCTCAATACACAGGAAAACTACGATGGGGTGTCCCCATGGCTCAGTCTTAGGGCCACTTCTTTGTAATTTTTTGTTTAATGACCTTTTGTCTTTGCCATTGCCATTAGATTGCACAATTATCGCTTATGCTGATGATGCTCTACTAATTGTAGGAGCAAACCGTCGAGTCTTGAACGAGCTGCCAGTGGTGCGCTCACAAAAATTCTAGAATGGGAAGAACTGAAAAGCTTACATTTGCACATGCCAAGACAGAATCCTTTCTTTTGAAGGAATTATCTAAGCTTGACATTTCAAAAAGATCGCCAAACATTCGCATGGGTCATTTCACTGCTCGTGTTTCTCAACAAGTGAAATACCTCGGCGTCATCCTCGATAACAAATTGTCATTTCAGCATCACGCAAAGCGAATTGTAGAGAACGCCAACATGGTGTACCTCCGTGTATCTAGAATGACTGGCAAAAACTGGGGACTTAAAGCTCGCGCGTTTTGTAGTAAAATGTATTGTTTGAGGTGACCAGAAGTTTGTTAACACCATTTTATTGTGGATATTCTCATTAGTTGACATTCAAAGAATGTAGTTTAGGCAAAAAAAAACAACAACAATGCCAAAAAAAAGTCCAATCGAAAATATTCAGTTGTACTTCAAAGTTTCCAGAGTATACTTGAAGTAGATAAGTAGGATTGTAATGATTTCTCTATTTGATGAATGATGTTTATGGCACACAATTTGTATAAAACAGAATGTGTAAAATTTTTATTAAAAATTTTGATCGAACTTCTTTTCATTTTAGTGCTTCAATCGTTATGATGGCAATGAAAATAAGCAAGGCACTTAGTATTGAGAATTTAATGAGCCGTGGTCACTTCGTTTTTCTTTTTAATCTTCATATTGAAATAATACGGAAAATAAAAAAAGTATAAAATACACATGAAAGACAAATTATCTGGGGTAAGAATTTTTTTCTAAATGAGCAATACAAAATGTCAAAACTAACGTCGGCCCGTGTGTACTACTAATGTCGGAGTGCCCTCACCACTCCATGAGGCCTACACAGCAACGTCACCAGTCCCAGAATTGGAGTCAATACGGGACGTGGCCTTGACACCAGAGATTGAGAGATGTTGAGACTTTTCTTTGAGCATGGATTGATAAAAAAACTTTTTAAAGACAATATTTTTACAGTGATCTCACATTTTCATAAAGCGGTCAGTGCCGTTTCGCTTATAACACATTTTTAGCTGATTTATGTGTTTTATTTTTATAAAGGCCTTGCATTGAAACAATGTCAGTGATGCGCGACCAGAACGCGGCGCAAAATAACATTTACGCCTCCCAAAGTCCCATTCAAAATATTAGACTTTCCTCTCATTGTTTGTCAGAGGTATTTTACTAAGATAAGAGGAAAGATCTTTGAGCCTATAGTTTAATTAAATGACTTGTATCCAACCTTAATAAAAAAACTAGAGGTGCCCAAAACAAATACTCATTGTTGGAATTTCAAAACTGACTGAATTGAAAAAGCTTTTGATCTTCCATCACAGAAGACACAATATCACATAACAGATGCAAAGGTATTTGAGTTTTTCACATTAAACAAATACTATCAGACAAAAATCAACCGGTATTTTGTTATTTTCATTTACTGTTTGGCAACATTATTAACTTCTACAAATATTTATTTTGAAATTCTAAGCTAAAATAGCGTTGTTTATACACCGAAAATATCTATATGATGTCGTTTGATAAGAGGCATTGTTACATGAGTGGTTATTAAAGTCAGCGGTGGAGCGGGGTGGGGGTACGCGAAGTCGGCGAACCCACACCCCTTGATGGACAATTTGTAAAATTTTATAATTTACGGAAATTCTAAACATATTTTAATCTTTTTTGACGTCGCAAAAGTAATGAACTTATAGTTTGTGATTTTTGCAATGTTCATTGATCATAAATATGTACATATAAATAAATTAATAATACAATGATATTTGTATAAGTATGAGGTGTTGGAAGAACGTTCCGTTGGAAACTTTTTATGTGAAAATTGAATCATTGCGGGTAGAGGGTATAACATATTAAAAGTAATCGGCGCTGGACTTTTTTTTACTGATCACTATACCACTGACCTCTAGTCAGTGGTTCTCAACCGGTCAACCCCGAAAAAGATTGTGAATATCCAGCTCTCTGAACGAGGGTACTGAACATATTCCTACAGTTGCCAACATCATATTTGTGCGAGCTCGGTTTCTCAACAATAACTAGCATAAAAACTAAAAAATAACGAGAAAAACTAATTTCGGCAAAGATTTGAGGGTGGCTGCGAAATCTGCAAAATCGGACAAGCAATAAGTTGATTTTCACACCAAATAAATGCCATTTATGGAATGGGTAATTTAAGTTACTATTTTTCCATGTATTGTTATCTGTTTAATTAATACGCATATGTTTGTTTTCTGACCGTTTGATTTGGGTGAACCATTAATTTGTTGTGTGATCGAAAGTGCACCTTGACTTCGAAAAGGTTAAGAGCCACTTAATTTAATCCACTTCAGGCAGCTAGTCAAGCGAAGAAAGCGAGTCAAACACTGCTTTTAAAAGTGTAGCAATAATATCTATCTACGTACCTTCAATGTTTTTCAATTTTCATACGCATCACTAGACAAATCAGCTTCGAATGCTGAACTAATAATTATTAACAACGAATTATGAGCTTCAATGAACGGTGTAATGCAATGCAGCTGCAATATAAATGCCATATTAATAAGATAGATTTTAATATGTTCGATGGTTTTGGCGGTAACTTTGTGGAAGTTCATTTTAATATAAAATTTAAAATAACTTTGATTATTCCACGTATTGTGTAACTAACTGTGACACGTGCTTCGCCTCTTTCAGAGGCATCTTCAGACTTACTATCGCAAAGTTTGCTTAAGTAATGAAGCAAGATAAATTCTAACATTTTAACATTTTAAATTATGAAATTACAAAATGGATTACGGGTTTTTTTCCTTTTAAAAGAAACAAGGAAGGGGGTGATAGAATCAAAACAATGCAATAACATAACATAATGATACTAATAAGGTGCAATCAATCAATCAATTAGATTGGGATTTTTCCTTTTTAAGGGACGCAAGAGAGGGTTATAGAATCGAAACAAAGCAAACAAATATATTTCTAATGACGCCAAACATTACAAACCAATAAACCATAAACCAATGAGCTGCAATCAATCAGTTAGGTTGGGTGATTACTCTATTGATGGGGAATAATGTTAACAAAGGCGAGCATCCTGTCCTGTTAAGAATATTATTTAATAATATATTTTTTTTATTAAGAGTTTTATTTATTTCTAAAAATTCTAGACTATTCATCTTTAAACCTTTTTTATTTACTCGGTGGAGTATTTCTACATTACTAGTCTGATTAAAATTATGGTCATTTTCTATTAAATGATTGGCAAACTCAGAAAAATTATTACTCTTTAGACATCTTATATGTTCTTTAATTCTAATATTAAAGTTTCTACCTGTCTGTCCAACATATGAAGCTGGACAGTCTCCACAAAAGAGACGATAGATACCACTCTGTGACGATGAATCTACGCGATCTTTACTGTTCAATAAAATTTATCCTAAATTATTTACTGTGTAAAACGCGGGTTCTATATTGTCTGGCAAAAACTTAACTATCTTTGACAAAATGTCTCCTAAATAAATGATTCTACGCCAGTGTTTAATATTTTCGTTTGCTTTCTTCTCTCCTGAAATAATATATTATTAAATAATATTCTTAACAGGACAGGATGCTCGCCTTTGTTAACATTATTCCCCATCAAAAGAGTAATCACCCAACCTAACTGATTGATTGCACCTCATTAGTTTTTAGTTTATTAGTTTGTAATGTTTAACGTCATTAGAAATATATTTGTTTGCTTTGTTTCGACTCTATAACCCTCTCTTGCGTCCCTTAAAAAGGAAAAATCCCAATCTAATTGATTGAGTGATTGCACCTTATTAGTATCATTATGTTATTGCATTGTTTTGATTCTATCACCCCCTTCCTTGTTTCCTTTAGAAGGAAAAAAACCCGTAATCCATTTTGTAATTTCATAATTTAAAATGTTAAAATGTTAGAATTTATCTTGCTTTATTACTTAAGCAAACTTTGCGATAGTAAGTCTGAAGATGCCTCTGAAAGAGGCGAAACACGTGTCACAGTTAGTTACACAATATATAGATTTTAGTTTGTTTGCAGCATGCTACAATTTATAATCCGTAAATTATTATCAGATGGGGAATTATTTTGAGATGAAAAATCCAGAGACCGTTTTTTAATAAAAATTAGAAATATTTATTCTCAATTCATTTTTGTTTAAGAAAACTTAACTGCCTACCAATTTTCAGACCATTTAGATGAGCCACCTCGAAATGTATTTATCAGTTTGATGATAAAAATACATACAAGCTTTAAACTGAAAGAACAGAATATAAGTATTTATAATAACTTAATGTCATGCTTAAGTAATTCTTCTACCAATCGATAAGTTTCCACAAAGTATTATCTGATATCTAACGTATATAATTTGTGTATAGGTACATATATTATGCTAGAAATCATAAATTATGCATACTATAATATAATGGAATTAGAACAATGCCTCAAATTAAGAAACCAAACCTATGTGAGACTTATTATATACCATAATATTGCAATTCGCCAAGTCATGGAAAAATTTTGGCTTTCATTTTCCACTTATCTTATATATTTATATAAAACCGAAACGGGGGATGTATGTCTGTAATTCTCTTTTGCATTGTTGTTGTTGCAAGTTCAAACAAACGAATTGATTTCGCTCGCGAAAGTTTCGACGGTAAATTTGTTTCGTTATCAATGTGTGTGTAGAGACTCCAATTACTCGAGTATCGAGTAGTACATATATAAAACCGAAACGGCGTATGTATGTCTGTGGGTCTGTAATTCCCTTTTGCATTGTTGGTCATTAAGTTGCCATAAAAACGAATATGAAAGAAAATATGTTTGATTTTTTTATCGGCGAAGACATTTAGTCAAAATGTAATAAATTAGTCTTCTACTGAACTTTTCCCGGCTTTTATTAATATAATAATGTTTTTATTTACGTGAAGGTGTTATTTGACATTTCTTTGACAGCAAATTAGATTTTTTCCTTGAATTTGGACATTTTAATGGGCGAGAATGGGGCTGTCAATATATGAAAGGGGCTGTGAAATGTCAATGCCAGTCTGAAATGTTCATTTTAATTGACCTAGACTTTTGAATTTTGAAAAAAGTTGTTTCAACTTGGCCCGTCTGAATTTACGCGCCGAGCTGAACATAACCCCAAACTGGTCCGAGCGAAGCCGGGTTCGAATACTAGTTAAATATAAAAAAGAAATTCAGTTCGTAACTATTGTAGTATCGCCTGCCTAACGGGTAGCCAATACCCGTTAGAGGTCTGCAGGTGCCGATGTTTTTAAATTTCACCCAACCCGAACCCGAGCCTGACATTTTTAAACCTTGTCCGAAAAAAATTTCGACAATTCTAATAAAAATTGAAAATAATTAAAATTGTTACCAATTATTGTGTGTCTGCAGTTTATAAAATACCTTTCTTCTAAATTACTTAATAACTTAAAAACATAAATTGCAAAGTCGCCCTGGTTACCAGTTTCCACTATTTTAACTTATTAAAAATCAACTACAGATATCGAATTGCTAATATAAAATTTAAAATAACTTTGATTATTCCACGTATTGTGTAACTAACTGTGACACGTGTTTCGCCTCTTTCAGAGGCATCTTCAGACTTACTATCGCAAAGTTTGCTTAAGTAATTGCTACCGATCAAAACAACCATTTTAGAAATACTGAATTCGGGATCATATTATGAAATTTATTATGCGTATTGTACAAACTCCTCAACAGCAGATATCGTTAAAAAATAATATAGTGGCGACAGCAGTCATTAAATTAAGAACAATGCATGTTGTTCTATCGATTGGATGCGTTCATACGAGAAGATAAGGTATTTAAATAACGAACAAAGCGTCGGAAAGATGACTGTAATACGAGTACGTGATTGTAGATCTGCAACCATTTTTGACAGCATATTTATGCGGAAAAAGATTTTCTCCGCTCGTCTTAATTAAGAATGCAAAGCGATTTTGTTTATAAAATCTTTTAAGAGGGTTGCTCTTACAAATATCGAGCCAGGCATATAATTTATATGTTCATCAAAACAAGCTCAAATATTCCATCAACACATTGGCTCCTTGGGATATCAAAACACATTGGACGTGACCCTGACAGTCTGACACCATTGAGAAATGTAGAAACTTTTCTTTGAGCATGGATTGATAAAAACTTTGTAAAGACAACATTTTTATACTGATCTCACATTTTTATGAAGGGGTTCGGAGCTGATTTCGTTTACTAATCATTTTTAGCTGATAAATGTATTTTATTTTTATAAAGGTTATGTGTTGAAAAACTGCCGAACAGAACGCGGCTAAAAATAACATTTAGGCCTCTCACAAAATATTATCTTAAAATTATAAATCATTCCTTTCACTGTTTTCTGAGATATTGTTTTAAGAAGACATTCTTTGAGTATTAGAATATAGTAGAATTAAATTACTTGTATCCTACATTCAGAAGAAAATTCGCCGTGTCCAAAAAAAATACTCATTATTACAATTTCAATACCAACAAAACTGCTCTACACTCTTTGCAGTAAAAAAGTGTGATTTCTATTGATTGACAATTTAATAATTTTCGGAAATACCTACACATGTTTCAATAATTTTTCACGTCGCAAAAGCAGTGAACTTATAATGTGATGTTTCCAATGTAAATTTATGTATACATAGATATATAAATAAATAAATATTTGATATTTTTGTCACTATGAAGGTGGTGGAAGAACGTTTCGTTGGAATCTTTTGACGCCGAAAATATATTACTGCCGTGAAAGGATATACACATGGGTGTCCAAACAGTCAATCGCGATCCAAAATTTGGTCGATCCCGAAACCCACCAAGATTTTTATTTTTGATAAAATCCAATAATAGAAATGGACTCTGAAAGTCGAACCAGTTGGCTCGGCATGATTGCAAAAATGTCAAATATCTCGTTAGTTAAGATGTTTGTATAACACAGGGGTTCTTAACCTTATTGCGGTGGCGGGCGCATTTGAGATTTAAAAAATGAGTGACGGGCACATGCCGGATTAAAAAAAAAAGCGATTAAGGTAGTACATATTTACGTATTTATTTAAGTATTGTTCCATTGGCAGCTTTACATTTGTTACATTCATTGTATTATTAATAAACTATTTATTAAAAATCGGAAGATTATGGATTAATTTACCTTTACAAATAAATTCAATACTATTCAGATTTAGTGCGATATTTGACATTGCATTTCATTATCTAACTTTTCAAAATGAGGAGCGTAAGATGATAATCCCAATCGTAAAAAATTATCAAGGTTGGCATTGGCAAGTCGAGATCTTGTTTTTGATTTTATTATTTTCATGGTAGAAAACAAAGATTCACGCAAATACATATGTGGAACCAAAACAGGACTTTATTTTGTAAGCTCCTTGTTTCAAAATATTGTAGGTACTTTTTATGCTCAGCCAAATTCCAAACAGCAGTCCGTTCGATTTTAACATGATGTCATTTTGAAAATCTAAAATTTCTTCTTCACAATTTGACGTGTCTTCTTGAAGAATTTCCGCTAGGGAACTAGCTATTTTATTAATACCTATGCCTGCATTGAGAGGATAAGGATAAAGAATACAAACAAGTGCACAATATTGACACTTCATTAATCGCACTAATCATGCAAGATTTATACCACAAATACCGGCTCTATTTGATAAACATCAATGAATTTCGACTGCTCAATTAAAATTTCCCTTTAACTCTATGACAGTGGAAAATAACCTATTAAGAAAATAAGATAGATATGCTAATATTTTTCAGATTTCAATTAACATTTTATATATCATTATTTCTTTGCTGGGCGCACGAAAATGACATCGCGTGCACGCGGTTAAGAACCCTCTTTATAACATATACAACAAACAATAAAAAATTGTACGATTTTTTATTTTTGTTTATTTTTGCTCACTAAAACGTAAAAAAAATGTTCAAAATATATAAATAATAATTTTGAATCAACGTCGTTTCGCCTTTAAAGTGTACATTTAAACTTTGAAGAATGATTTAAAATCGCAATTAAACTATCTATAAAAATCTTATTAGACACCCTTAGTATACAACATTACAATTAGTTGGTTATTTTTACTAAGCACTACACCACTGACTGCTCTAGGTGGCTTTCAACCGCTGCCCCGCAATGAAGATGATAAAAGCAGAAAAATCCGCGAAATAGTGAAATGTCCAGATCTCTGAATGAGGGCCCTGAAAATCTTTACACATCCAATACAGTTCTAAAAATCATGACTGTCATCAACTGACATAAAAACTAAAAAACAAGAAAAACGAATTTCGGCAGAGTTTTTTGGGTGGCTACAAAATCCGACAAGCTCAGACCACATTAATTGATTTGCACATCAAACAGATTCCATTTTGGTACGGGCATGTGTATCCATTTTCTTTAACTGCTTTGTTATCTGTTTAATTTGTCGGCATATTTTTCTTTGTTTTCTGACTGTTTGATTTTGGTGCACCGCAATTTTTTCCCTAGAAAAGTTTCCTAGTATTCCAGTGAAAAAAAAATGCTACCTTCTTTGTACTGAATGCACAGAATATAAATAAAATAATTATATGCCATGCTTAAGTGATTCTGCTACTAATCGATGAGTTTACACAAACATACATATATTATGCTAGAAATCATACATTCTGCACACTATAGCTTAGTGCAATTAAAACAATGCATCAAATTAAGAAGCCACACCTACATTCGTGTGACATATTATATACCATAATCTTGCAAATCGTTTCCATTTATCTTATATATAAAACCGAAACGGCGTATGTATGTATGTGGGTCTGTAATTCCCTTTTACATTTTTGTTGCAAGTTGCAATATAATAATGTTTATTATTTACGTGAAGGTATTATTTGACATTTCTTTGACAGCAAATTAGATTTTTTCCTTGAATTTGGACATTTTAATGGGCGAGAATGGGGCTGTCATCAAATTAAATAAAGTTTGTGATTTTATTTTAACTCTATTTTGGATGTTAGATTTTGTGATATAATTATGTCGAATGATATAACATTAAATAATTATTGGTCGCTTAGTCCGAGCGACGCCGGGTAGCAATACTAGTTAACTATAAAATAAGCAATACAGCTCCGTAGAACTGAAATGTTACATGAAAAAAGTATTTGGATAAATTTTACCGTAATCAGTGTCCCTTCTCCATTTCCAACTTTTGCACAAACGAATATTTGGAAAAATTAAAGGGGGAAATTGATTCATTATTTGAGCCGTATTGAGCATAATATATTTTACTTTCGATGGATTCGGTAGATTTAAGTAGCTTTTTGGAAGTTTGTTTTTATATAAATTTGAAAATAGCGTTGTAGTTTCCACGTTTCATAGTTTTATATAGTTTCATGCATATTTCAGAAGCCTATGCAGAATTACTATTGCAAAGTCACATGTTAAAGAAATGGCGTAAGATTCAGCCAATTAATCAACGATATTTATATTTTTTACCAGATAACTGAGAACCCACGTTTTATACCTTTAATAATTTAGATAAAATATTATTAAACAGCAACGATCGCGAAGCATATATATGTACATACATACATAAGTGATATTTGCCAAAATCATATTCAAATATAAAGATCCTTTCATGTTTTTCCCACTTTTCTTTGTTTCTTTCTCACGAGATTTAATATTCATAATACTTTCAATGGATTTGGCGGAAACTCGTGTCACAATTAGTAACACAATACGTTGAATAATCAAAGTTATTTTAAATTGTATAGTTTCATTTTTATGATTAAACTTACATATATGAAAGCTAGTTTATTGTTGAAAATCTTCAGATAAGTTTTTTTATTTACTTCTGTGAGAAAACATTGACTGCGTTTCTTTGTTCATCTTTAAGATTTTTGATCAAACTAAATAGAGTTTTATGCGGTAAGCTTTAGGATTTTATTTTTTATGTGTTGTACTATGTGTAATTATATATTATTTATTAATTGATTGAAAGTTAAAACACACAAATTTTACACGTAGAATTAAAACTATCAAACTTTGAAAACATTTTTTTATATGTAATCAAATATTAAAGATACAATATGAAAATTATAACATTATATAATACAAAAATATTAGAATCAATCTTAACCTTGCCAGAACGTGAAACAAGCAAAGATATATTTAGCTTTATATTATGTATATTTTTTTGTTCACGAATAGATAAATGCATGATTTTTGGCTGAGTATAATTTTGATTTTGAA
Organism: Himalopsyche kuldschensis; assembly: GCA_028554975.1. Lineage (NCBI taxonomy): Eukaryota > Metazoa > Arthropoda > Insecta > Trichoptera > Rhyacophilidae > Himalopsyche > Himalopsyche kuldschensis. Next base: position 294,771 of record JAHFWI010000124.1, on the reverse strand, counting down.
TTATTTAATATAATAATAATAAAAATAAGCAATATTTTAAAAATAAATAAATATAAAAACTTTAACAGGGAAAAAAAAAGATTTTTTTTTTTGTTAACTTTAATAACTTGTAAGTGACACATGTTTTTAACATTTTATTCACAATACACAAAAAAAGTAATCGATTGTCGAGCGGTGTTTATGATTATATTTACATTTAACGTATTGTTCTTGTGATTATAAGTCACTTGCAAACTTAATAAAGATTGCAAAATGCACTAAATCAGCGGACAACTCAAGAACTGCGCTGTGTGAACTGCACTGGCATATTGGCTGTGAGTACACCAATAACCCGAGAGAAATTACCATATATTAAGAGGAGTGGGGAGTGTAGAAGAAACGTCATCAATAGCTGACTGCATTTTTTTCATTCGCTGTAGGTATTACAATGCGTAAAATAATGATAAAATGTATAATTTAATCTTGCTAAATGAGACATAAAATAAGTCTCGGTTACTGTTATCTATCAGTGAATTTTAATCCGGGCAGTAAGTATCACATATTATTTTTTCTTTAATACCATATTTGAAATCTTTCGAGTGACGGTGTCTTTTTTTAAATTCCGAACGGTTATGTTTGAATTCTCCCTTCGACGTTTCAATTGTTTTGTCAACACTGCACATGATGATTTGCTGCTTGGAATATCTTTTTGAAAATCTTCAGCCGTCGAGAAAAAAGAAATACATATGAATATTTGGGCGAGACACATTTATTCCGATCGTCCCAGGCTGGCCGCGAATATGTATGTAGGAAATATCAGCTGTTCCTTTGTAAATTTATATTTTATCGTCACCTTGGGGCATAGAAAATCTGAACCGTTTTCGAATATGAACATTGTAATATTATTGATTGTGTAGACATTTACTTGGTAGAACTCTATTATAATACGGTAAGAAAAATAGCAATGTATTTTAACTCTACAGAAATTATTTTATATATAATATTTGTTGATAGCTATTTCGGTATTTCGTAAGCCGAAATAGCTATCAACAAATATATAAAATAATTTCTGTAGAATTAAAATACATTGTTATTTTTCTTACCGTATCATTATAATATTGTTTACGTGTTCTCATATCGCCAGTTCGTGAGATAATGCACGTCTACCGATCACAATAAAACAATAAATGAACATTTTTATTGTAAGCTGGTGACGTATATTTGATGGAATATCGCTTGCATGATGATTATGATAACACAATATTGCTTACTCAAATTTGGCAGTATTTGTGTTGCTCTTTACCTTTATCGAAATTTAAATTCCTTAAGGCAGTATTCTGGTCTAGGATTCTGAAAAAGCCGTTTTTTTCTTTTTGCATATTTTCAAAGTTCAAACCTTTGAAAATACGTAAAGACCAGATTTTTGTATGAATTAAAATTTTTGTTAGAGATATAGCTAGCTACTTTAGTGTCGTAGAATCTAACCAATCTGGGTGGTTTTTAACTTTGCCCGAAACTTTAAGCACGTTTTTCTCGTTTTTTTTAGGATTTTTGTAAAAATGGTTGCCATGATATTTCAAGTTTTAGATTTAAGCTTTAGATTAAATTTGATCTGAACCTTTTTTATACATTTATTTATAGTATATACTAGGATTATAAAAAAAAACAATTTTTATAATTTTAAAAAAAAATCTAAAACCCAAAAAAACAGGGGAAAAAAAGTTTTTTTTTCTAAACTCCGCCGCTTTGTGTGGGAAAAACTTTTTTGACTTCATTCTAGTATATACCAAAATTGACATCTTTACTGATTAAGAATATACGTACATTTTTTTTATTTCACGTGACAAAAAAAGTCGGGATCGTGGCAACCATGGCGTGCAATTTTTTTGAGACCCCCCCACTTTACCAGCCAGGTTGTTTCATGCACTGTAGTGTGTGGGAAGTGTATCAAATAAATATTAGATGCTATGAATTGAGTTCCAATCGCTTCCACGGTGGAACCAAGATGGAATACCAAGGTGGCTTGCTGACAGATTTTTTTGATGAGTAAATCGTAAAACACGCTGAATGCTTCATACTTTATTTTATGAAATAAATGTTGGTTTTTATCAAAAACTTAGCTGCAGTGCCGATGCTACTTTTTTTATTCGGTTCTGAGGTATCGATGACAAAAAAAAATGATTAGTCCTCAAGAAACAAGCTTAAAAAACAGTAATAAGACATTCTTTGTACTTATTTCACAATAAATTTACCAAGATGCGGACCGGCTTCGCTCATCGCTAGCATTTTCAACCGATGCTTCAAATGTTCGCGGCTTCAAATGGTCGCGATGAGTGAAACTGGTCCAGATAAAAAAACTTGTGGAATAGTTACTATTAATAAGCACTTTTTTAACTATTTTTTAGTGACAAAATTCATCGAAATGTAGTCAATTCAAATATTATTTTATAGCTAAGATATTAAAAACAACATGTTACAGTCCCCCAAAAATCACGAATCCATATAAAAATGCAATTTAAGTGATGTTTCATTATAAATACGTGGAATAATCATTTTTTTCTTCTTTGTTTTCACAATCATTAATATAATAACATCATAATCACATCGTCTTTGCCAAGATCGGATCATGGGAAATACTTATCAATCCTTTGAAAATAGACATTTTTTTATATTAACGGCTATTATAATAATATAAAAATATTTTTTAAATATATAAAAGAGTAAATACGTTTATTTATGATTTTATATATATATATATATATATATAGAAGTCAGAGTTCCAATAAAATCAATTTTTATAGATTAAAAATGGTACTCGTCTGAACTCACTCACGTCAATGTGTAATATGGTGACATCCGAAGCAATACCTCTTAAAATCGTTAAAGCTCTTCCTAGTGGCATCCCTATCAACAGGCTGGTTATACTCATTAGAAGAACAAACACCCCTTGTTCACGATCCTCAAAAAATATCAGGAACATTCAATTTAACATTCTGAAGAATGGTGATCCATTTTGGCCTCGGATAAGCCAAAAGAAATATATGGCCAGGCATATTTATCTCTAAGCTAGAAAACGTAATAATAGTGAAGAGAAAATCGGTTGGATAAAGCCACGGGTAGTATCTATACGTCTTCAAATACATTACTTCACCAAAGTACAAAAAGTGCACAAATAGATTTATAAATTTGTGGAATAAAATCCCAAAGTTTTCAATTATCCATTTGGGAAATCCTGATTTTGTAGGGTTGACACAGTAGTAGTAATACATACGTCACGGAGCATGCAATTTGCAAAATTGTAATATCTCGGTTTGACACGTATGCACGTAATACAACGTTGGGTACGCTGTGCGAATAGGTATACGCCATTTACGGATATACATATGGGTATATCCCCATCCCCAGAAATTAATTTTGTTTTAATTCAATTTCTGTCGGCGGCCATAACGTTTACAGAAATTGGCTTGGACAGATAGCACGGACTTGCGGGCACTTTGGTGTGTGTATATTAATGCTTCGATCAGGAATGTCAAAGTCGTCACGGAGGAAGTATGTAATTGTGATTCAATTATTTTTCTGTTATTTAGCACAATTAATTTTCATTCATTTGATATATCAATGATATCATATAGTGTGTTTAAATTCAGTTAGTTTTTGATGAAAATATTTATTCAATATTTTTATACTGAAATCTGTTGCTTTTTAACAATTTTAAGATAAAAAGTAGGTGCACTATTTTAGTTGTTGAAAAATTTTTCATGCTCAAATATTTTTGGACAGTCAGTCGTGATCTGTTAGCTGGGTCCGAGGGCCAATACGCCAGGCCGAGCGTAGGCATAAATTTACTGACAGATTTCTCATTCATGCAAGTAAATTCTACAAAATTTTATTTTCGATAAAAACAGTAAAACATTTTAACATGCTGGATTGGCCAACATTTTATAATTTAAATCAACCGTTCACTGGATATTTTCTCAGAAAAATAGATGCACTATTTTAGTTGTTAAAAAATTTTCATTTTCAAATACTTTTGTGACAGTCAGTCGTGATCTAGTGTTAATGACGGTTTTCTAAGGCCACTCCCACATATTGCCACCATATTGTTTCGTATTGTGGATCGATTATATTTCTCAACTCTGCGATATTGATCTTAGTAGCTTAACATTATAAAAATATTGATTTTCATATGTATATTTATTTTAATAACCGTTCTTGGAAAAAAATAAAATAATGAAAATTAAGCTTCTGATTTAAAGTATTATAACGAATGTCTATAGTAATTATTAGGAACATTTTATAAGTGTACGTTCATGTAGGTATACACCGCATTCGTTAAATAATTATCATGATGATTATGTTACTATTATGACGTTCCGAATAAATCGTTTTTTGTAACATCGTTGATGAAACGAACAAATATTCCCGTAAGCTTGAGCGAATCAATGGTACACCATTTCAGGTATCAACCCGTCAGTTCGATGCCTTCCAGACAACAATACAAGACGATTACAAAGAATCTTTTCCAAGGATTTGCATTCGATTTTTTGTATATATTTACTATTTTATACAAAATTATTGCTAAGGAATAAATATAAATGGTGCAAACGAAACGTGTTGATGGCATTCGTATTATTTTTAACTTCCTTATGTGTAATTTAACTAATATTTTTATCGTAATGTACCAACCATCCGATGGTCATACGAATGATCAGATAGAGTGTACCAAATTCAATGAACCAAAATTATTATTTTTAGTAAGAAATGCTTTTGTAGTTTTCAATTAATCATGTACTTCATCCAACCCAATTGAACACTATCACTAACTTGACCAGAACATTTTTTTTTTTTTGTAAATTCAACATTTTTTTGCAATCAGAGTAGCTTACCATACATGAGAAAATTAAGTCAGAGTGGAGAAGGTTATTATTATTAAGGTATCGTAATGTAGGCAAGGGTGGCCAACGCGGGGCCCGCGGGCCACGTGTGGCCCGCGAGTGTCTAACTGTGGCCCGCGGAGCATATCCACACATTTTTTTCTTTAAGTGTACATAAAACCAATTTTCTAAAAAAATAAATTTCTCAAAAATAAGCCTGTGTCGTCAAACTATGACTAGGCGTGTCGACGACATTAGAAGCCATATTGAAGATAATTGGAGAATTCGAATATCCAAGTTCATATTTTATGCTCTAGCATTGAATGAAAGCACATGCTTACCAGATACCACCCAAGTGGCGATTTTTATCAGGCGTGTTGATGTTTATCTGAACAAAATAGAAGAATTAGCGGCACTGTATCCACTTGAGGACACAACTAGTTCACGAGATTTGTTAGGAGCTTTTACATCGACATTGCATCGCTTTTCGTTATAACTCAATGACCTATCGGTCTTAACAACAGATGGTGATCCGGCAATGGCTGAGAAACACGAATGCTTAGTAAAATTGATTGAAAATGAGGCTTGCAATTGATCATACTTCGATACTTAATATTAATTGCATTTTTCATCAGGAGAAATATGTTCCAATTCTTTTAAAATTAATCTTGTTATGAAGGTGGTCATCAAAACAGTGAACTTTATTAATTCAAAGGGATTGAAACACCGCCAGTTCCAAGAGTTTCTCAAATCTAAGGATTCACAGTATAATGACGTTACATTGTATGCAGAAGTAAGATGTTGAAAAGAGTGTTTGATTTGAAGCAAGAAATGCAATCATTCTTCGCAAGCAAGTCGAGTAGTTTCCCAGAATTTTAAGACAAGTGGTGGGTTAGCGACTTGGAATTTCTGGTCGATATAGTTAGCCACCTAAATGTTGTTAATACTCGCCTACAAGGCTAAGATCAACTAATCAATTACACGTATGATCTTATTTTCCCGTTTCAAATGAAACTTGGGCTTTGGGAACAACAATTATGGACAAAAATATTCACTCACTTTCCTACATCGTTATTGCAGTCAGACGTCATACAAATAGCGGCAGATAAATACGCTTCGATGATATACGACTTAAACCTGCATTTTGAAACCGATTTCAAGATTTTAAGAAGCATCGTGTGCTTTTTGCTGCATTTGCAACGCCATTCTCCGCAGACATGAATTTATAGCCAGGAATTTTACAAATGGAACATTGTGAAATGTGTTGTGATGCATAGTTAAAGAAGATATTCAATCAGGTTGGTTTGGAAGAGTTTTACAAAAAATATTTGGACAAGGAGAAATATTCTGCATTTTACAAACATGCTCTATCGATGATTTCACTTTTTGGAAACACTTACACCTGTGGACAGCTTTTAAGTCGAAAGAAGCATATTTAATCTCAAATGAGAACACGAATTACTGATGAGCATTTGGAAAACTGTTTGCGTGTAGCAACAACATCAATCGTTATGAACATTGATGAACTTAGTTCTGATAAACAAAATCGACGACTCACTAAAATTTATTATATTTTGATTATTTTTTTTATTATTTTTTGTATTGCGTAACTCTAATATAATAATTATGTTTAATTCTCATTTTTGTAATACCTTTTTAAAAAAACTATATATTTTCTGTTTGCTATGAATAAAAAAAATAATTTGCTGTGTGGCCCGTTAGGAAATCTCATTTCTAAAATTTCTATGTTTGTATTGCGCTGACTATGGCTCTCGTTGATTCACAACAAGACAATTTTACGTCCAATAATGTTTAGTGATGTTTAAAATTATGAAAACTTATGTATTCCAATCAATGGATACAACCATAAAACAAAAAAATGTTATAAAATTACAATAAATAAAGTCAATTCGGGTAATATTGGACTTCAATATAACATTGGACAAAACCTGAGCAAAAACAGTTTATTTTTTCTTCTGCTGACTAGTAAACGGGAACATTCATGCTGTTGAATGAATACAGCAAATCGTTCTTTTGTTGTATATGTTGATGCGCCAAGAGAGTATTTTTTTGTAAAAAAAACTCTTATTCTATCTTTTACATTTCGCAAAATAGAAAAAAAACATAACAATTTCATGCTGTTTTTCAACAAAATCTTGTTAAATTGTGAATATATTGGGAAAAAACCTTATTTAAGGTAATATTGGACATCTTCAAGAGTACCCACACACGTATACGTATCACATTTAATTGTCATTTTTAATTTTTAATAATAATATTTTTTTAATATTTTAATATTTGTTTTGCTTTGACATATATTTTTTTCTTCTTCTTATAATATGGGAAATTGACCAAATAATTTTATTCTTTTCATCTTTTCATGATATTTTGTGAAACAGACCAAAAATTATGAAAAAAATGACTATTTTTTCGAAGCTTCGCTCGAGCAAAGTGTTATGAGAAAAAAGTCGTTATTTTGTTTAAAATTGTACATTGACAGATTAATTTTCTCTAAAAAAGTATAATTTAATGTCACCAAGCTGGATCATTCAGCTAAAAATCAACAAATTCGCTCATCGAAAGTAGTGGTGTCCAATGTTACCCAATTAAAAATTAATCATTGGACCGCCCATAAAAAAAGTGTAATGTAATGTTTTCCTGTATTTTCATAAATTTTGAATTCAAAATTATATGAAAGAACTGGTAACCACACATAATAATCTAAAAAATACAACTTTCTATCACTAAACTAAAAATATCACAAACAAACACCTGGAATGTGTCCAATGTTACCAAATTTGACTGTATGGCTACAGATTTTTGTCATACATCATAACTTTCAAATTGCAAATAACATTTAGTTTAGATATTCTTTTGTTCATTTGAAACAAAAGACAAAAGTAATGCGACTGCCGAATATCACTAGTATACACATATGAATAAATAATAGATGCCACAATTCTTTGCTTTTGAATGATCCCTAACGTGCACTGCTTAAATAAATTGTGCCTCGCTTCTTCCCATATACATATGTACATAAGTATAAATATACATATCAATGTGTCCATACGTGTCCAATTATTGTAAGTGCATGATATTGTCATTTCAAAAGCTTTCAAATAAGTCCATGTATCCCTGTAAATTCATAAGCTGGGATTAGACTAAGCAGAGTGAGGGCTGTGGCGGTATTGACAGTCCGGTTCAGAAATCACAGGTGCAGTTCATTTTTCATAATAAGTGACATTCAATGTCTGATTTGAGTTCGAAAAACTGATGTTTTCCTGCGTGGAGCTTTCAATACACAGGCATATGTTTTATTTCTGCATGCTGTACTGGCAGTTACAGTTTAGCAATGGACATTAAAGCATCGTCGTATAAGTTCAACTGAAGCCAAATAAATATAAATCGAAGAAATCCAACGATCTCCCGTAGTTCACAATGTTAGCCTGCATTTTGACCTGAATAAAGGATAGGAAAAGGTGCCAAAACACTCAAATCAATAAATTGTTTCATGTCAAATCACCGGAGAAAAATCACAATTTCCAATACAAACTATTTTAACTGTAATCAATGTTCATTTTTAGTTTTATACGCAACAAATGTAATTGGGCATTTTGAAGGCTGAAAGTGCTAATAGAATTTCAGTATCACATTTGAATTTCGTACTTTTACGTGGGTTTGTTTCGCCTTTCGGCATCTTCATGCATTTCAACTGCACGAATAAACTTGAACTGATGCGATACCACATTTAAAATATCTGATAATTTACCCACACAATTTCTTACACAATTAATTCAAAGTTATTAACATCAAATTTATCGCTAATTCCTTCAGATTGATATAATAACAATTAAACATAGTGGTCTAATTTTATTCTTATATATAATATAAGCGATACAAAATATTTACTACGCGTCAGTTAGAGACTCCAATTACACGTCATCTCAACTACTCGAGTATCGAGTATTAAAATTTAAAAATACTCGAGTAGTTTCAGATGTACCATAAGATATAATATTAATTCACATTTTTTGAAATAAAAAGGTGATAAATAAATAAGCTTATTTAATTCCATTGATACATTTAATTCATTTTACTAAACACATATTTCAAAAATAGCAGAGAATTAAATGTTTCAAATTTAAGATTTGTTCTAATTTTAGTTTCAATTATTCCCGCTGTTGAAAAAACTCTCTCGGTAGCTGTGGACGTTGGTTTTATCGTTAGTAATGAATTGAGGAGTGTATCTGAATTTATATGTCATATATAAAATATACGTAGTACAGTAGTAATTATTTTTTTTCTCAATTAGTTTTCAATTAGCTCACCTAATATTGATTATAAAAATCCAGGGAATCACAAAACACAGAACGGCACAGAAACATTCAGTAATTCTTTCTGAAAGTTTCACAAGAACTGACTATTATATTTCGATAGTAATAATAAAATATTTTATATATTTATCGGAATAATTTAACACATCTAATAAATTATGTAATTAAAAATTTACCTTATCACCACTGATACGTGGCTGTAATAGATTTCTGAGAAATATGAAATAACGAGTAAAGGCATGTAAACATTTTGAATTTATTGTGTCAGCTGAATCTTTTTGCCGTCGAAAGATTTTTTTCAACGGTTTATTTTGGTTTTGTCATCAAAGACTCTTGCCATCTATTTCGATTACAATTTCCACTGACGGATTAATAAAATCCGTAAATAGAGCAACTCGTACTGTAACAGGGGTGGCTAACCTTTTCTCGTATCGCTTATAAATATAAAATACACCAAATCCATTTTTTATGCGATAAATTGGTTCCATAAAGTAACACGTGAGTATAAAAAAATCGCGCAAAAAAAACCTGTGATGTGTGTGATAAATTGGTTCCGAAAATCAACATATCTCGGAAAAAGTTAAAAATTTATCAAAAAACAATATTTCGACACCTTACTTTGAAAAGGTTCTAACTGCTCTTGACACTGTTTTGAGATATAAGCGTTTGAAGTTTCGATTGATTAAAATTCACTTGTAACAATGAGCAAGTAAAAATGTTTTAAATCACTTATTTTAAGCATATTTTTTTTACAAGTCTCGCTACTCTACAAATCTAAAAATCTTAAAGATCTAATAATGGAAATAGTGAAGACAATCGTAGAACTTTGTAGTAAAAAAAGTGTGCAGATGCAATGCAGCTCCGGAATTCTGCTAACTCCGTTATTCAACCATAAAAAAATCTGAAATTCATATACATATATGATAGAATGCATTAAGTACAAGCTTTTCCGATCGAAAGATTATTTTAGGCAAAAATGACAATTAGAACCTTTTCAAAGAAAGGTAACGACTAAATTCGCGAAAAAAAATATGGTTTTCATATGAGATTTAATTTTTTTATTGATTATTATTTTTTTTTTTAAATAATGGGAAATTTTATAAGAAATTTTAGGTTGTGTGTGTAAAATATTAAGTATACAACGAAGAAATAATTATTTCTGATTCCCCGCGAATTAACCGCGATCGCGTCTTCACGAAATATTTTTTTTTCTTTCTTATGCGAGAGAAATGCGCCGCGGCACGCCTAGGATCGTCTCACGGCACACCGCTTGCGGAGCACTGATCTAGTAGGTTAATCGCTATGCCAAAGCACCTACGCTGTTTTGGCATGATCAATGTAAGGGTGAAATATATTGAAAAGTCAAGGTATGAAAGTGTGTTTGATCTCTACTCGAACGAGCCAATTTGCTCTACTTCTTTTCTGAAGCCTTTAAGTAGCTTTTGTAGCAATCTCTTATTGAAACAATCTATCGTCTTTTCCATTGGAAATTGCATGAAGGTAAATATTATAAAACTATCGCAAATTAAAATTATATCGTGTAATTTATAGTCTTCTATCATTTTGGAAACAATCTATCTTTTCCTCAGATATTCATTTTTGCAATTTTTTTATTTATTTTAAATAAACATTATTTTCAATATTATAATACCTTCAAAATCAAAATTGTGTATAATGGTAAACCTCGAAATATGGATATTGGATGAAATATTTTTATGGACAGGGGTTGCCTACCTTTTCTTCTTCAACCTACCTTTTTGAGAATTGTATCTCTGTCTAAAAGGTAAAGAGATAAGATTTTCAAAAAATGTATATAATTTTTTTTAAAATGACTGAAATGTCGAAAACATAGATTTCTTTTCATTGTATCATGAATCAATATCACAAGTAGACACGCAGTTTACCTGTTATTTAGCACAACTATTTTTCATTCATCTAATATTTCAATTTGGATCTTTCAACTATAGAATATGTGTTCATATAATAGTAATGTGTTTAATCAGTCAGTTTTTAATTGACATATTTATTCAATCTTGTTACAGGTACTGCAATCTATTTCTATTTATTTATACATTGTGTTTTATAGCTCAATTTCTTCAAATAAATAGCAAGTATGTTTTTGTTTCCAAATTTTTGAGGAAGCGATCTAAATCGAAGAAAGTGACTAGTGCCAAAACAAAAATTAAACAACGATTTAATTTTGACAGACATCTACTATAGTATTTAAAAAAACATGTGGCATTTCAAATAGTTGAATAACAAAAATCTCGCAAAATATTTAAAATATCAGCTAAATCCTCATAACTCAAATATTTGATTGAAAGAATCCGAATTTGATATTTTTTCGGGACTTCATCTGATTTTAAAAGTGCCTTTAGACCAGTGTTCTTCAACCTTTTGCAAGTCGAGGACTGGCATGTACATGTTTTTTAGGATAATGAATTTAAAAAGTGACAGATGAAACATCAAATCCATATTACATAGAATTTTATTTATTAAAATTAATAAAATCACATTTTTTGGTTAGTGTGAAATCTGTGAAGTCTGCTTTTTTTAATCACTGTTTTTGCAGACCGGCAATAAGCTCTTGAAAACCGGTAGTTGGAGATCACTGCTTTAGAGTATTTAGACCACGTGCGTTGTTTATAGATTGGTGAGTTTCACATTATTATTTCTACGCATTGAATGCGCCTAATGCAGCATATGCCAACAGAAGCTATTTTACTGAACCACTCAGTTACTCAGTTTCACAGCATCTCTGATGTCGAAGAAAGGGATAACTAATTGCAAAGCCTCGTTTTCAGGAACGGATCAGTTTATTGTATATTTTTCCATACATTACTTCGAACCCAAAATCCATAGACCAATAATTGAATGGTTAACTTATGAAACTGTCCATTTTGGGACTCCAGTCGATGAGCGCTTTAACTGAAGCCAAAGATGCTGACTTTGAAACCCCAAATTAATAAAGTATATGACATTTCATCGCTCACATTTTTTTAACAAACTTTATGTTGGATGAAGCACCAACTTTGAAAATATCCGGATAGTATTCGTATTCGAGGAAAGATCACATCACAATTTCTCTTTCTCCACATTTAAAGAATTATAGTGAATATCCCAGGACGTAGTTTTTTTGCCTTTGCCCAACTCGGGTGCTATCAATATCTTATCATAATACTTATTTTAACGAACCGGCTAGGACTCGAATGCAAAACACACCTTTATTCCCGTAATTTCATTTATTATGCAGCTGCAAATTTTGAATATTGTAATACAATGGAACGGTATTGAAATGTGTATTTATATGTTTTGTCTCGATCTAAGATTTTACAAAAGTGAGAAAAGATTTAGTCTTAAATTATTAAAAAAATTATTTAAATGAGCAAGGTAACATTGATCGTGCAACATCTCTATTTGCGTGCGAGTTATACGATTATTCATTAAAAACTTAGAAATCGAGACCACTGTCGGCTTGCAAAAGCAACTGGCAATTTCTTGTTTATTAAAATATGTTTTTTAAATCGTAATTTTAATACTATTGTTCAAAATTTTAGCCATGTCAAAACTATCCGGATAGCTTAAGTTTTACTATTCGATATTCGAATAGTTAATTTTGACGAATAGTTGGAACCCCTTATCCCGTGTAAAGGATCATATCGTGAAGAGAGTGTATACTTCACAGATATCCGTTATTAATCTCTCAGAAAAATATGTAAAAATATATCTTCATACAGGTATCAATATAATATCAATATATTTATAAATGATATCGTAAAGGTCATTAAAAATCAAAGTTCCTATTATTCGCTGATGATTTGAAACCTTTTTTAAAGGTTGTCATCTTGGATGATTGTCATCGTCTCCAGTGTGATATAGACAATATATTATAACGAGGAAGATAACACGCCAGCGTGTTAACGCGGTATTATACAAGTTCTTGTTTGCGGGGCCGGCGATACAAAATGCGCATGTGAACACGCAGTCATTGGGACGTGGCTTGAAGGCCACGAGCAACGTTTATAATAATTTAAAAATACCGTGCGTATAGTGACATCTTTTGAAATCGTATTGTAATACTTGAACTTTAAAGATATTGTAAAGTAATCTATAATAATAAAAATAATAACACATTTTTAGTACTTTTTCCACATGAGATTTATTTCATCAGGACCGGTTTCGCTCATAGCGAGCATTATCAACTGATAAGGAAGACAATAAAACAGTGGTATTTATGCAAAAGTTAAGGACGAAAACAAGGTATGACAAACAATTGGTAAAACAACTAAGCAAATAAATTAAAGCAAATTACAAGAAAATTAGACTAAAAATAAAATGTTCAGGACCTCTTAGCAATGCAAAACTAACAACTTGATAATGCTCGCCATGAGCGAAACCGGTCCTGATGAAATAAATCTCACGTGGAAAAAGTACTAAAAATGTTTTATTATTTTTATTACGATGAAGATGAATTAAGATTTATCTAAACTTTATATAATACTAGTATTCCTACCCGGCGTCGCTTGGACTAAGAATTGGAGTCAATGCGGTACGTGGCTTTGACACCATATTCTCTGATAGATATTGAGACTTTTTTTTGAGCATGGATTGATAAAAAACTTTCTAAGGACAATATTTTTATACTGATCTCATATTTTCATAAAACGGTCAGTGTCGGTTTCGCTTATAACACATTTTTAGCTGATTCATGTGTTTTATTTTTGTTAGCATTGAAACAATGCCAGTTCGGGGTCTGCGCGGCCCGAGCCAAGCCCGGCCCGTGGGCCGGGAAGGGATGGGTAACGAAGGTTTGGATTCGGGCCGGGATCGGGCCAGGGCACACAAAAAAGTAAACATAAATCCCATTAATCCGGATGTATACGTCATTATTGTATATCTCAATTACAAAGGCTATAAAACAATAGCGGTCATCGATATTGGCGACATTGTTCACGCCGCATAGATGCGTGTTTATTAGGTTCCACAAATAATTTATTTTAGCCAATAGATGGCATTGATAATATGGTGACCAGACCAATCGGTACAAGTCAAGTCGGCACACGGCACGTTGACACATGACAAGTTGGCACCTAGACAACTTGACAAACCGCTCCTATTTTTATTCGATCTTCGTCAAAATACTGCACGAAGGGGGTGTTTTATGGAAGAAAACACCTTTTGGCACACTAGGGGAAATGAATGCCTAAATAATTAGCTAGATTATGAAAAATCATGTCGTAGTTACTATCTAACATAGCCAGCCATATCCATATCAAGCTCCCAGTACAGAATTACGATGAATTGATCATAATTAATTGGCCCTTAGATAAATGCATTAGAACAATTAGAAAGAAATAGATATCATCAATCCAATGACATTTTTAATGAGCAAACAAACATTAATCCAACATCAATACTCTGATCATTACAGATCGCTTACGCCATTTTACTAATATCATCTTGATGTAAAACTAATGTACGTTCATTACCACTCAATAAAAACCCATCATTTCCAGAAAAACATAATATCGATTTATCACAATTCAAGCATTATTATGAAATACCCATCAACAATATGTTATTTTTGTCGAGCTCAAATACCTTTTTTCACTGTATTACAAAAAGGAAATTTTCTTTTTGTCAAGATGTCAAGGTGCCGAATCGTCTATGTGTCAACCTCTCATGTGCCGACTTGACATGCGTCGATGCGCGACGACCCGACCTGTGCCGAGTTTTCACGGATTCGATAATATTTATATGATCAGTAATATTTTGTTATGATGTTACAACTATTTATAATATCTATAATGTTAAGGATATTATAAAAAGTTGTAACATCTCAATTAGTTCTAAAGACAGGCTTAGTTTAACTACGCGTAATCCACTAGCTCCTAAATTTTATGGATTACCAAAATTACACAAAACCTTAATCCCAATTCGCCCAGTTGTATAATTATTAAATGCCCCAGTCTATAAACTTTCTAGAAAAGCAAACTCACATATCCGTAACCACAGTGGATTCAAACCATTATACAGCGTAAAACTCTTTAGAATTAGTGGATAAAATTAAAAATTTTACAATCCCCAGTAACTCAAAACTCATATCTTTTGATGTCGTCAGCTTATTCAGTAATGTGCCGGTTAACAAATGTAAAAGGATCATCGAAGATACCTTAAATTTTAGTAGAGTCAATCCAGTAACTTCAGAATTACTCAATATTTTAGACGTTTGCGTGGACCAGAATTACTTTCAATTTAATAATAAGCTCTATAAAAAGACTGACGGCTTTGCAATGGGAAACTGTCACCTCTTTTAGCTGAATTCTATTTTAACCATTTAGAGAAAGTCATTTTTAGCCATAACATTGAAGTCAAACCAATAATTTATTGGTTCCGATATGTAGATGATATTATTTGTTTATTTAACGGAACCGATAGAAAAATCACCAAATTCCATAACTTTATAAACTCATTGGACGATAATATTCAATTCACCCTGGAAGTCGGAGGAGAGAAAATAAACTTTCTTGACCTTATTGATTGAGTAGGCATTTACTTGGTAGAACTCCATTATAATACAGAAAGAAAAATAACAATGTATTTTAATTCTACATAAATTATTTTGTATATTTTTGTTGAAATAGCATAGCTATCAACACAAATATACAAAATAATGTATGTAGAATTAAAATACATTGTTTTTTTTCTTACCGTATTTGTTGTCCTTACTATAGACATTAAAAACAATACCCACGATTTCACTATCTTTCGTAAACCGACTTTTTCAGATGCTTGTATTCATAAATTAGTTGCATTTCATTCGGAAATTTACAGACTAGTCAGTATTCCCTTGAATAAATTAAATTTTGATCTTGAATAAAAAATCATCAAACAAATCGCCATTAACAATGGTTATGATATGTCTCTTATAGACAATCTTTTATATAAAAAATGTATTAAATTTATAGCACAAAACGTCTTATACAAGGGATTAATAACGAAAGACTCAGGTGATATTAGGTTTTGGCTTATAATTAATTACATAGGACACACCAGTTTAAAGATAAAGAAGCATCTCTCAGAAAGTGTTAGACCAGCTTCCTATTGTAAGAACTCTTTATGTAAATTATGGATAAATAATAAAGATGTTATAGATTATAAAAACAAATCTAGTTATTGTCCCAGATTTTATATTGCTAAAACTGCTAGAACCTTAAATATCAGAGTGGCTGAGAATTTAGCCGCTTTTCACTTAAAAAAAGATACCTACTCATTTAATTCTCGAAAACCACAGGTTTAGTTTTGACTCAGGCATTGATTTGTTACATACAAACATGGGCGAGTTTAAATTATTTTACCAAGAAATCTTGGAGATTAATCGAGCTCAGCTTAACAGTTTGCCAATTTTAAACGAGCAACTTCATTAACCAAATTCACCATTGTATTACCCTTTTAAATAATTGTCATTTATTAATATTTCAAGCACTTGCTATCATTTAGTATTAATTCAAAGACATAAAATCAATCAACTCATTAATAATAGGTCAGATAAAACCCTAGATTTATTTTAGATATTCCTATGTTATTATCTGGTCATTAATATTTTCAAAAATCCCCATAATTATAACAAACCCACTTAATTCATTGAAACTTGTGTACATTCAACTTTCTCTAATTTACAATTTAATAGCCATTTAACTTGGTGATCTACTTATATTTTTGTACATAAACGATACAAACTGTTTACTACGCGTCAGTTCAAGTACATATGTGTACTTGAAATGCCTGAAGATGCCGAAAGGCGAAACCCGGGTCGTTAGTGACAAAACTCATGGAAAAGTACAAAATTCAAACAAATCAAATTTGATATTGAAATTCCATCAAGCACCCTCAGTCGAAATCCTTAATTATAATAATTATAAGCCATGCTTAAGTAATTCTTCTACTAATTGATGAGGTTCGTACTCGTATTACATTCGTCAAAAAGATGACTGTAATACGAGTACGTGATTGAAGTTCTGCAACTATTTTTGACAGCATATTTATGCGGAAAAAGATTTTTTCCGCTCATTTTAATTAAGAACGCAAAGCGATTTTGTTTAAAAAGTCTTGCAAGAGGGTTGCTCTTTCAAATATCGAGCCAGGCATAAAACTTATATGTTCATCAAAACAAGCTCAAATATTCCATCAACACATTGGCTCCGTAGGATATCAAAATACATTGGACGTGGCCCTGACACCAGTGATTGAGAGATGTTGTGACTTTTCTTTGAGCATGGATTGATAAAACTTTATACTGATCTCACATTTCTATGAAGAGAACGCGGCTAAACATAACATTTAGGCCTCTCAGCAACAACATATTATGTTAAAATTATAAGTCATTCCTTTCATTATTTGTCTGAGGTATTTTCTTAAGCAGACGTTCATTGAGCCTATAGTAGAATCAAATGATTTGGTAACCAGACAAATCAGAACATGACATTTCAGAACATGACTTTGCAGAACATGACAAAACAGTTCATGACTTTTCAGAATCTGACAAAGCGGAACATGACAATTCAGAACAATCGGCCTAGCTCGCTCTATAATATTGGGTTTTCACGTTCATATTTTTTTATAAAAACATTTATTTCTACCAATTATGAATAGGGTTGCCACAACAAGAAAATAACTGTAATTATGAGATCGCCGAAATTAAAATAAATATTTAATAGCTATTGTAGTACGCGTGCGACATTTTAAAAAATATGCGTAGGGCTGGCACAAAAATATATATATATATCATCTTCAGATGATTGCGTCGAGTTTATAAGTAATTTACTAAATATAAATAGGGTTACAACAACAAGACAATATATGCATTTCCGAGATCGCCGAAATTACAGTAAATGTTTACTTGCTATTGTAGTTCGCGTGCGGCATTTTAAAATTCATTCGTAGGGCTGGCACAAAAAAAAAATTATAAGATTTTTTTTATGATATTTTTTCTTTTATGTTGTTATTATTAATGAATATTTTTTATTTTTATTATTATGTATATAAAAATTCTGTGCAAGTCGATCTCGATACGACATATGAGAAGTGTGTAAAAATATTATATAAATGATAATTTAATTGTTAATTTAAGATTTTTTTTGTTATGATATTTTTTCCGCCAGAAGGAGCCGGTGTTAAGACTGTTAATACATAAAGACGTATTATAAAACTAAAACCTTCGTTATTTTGCCCGACTCCACCGCCAGATCCCACATATATATATGTATTTTTTTTTTGTGCCAGCCCTACGAATGAATTTTAAAATGCCGCACGCGAACTGCAATAGCAAGTAAACATTTACTGT
This sequence comes from Himalopsyche kuldschensis, assembly GCA_028554975.1. Classification (NCBI taxonomy): domain Eukaryota; kingdom Metazoa; phylum Arthropoda; class Insecta; order Trichoptera; family Rhyacophilidae; genus Himalopsyche; species Himalopsyche kuldschensis. Next base: position 276,241 of record JAHFWI010000124.1, on the reverse strand, counting down.
AACTTCGGCGATCTCACAATTACAGTTATTTTCTTGTTGTGGCAACCCTTTTCAAAATTGGTATAAACAAATGTTGTTTATAAACAAACATGTATGTGAAAACCCAATATTATAGAGCGAGCTAGGCCGATTGTTCTGAATTGTCATTTTCTGTTTTGTCATATTCTGAAAAGTCATGTTCTGATTTGTCATGGAACCAAATGATTTGTATCCTACCTTCAGAAGAAAATTCGCCGTGTCCAAAACTAATACTCATTACAATTTCAATACAAAAAAGCTCTTTGTCTTCAATTACAGAAGAAACAATATCACATAACAGATGAATAGGCATTTGTGGTTTTCTTAGTAAAAAAAATCAACCGGCATTTTGTTATTTTCATTTGCTGTTCGGGAACACTATTAACATTGCCTTCCCGGTGGGTAAGAAAGCTTACACTCACTGCCACTTTATCTTAAATGTATATCTTACTATTAGTGATACAGTGTGTAAATTTGGTATTCTTCAATCATTGCTTTTTACACCTTTTGCAGTAAAAAAATATGATTTCTATCGATTGACAATTTGTAAAATTTTATAATTTACGGAAATACCTACACATGCTTCAATCATTTTTCACGTCACAAAAGCAGTGAACTTATAATTTGTGATGTTTGCAATGTACATTTATGTATACATATATATATATATATGTATATAAATAAATATTTGATATTTTTGTCACTATGAAGGTGGCGGAAGAACGTTTCGTTGGAATCATTTTGATGCGGAAAATATATCATTGCGGTGAAAGGGTATACACATGGGTGTCCAAACAGTCAATAGCGATCCAAAATTTGGTCGATCCCGAAACCCATCAAGAAAAAATAATAGATTTCTTAAAATTTAATAATAGAAATGGATCCTGAAAGTCGAACCAGTTGGCACGACATTAATTTAGATGTTTGTATAACATATACAACAAACAATAAAACAATAATAAGTTGATATTTTCGATGGTTTCGGCGGTAACTTTGTGGAAGTTCATTTTAATATAAAATTTAAAATAACTTATTTTATTCCCAATTCAAAAGAGTGATCACCCAACCTAACTGATTGATTGCAGCTCATTAGTTTATAGTTTATTAGTTTGTAATGTTTAACGTCATTAGAAATATATTTGTTTGCTTTGTTTCGATTCTATAACCCTCTCTTGCGTCCCTTAAAAGGAAAAAATCCCAATCTAATTGATTGAGTGATTGCACCTTATTAGTATCATTATGTTATTGCATTGTTTTGATTCTATCACCCCCTTCCTTGTTTCCTTTAGAAGGAAAAAAACCCGTAATCCATTTTGTAATTTCATAATTTAAAAAGTTAAAATGTTAGAATTTATCTTGCTTCATTACTTAAGCAAACTTTGCGATAGAAAGTCTGAAGATGCCTCTGAAAGAGGCGAAACACGTGTCACAATTAGTTACACAATACGTGGAATAATCAAAGTTAAAAAAAAAAAAAATATATTAATCTATAAATAATTGCATGGAATGATGAGAGCTTTTGTGACCTTTTACTTAACTTTTACTTAAAAATGTTAAAACTTGGTATCGTTATGTAGACGATATCTTTTGTATTTGGACAGGGACAGATAGACAGTTAGATTCCTTTTTACGTCACATAAATTCATTGCATACAAATATTAACTTCACATTAGAGATTGAGCAACTAAAAACCTTAAATTTTCTTGACTTAACAATAAAGATTAATAATAACAACAGATTAGAATTTGCCATTTATAGAAAACCTACATATACAGATGTAGTCATTCACCATCAATCGATTCACCCGTGGTCACAAAAGCTCTCATCAGAGAAAAAGAGAGATTTTTTCATGCTATAATTTATAATCCATAAATTATTATCAAGTGGGGAATTATTTTGAGATGAAAAATCCAGAGACCGTTTTTCATCTCAAATTAATCCCAATTCAATCAGTAGATCATGAAAAAGGCATATAGGCGATATTTGCAAAAATCATATTCAGATATAAAGATCCTTTCATGTATTTCCCACTTTTCTTTGTTTCTTTCTCACAATATGTAATATTCATAATACTTACAGGATTTGGCGGAAGTAGCACAATGCGTGGAATAATCAAAGTTGTTTTAAATTTTATATTTTGATTTTCTTGATGATTTTTAAGTAAGAAAAATACAAATTTGCTTCAATTTATTTACTTATTTACAATACCAATTGTTTGTCATACCTTGTAATTATTACTTAACCTTTGTATCAATATCACTGTTTTGCTGTATTTCTTATCAGTTGGCAATGCTCGCCATGAGCGAAACTGGTCCTGATCTAATAAATTTTATGTGGAAAAAGGACTAAAAATGTTTTATTATTTTTATTACAATGCCATTCCACCAAGTATTGACAGTGAACACCTTAAAATTGAATTATATTATAGTTTGATTTTTATCATTATATTTTATTGTTTTTATTTACTTCTGTGAGCGAACGTTGTATGGTGCTCATAATAAATAAGACGGTATTTTATGACTGCGTTTTTTTGTTCATCTTTATGATTGTTAATCGCACTAAATAAAGTTCTATGCAGTAAGCTTGAGGATTTTATTTTAATGTGTGGTACTATGTGTAATTATATATTATTTATTAATTGATTGAAAGTTATAACGCACAAATTTTACACGTAGAATTCAAATTATCAAACTTTGAAAACATTTTTTTTATATGCAATCAAATACATATTCTATAAAGATACAATATGACAATTAAAACATTATATAATACAAACGTATTAGAATAAATCTTAACCTTGCGACGGTAAGTCTCTATTTGTTGCACAGAACGTGTTACAAGTAAAGATATATTTAGCTTTATATTAAATATATTATAATTTTGATATAAATTAGAACGTATAGATTTTGAATTTATTGAAGATATATTTTGAGTACTGTTATTTAATATAATAATAATAAAAATAAATAAATATAGTAAACTTTAATAGAGAAAAAAAAAGATCCGCTTTTGTTTGTTAACTTTTATAACTTATTCTTAACATTTTATTCACAATTATCAAAAAAGGTAATCGATTGTTGAGCGGTGTTTGTGATTATATTTACATTACGTATTTTTCTTTTGACTATTTGTCGAAAAGTCACTTGCAAACTTAATAATGATATACGACTCGAGAGCGGCAATGTCGGAACTACACTGTAGTATATTGGCTGTTAGGTACACCGCTAACCTGTAAAGAATACTGGCGTTATTACCATATGTTAGGATGACTGGGGAGGGGTGAAAGTAACGTCATCAATAGCCGACTGCCTTTTTTTCATTCGCTGTATTACAATGTGTAAAATAATGATAAGATTTACAATTTAATCTTGTTAAATGATTGCTCCGTAATGAGACCGGTTCTATATAGAAGTCTCATTTACTGTTATCTAGCATTTTTTATTTGTATGCAGCGAATTTTAGCCCGGGCAATAAGTATGACATTATATTTTTCTTTAATTCCATATTTGAAATCTTTCGAGTGACGGTGTCTTTTTTTAAATTCTCTCTTCGACGATTCAATTGTTTTGGAATTACTGCACAATGTGATGATTTGCTGCTTCGAATATCCCTTTTAAAATCTTCGGCCGTGACGACAAAAGAAATATGAATATTTGGGCGAGACACATTTATTCCGATCGTCCCAGGCTGGCCACGAATAGGTACGTAATTTATTGATTGAGTAGGCATTTACTCGGTAAAATTCCATTATAATACGGTAAGAAAAATAACAATGTGACTTTCTAGCCTTCGTCAGAACTATTAGTTCTGACGAAGGCGTAAGCCGAAATAGCTATCAACAAATATATAACATTTATGTAGAACTAAAATACATTGTTATTTTTATTACAGTAGGTACGTAATTATTGATAATGCATGCAGCATGCGTAAAAATGGAAACATCGGCTGTTCCTTTGTAAATTTATATTGTTATCGTCACCTTGGGGCATAGAGAATCTGAACCGTTTTCGAATACGAATATTATAATATTAGATACGTGTTCTCATAATTATCACCTGTCCGTGAGATCATAATACAAGTTAATTAATGAACATTTTTATTGTAAGCTGGTGACGTATATTTGATGGAATATTGCTTGCTATGATTGTACAATATTGCTTACTCAAAGTTGGTAGTATTTTTGTTGCCCTTTACCTTTATCGAAATTTAATTCCTTAAATGATTCTGACAGAGCGTATTCCGCATCGTTACAACGTTATGCGTATTTCACATTTTACCAGGAATGTCTGAGACATTGGCGAATCTAAGGAGGTGGCCAAGGGGGCCATGGCTTCCATGAGGAGAATTTATTCCATTGAAAATAGTATCACGCTAATTTTCAAATGATTTTTATTTAAATAAATATGTTGTGGTTCTTTTTTTTTCTCGATCGTTTATATATACATATATATACATATATACGACAATGATACATATCCAAATTGTGAGGCTTTGTTACGAATTGCATTAGGTTTGACAATCAGCGTTGCCACCGCTGAAAGGAGTTTTTTTCACACTAAGGCGCATGAAAACCTGGCGAAGGAATCGTATTAGTCCAGAAATACTATAGGGTCTGGTTTTGTACATTTCCACTGGAAAATGGATATTTAACCTGAATATTTTTAGGCATCAATTAAATCACATGATTTTGTTCGAGGTCATTAATTTTTTAAACGCAGGGTCATGATTTCCTCTGTGAAACAAATCGCTTAAAAAAAGTAGCGGTGCCGTCCAAAAAATCCCGTAAAATCGAAATCGCATAAAAAGGGGACTAGGTGTAAATGCTAATGTATTATTTACAGCGCTGTGGAGTCGGAGTCGGAGCTTTTTGGCTGGAGTCGGCGCGGCGATTTGGCCGGAGTCGGAAAATTTGTAAAGTTTGCAACTTTTTATTTTTGCATTTTATACTGAGACGACCAGGGTTTCTTCCCAATCTGACTGCGTCAGACAGCGTCATTCTAAGGCGTTCGTCGACGGAACTTAGGGACAGGATGGGGAGAAAGGTGTCTCTCGCAAAGATTTCAAACGGTTTCTCTTTGCCGTAACTCTATCCCAGAGTAGGCTAGTTTATTTATTGTTTTCAATTTAGATTATCAGTTACAAAAAACACAGATATAATTGTAGTTGCGACTATATTTCAAAGAGTAAGACCAAATGAATATGTTACTACGCCTGCTGCCCGAGGCAAGCGTGGAATAAAACTAAAAAAACTTTTGAAAGAAGGATAACGACTAACTGACTTGGCGGTTATTTTATTTGACAGCCACATTTATACTCCGTGATTCTAGTAAAGTAAAAGAATGGTGATGTGGTGATGGTGCGTTCATTTTGCTCCGTTGAATTTAAATACAGTAAAATCAGTTTCTCTGGAACCACTCATAGTACATCGCCAGGACGTGCATAAAAAGTTGCGGAATACTTCACTTGACGTCAAGGGTTTGTTCCCGGAGGGGAAAACTCCATATTTTGGGTGCTTTAAGCAACTTTCCTGTGTATGCGACGTATAACGGTAGTTTTCGAACTTCCAACTCTAACTCTTTAAGTGATATTTGACACTGCTTATGGGCATTAGTGATTTAAGTACATTTCCATTAGTGACTCGTTAACTTAAGTACCTACAGACACTGTTAAAGTGCATAGTAACAACTTTTTAACTATTGTGCAGTCGATTGAAATCGTTGCGTAATATTATTTGAATTAATTGAATGTAATTATATCTGTGAATAATCAACCAAAAGCCTATAGACACGATTCAAGTGCGTGACAACGGCGTTCAACCATCGTGACGTCAGCGCTGCTTAACTTGTGACATTTCTTGACATTATTTTTTCTCCTACCTACCTGTTGTACTTTTACAGTCCTTCGGCTCTCATCGCGTGTACGTGTATACGTGATGAAAGAGAAGAAGAAGGGGGGTGGAGAGGGGGCAAGTGAGGCTCCGGATCCCGGGTCGACGAACCCCGGGGCGCTTGAAAAGGGAGCCTCGCGTCAGACGGCCACTACAAAGGCGGTCGCCTCGACCTCGGTGTCGAAGGCGAAGGCGAAGCCAAAATCGAAGTCGAATCAGAAGGTTAAGGGCCCACCCGTGCCTACCGTGCTTGTGCCTGTCTGTTCCACCTCCGTGGATTTGGTTGCCTCAAATATCTCGAGAACTCCTGTTGTATCTACTGACTCGCAAAACCTTGCGACCAATACTTCCGAGTCTACCACTGACCCGCACTCCATGTCTCCTCGCAAGAGGGCGAGGGTGCGCAGTCCGGAGGCGCCATTGATATACCCCATTGATAGCGATGAAGAGAATGTTGTGGAGATGGGACTGGTCCGACCGACGGAGGTTTCAACGTTGCAGGACCTTTTGAAGGAAAGAACGCATGTGGAAGGATTATGCAACATGCTGTTAGTTGCAATGTCTAGAAACCCGGAGAGTATAACACATGACCTTAAACTGTGCCTCGTCAGTGGAATTTCTGAACTGGGGATCGCCCACGGCAAGTTGGGAGATGCCCTTGCTCTCAAGCTCAAACAACCTGCGGCCACTGCCGGTAATATCACTATGGACGCCATTGAGGCCGCCGTTGAGCGCGCCGTCGACCGACGACTAAAAGACCATAAGGTGGACCAAAACCGTCATGCGGCCGAGTTGAGAACGGCCGTTGTTGAGTCCGTTGAGAGGCATACACCCCCGCAGGCCTTTGGTCCTCCTCAGGCCACTTCATGGACTACAGTTCTGCGGCGGAAGAAGCCAGATGCGGCCAAACCGAATTTCCCAATGCTCCCACCTTCTGCTCCGAGGCCGGGCGTGCTCTTCTTCCCTACGGGTGAGACAAAGAATTGTGACACAACAAAGGCGGCACTTAAGTCATCGGTTGACCCGAGCATCCTAGGCGTGAAGATAGAGGGTCTCCGAAACGTGCGCAACGGAGGCATTATTGTTCATCCTCGTACTGAGGCTGAGGCGAGAACTCTGTTGAGCGCTCCTGGTCTAGCGGAAGCCGGACTCAGGGCTGAAATTGCTGGAAGGCGGCAGCCGAGAGTCATCATCTTCAATTTGCCGACGGGCCTGGACGAACCGACCCTCGCTGAGGCAATACATGAGTCGACAACAGATTCCACGGGACTCACCCTGGAGGGTTCAATGGTGAGGCTGAGCCACAAGGCTGGGCCGCGCGGCCACAACAGATGCCACTATATAGTAAGCTGTGCACCGGCTGTAAGAATGGCCCTGATCAGAGAGGATCGCCTCTTCATGAGGTGGGAGACATTCCCTGTAAGTGACTACGTGAGCACTATAAAGTGCAATAAATGCCACGTATACGGACACATGTCCATGCTAAAGAACCAACTTGCGGACATTGCAGCAAAGTGGGACACGACCGCGAAGATTGTCCACGAAAAACTGATGCCCCAAAATGCGCTGCATGCTCCTAGGCATAAGCAGCCTAATGACCACACTACGAGCTCCCGCGACTGCCCTGCGAGGCTTCACGCCGAGATGAGGGAGAGGGCCATGACAGATTACTCGGTGCCTTTCAATGGCTAAGTTCGCTCAGTTGAACGTGGGACGGGGAAGGGTGGCCACTCTGGAACTGGAGGCTGTGATGGGAGCCAGAGGTATCGACCTGGCGCTGGTTCAGGAGCCTTACTCCTTTAGTCTCGAGAGGGGCTTTGGGGGCGGGCGCCTGATCCAGTCGGGTCCCACCTCGAAGGCTCTCATCTACGTCGCCAATCCGGAGTATGGTCTGCTCCATCTGTCTCATATTTCCAGCAACTGTTTGGCTTGCGCCGAAGTGACGGTCCCAGGATACGGTGTGGTGGTTGCCTTATCAGCCTACTTCGACTTTAAGACACCGACTCAGGACAACACGGCTGCTAGAGTCTGCGCTCGATGCCGTTGGTGGCAGAAATGTCATCATCGGTGCCGACGTGAACGTTCAGTCCCCGCTTTGGGCTCCGGTGGACCTTCCCTCGGTGGGCGGACCCATCGTTGAGGAAATGATTGCCCGACACTGCCTCACAGTGATCAATGATTGCAATAGTCTGCCGACTTTCTCGACCGCCAACGGGGAGTCCCATATAGACGTTACGCTGACCGCTGGTCTGATCTACCGGTCAGTCAGCGGCTGGCGGGTCTGTAGGGACTCCTCCGTGAGCGACCACCGACTTATCACTTTTAACCTAGGAATGCAAAGTACCAACGCTGTGTCTGCATCCCCGCGACTTCCCAAACGTTTTCGGACGGGAGGGGACAAGTGGGAAAAGTTTGAAGAGTGTATGGTTCGAAAACTCGACCGAGCGGCCAGAAACCCCGTAGATTCAACAGAATTGTCCGCCTCTCGGCTCACAAACATAATTGTTCAAGCGGCCGATTGCACAATTGGCCGGCGCAGACCCGGAAAATCAGGGCTTCCGCCTTGGTGGAACCGGAGCGTTACAGACCTCCGCAGACTCTCCAGGAGAGCTCGGAGAGCCCTTCAAAATGCCCGCCGCTCGGCTCGCACACCATATCAGCTCGACTCTCTCATTGTTTTGGCAGCCGCGTACCGCTCATCGTCAAACGCATACAAGACAGCCATCCAGCGTGCGAAGCGCGATCACTGGCGAACTTTCGTCACAGAAAAAGGAGGCTCAAACCCATGGGGCCCGCCCTACACTGAACTGACCCGTTCCGCTCGGATGAGCCGGGTCATCAGCGGCGTCGCCAGACCTCCCGAGCTCGGGGGGTTTACGAATACAATGCTGGAAACTGCATCGGTCCTGTTGGACACCCTTGTACCTGCCGATGACCCCACCACTGACACGGACCTAGTGAAGCTGGCGCGAATATCTACCACACAATCACCCGAGACGCCAAAATCACCGCTGCCCACTGAAGATGAACTGGAAAAGATTATCGCTGGATTACCACTGGACAAGGCCCCTGGTCCTGACCGAATAGACAACATCCTCATCAAGCGAGTCTGGGCTCTGGTTAGGGCCGACATGACGAACGTCATCCGCAACTGCTTCACAGAACATCTCTTTCCCGACTGCTGGAAGACGGGTGCGCTAGTCGTTATCCCGAAATCCGGCAGTCGGCCCCCCACGGACCCCAAGGCTTATCGCCCTATCACCCTTCTGCCTACGTTAGGCAAACTCTTGGAAAAACTAATATGTAACAGGCTTGAAACCCACCTGAATAGAGTCTCCCCCTTATCTCGGGTCCAGTTTGGAGATGCAATACAACACGTTATGTCCACGGTTCGGCGCACAGCCCGCAAATACGTGCTGGGCGTCTTCCTGGACATCGCCGGTGCCTTCGACAACGCTTCTTGGCCTCTTATTTTATACAAATTAAAGCTCAAACAGGTCCCGGAAGACCTTTTTAAGCTCATTCGAAGCTATTTCACTAACCGGGTCGTCCTCTACGACACCGGAGAATCCGTAATCACGCGTAAAACCAGCATGGGGTGTCCTCAGGGCTCCGTCCTGGGCCCTCTACTCTGGAACGTCTTATTTGATGACCTTCTGTCACTGTTGCTTCCGCAGGGTTGCGGCCTCATTGCCTATGCGGATGACGCCCTACTTATGGTAGAGGCGGACTCCCGCTTGGGCCTTGAAACAACCGCCAACCAGGCCCTTAAAATCATTGCTGCCTGGGGTACCGAACACAAGCTTACATTTGCACCAAACAAAACCGAGGCTCTCCTCCTCAAGGGGAGCAATTCACTTAACATCCTTGCTAGGCCGCCGAATATCCGTATGGGCACCACCTCGGTTAGGACGGCCGAGATGGTCACCTATCTGGGGATTGTATTAGACAGTAAATTGAGTTTCTCACGGCACGCTCGAGTCTCGGTGTGCAAGGCCAGTCGGGCCTTCCTCCGGATCGGGCGCCTGTCCGGGAGCGACTGGGGTTTGAAAAAACGAGCCTTAAGGATAGCATACGACGCCATTTGTATGGGCATTGCAGGCTACGCGGCTAGTGCGTGGTCTGACAGATGTCAGCTCAACTTTATACGTAGAATCTTAATAACCGGACAACGCACGGTGCTTATCGCAATGACAAAAGCATATCGCACGACTAGCAACGAGGCCCTGCCGGTAATGGCAGGCGTCCTGCCGTTGGACTTGCACATACAGGTTCGGGGCGCTGTGACCCATTTTATGGCGGGAAGATCTGCCATGATCGGAGACCAGATGATGGCTCCCCCCCGGGGCTTGCAAATATTGACAGGCACCTTCGCCTGGACGCCTTTCGCGCCCATGCAGTGGAGGAAGCGCTTTGGGTCTGGCAGACGCGGTGGGACGCCTCCCTAAAGGGGCGGCAAACTTATAAATTTTTTCCTGCCGTCAAGTGGCGAATGGAAGTCTCGAGAGGACTTTTTGTTAATCATTGGACCAGCCAGTTCATATCTGGCCATGGTAGTTTCGCTGCCAAGCTCTTCCAGCTTGGCCGGAGGGTAGATGGGCCGACATGCAAATGCGGCGAAATACAGGATGTTGACCACATACTGTGGGATTGTCCATTAATGTCGGGAGAAAGAGAAGAGTTGCTCAAGGTGGTAAGACCTTCTGTCGGACCCACGGGACATGCGGACTTGGTGGCTAGTAAATTGAATTACGCGGCCTTCAGCAAATTTGCGGCGTCGTACGGCAACAGAGCGGACCTATTCGTATAGTCCCCCCGCTTCGCGATCGGAAACTAGAGTCATTTCACTGTTTTGCATTTTTAATATTTTAAACTTAAATGATAGAGACAATCAGCACACTTAAGTGCAAGCCTCCAAGTACTTGAGCTTCTGCTCTCGGACAATTCCTGCGATCAAAACTGAACAGATACGCTTCACGTTGTTACGCCACGGGACACGTCTGCTGAAACCAGAACGTACGGCCGTGGCGGGTGGTGGTTGGGAACAACGCATGAGCTGAATTCAACCAATCACTGCGAAGCCGTCGCAATGAGTCGGTTACATGAATTTATAACAATTTGAATGCATTTATTCGCGTTATATTACTCGTTTGGTCTTATTATTATTGATTGAGGTGATAAATAAGATCGTCCGAGAGAGTTCTGATACCCTACAACATCATGCGGTATCAAATTCCCCTACTCCTGACGGTCAGGAACTATCTCGGGCGTCTTCCTCAATCAATGGTATCGCAAGAACAAAAGTACAAAAACATACCACACAAACAAAAACAAAAAACACAAATAACAAATACAACTACTGTCTGAAGGACCATGGTATATCAAGTTGAAAGGATACATCATATTTCAAAGCATAGTTTGAGTATAACATTACACAAGTTAGGTGACTAACTCAAAAGTTAAAACATACATCATACCAAAAAAAATAAAATCGTAAACCAGTTATACATCAAAGGAAACCATACATTAACGATCACGTTTCCAATTCGTGATTGAAAATCAAAGAAGTTAGATTTGAAAACATAAAAATATTTTCGTAACGTTAATTTAAGTTGGAAACATATTTGTTTTTCAAAGAAATAACGGAAATTTTTCAAACATCACAGAAGGGATAGTGAAATTAAAAACATACACATTTTAACAAACAAAATCACACGAATAAACCAGATCGTATAAGCGACGCCACGACGTCGTTAAAACAAACAATTGATGTGTCGCTTTCGGCCGGCGAGGTTTCGGTGAAGGTCTGTGGTGGCAAGCTAGGTCTCCTGCAGGAACTACGACCTTGACTGGACGACTGGTTTCCAAATGTTGGTGCCGCGGGGCCCCTGGTCGCCACGCACCGCAATCTCGGCTGGAGTAAGCCCGGCACCGATGGACGTAGACCACTACGTCGCGCCATCACTACCCCAGGTTTGAAGGCGGCTGCTGGTTCCCCTGGTCCCTGGCTCCGTGATGCCCGCCCTTGGGTCATCGTGGTAGGCGCGGATGATCACTGTCCCTTAGCGGGAGGATTAGTAGCCTGAGAGCCACTTCCAGGGCCCACAGTTGGGAGACCCTCGACCAAGGCTGTGCGGCTTGTCTGGCCAGTGCCCTCTCCAGGCTCCCTAATCTCTCGCTGTGACTGACTATCCGTCCATACCGGTATGGTGGAGACGCCGTCTCCCCAGTCGTCTTCGTGAGGCGTACAGGTTGCTGCAGAGTCCTCTATGGTTTAATCCCATGCTGTTTTGCTCCCTCACATCCTGGCATCCTCCTCGCCGTCTACCCTGCTGAATGCCCTCGGTATCCTGTAGGCGTCGCAGCGCTCTACTTCTGCTGCGCGTTTGGCTGGCCGGCGCTCTTGACCACGTTGTTATCGAACAACACAAACATATTTATTATTACTAACCTTTAGTAAACAAATAAAATACCGATATTATTATTATCGCTTCTCCGAAAGCAAGCGCGAACATTCGCATTATTACAAAAGAAACACTTAAATTATTATTATTCCCACTGTGACATTCTTCACGGAGCGCTTGCGATCTTTCACGTTATAAACGAAGCACAGATTCTATTATTTTTCGCGAAGCACTCAAAATCACTGACGTTAAAACACAAACATTATTACACAGAATTTAAAACAAAGGGCGCCACCAGATCGAATAATCTGGACCGATCGAAATCTTTAGAGCATGAGAAAGTGGGAGTGGGCACCGAGTTGTCAAACTTCGATGGTCCCAAGTCACTGAGCGTCAATCTTGAGCGATGCACTTGACGTTGGGACCACGCTGCTCCACGTTGGATGTGCCAACTGAGACGACCAGGGTTTCTTCCCAATCTGACTGCGTCAGACAGCGTCATTCTAAGGCGTTCGTCGACGGAACTTAGAGACAGGATGGGGAGAAAGGTGTCTCTCGCAAAGATTTCAAACGGTTTCTCTTTGCCGTAACTCTATCCCAGAGTAGGCTAGTTTATTTATTGTTTTCAATTTAGATTATCAGTTACAAAAAACACAGATTATAATTGTAGTTGCGACCAGTGACGGCTGGTGACGGAGTGTTGGGGGGTGCAAAGGAAGATTCAACCATTTTTGCAAGAATTCTTTCCTATTCATTGGATTTTAAAACACTTCTATAGCATGGACTTTCAATTCAGATGTTCGCAATACCAACTGTTTCTCTTCCGTAGTACGGAAAAATAGTTGATACTTCCTTTTGCACCCCCCAGCATCGTGTCACCAGCCGTCACTGGTTGCGACTATATTTCAAAGCGTAAGACCAAATGAATATGTTACTACGCCTGCTGCCCGAGGCAAGCGTGGAATAAAACTAAAAAAACTTTTGAAAGAAGGATAACGACTAACTCGCTTGGCGGTTATTTTATTTTTCAGCCACATTTATACTCCGTGATTCTAGTAAAGTAAAAGAATGGTGAACAGCTCGGCCAATCAACGCAAAGCATTCTGGCCTGAGCTGAATTCAACCAATCACTGCGAAGCCATCGCAATGAGTCGGTTACATGAATTTATAACAATTTGAATGCATTTATTCGCGTTATATTACTCGTTTGGTCTTATTATTATTGATTGAGGTGATAAATAAGATCGTCCGAGAGAGTTCTGATACCCTACAACATCATGCGGTATCAATATATATGTCAAATTTGGCATTTGGTCGCATTGATAGGGTTGATATTTAATTGAATACACATAAATACGAATATAAGGGGAAAAAAGAGATGACTTTTTTTGGTCGGAGTCGTGGTTTTGGTAAATGCTGGAGTCGGAGTCGGAGTCGGACTTCTTTTCACCGACTCCACAGCCCTGATTATTTATGTAACACGTTTATTTTCAAATTGAATAACCACCCGCTGGGACAATTTTTGTATCCGCCACTGGTCTGAGAAGAAATTCCTCGCGAATTTGTTTCATGTGGGAAGCTTATTAAATAAATAAAAAGATGCTTTGAATTGAGTTCTAATTGCTTTTCATTATGCCTCGTGATTAGTCCATGGTGGAACCAAGATGCAATACCAAGTTGACTTGCCGACAGATTTTTTCGTTGAATAAAGCACTAAACAGAAATAAATGTTGGTTTTAATCAAAAACTTAACTTCAGTGCCGATGTTACTTTTTATATTCGGTTCTGAGGTATCGATGACAAAAAAAATGATTTTAACCTCACTCAACCAGCTTGAAAAACAGTAATAAGACATTATTTGTACTTATTTCACCATAAATTTATGCAAATTGATGCAAGAACAACATAAAATAACAAAATTTTAAATTTTATATGCACTAAAAATATCGATAATTTAATTAATTTTACCCATGCGGCCCTCGAACTATCTGATAATTAATTATCTGGCTCTTCTCCCAATTCGTAAGGTTTTGTTCACCATGATCATCAAAATCATCATCATTCATCATTGATTTATGTCGTGTTAAATTTAAGCGTTTCTTTGTGAAATATTAAGTTTATGTACTATAAAAAAATTACAGTTGATAAATGTATGTATTTCAACATGTGCCGTTTATTTGATTTATTTAATCCATAATTGAACATAATTTTATGAATTACGGTTCATATATTCCAATCATTACAATATGATGTTTTGTCTCTGGTCACCTGCCAAATCTCTATACGTATACAACCTCCTCTCATCTCTATTCACCGAAATGCAAATTGAATAGATATATGGAACAATATTGCCTGTCTTAATAACGATAATAAATATTTGACAAATATTGTCATGAATGTGTAGTAGGACCATAGAAATACAATTCAAGCCGTTCATATTTGAATTATGTGGCGCGAGAATGAAGGTACATAGTCGTGAAGGGAAAGGTGTATCTATCCTTCCCATTCTACGGTTGTTCCTTTTTGACCCCGAATCCACCGGATATTACCGAAACTACCGGACCAAAAAATTCGAGTCAATTGAACGATAATTATCATATGTCTTACCCTAAATTCATTTAAAATCCTGAAATCTCTGCAACCTCTAAAAAGATAATATATTTTTTGCTGACTGCAGATGAATCTACTTACATAACTACAACTGCATGTACAACTGAGTATGTGTGACGTCAGATTATGAATTTTATTATTAGTCCATCTCTCTGGACCACATGGATGGACAGACCAAAGGTTCTGACCTACTTCAAGGTGTCTTTCAAAGCACGGTGAAGATGAATTCAGATTTAATTAAGTATTTCGACTGAGGGTGCTTGATGGAATTTCAATATCAAATTAGAATTTTTTGAATTTTGTACTTTTCCATGAGTTTTGTCGCTAACGACCCGGGTTTCGCCTTTCGGCATCTTCAGGCATTCCAAGTGCACGGATGTACTTGAACTGACGCGTAGTAAACAGTTTGTATCGTTTATATACAAAAATATAAGTAGGTCACTAAGTGAAAACCATACGTTTAATTTTGACTCAGGCATTAAGTTGTTACATACTAACAGGGGTGAGTTTAAACTATTTTATCAAGAAATCTTAGAGATTAATCGAGCTCAGCTCAACGGTCTGCCAATTTTGAACGAGCAACTATATTTGCCTAGTTCACCATTGTTGTACCCTTTTAAATAATTGTTAATTTTAATTTATTGTCATTTATTAATAATTGTCATTTATTTACAATTCAAGCACTTGCTATTATTAAATATCAATTCACTTACTATCATTAATGTAATATAATAATAAAGGCTTAAAATCAATCAACTCATTAACGAGACGACGGATAGGACCCTAGATTTATTTTAAATATTCTTATGTTATCATCTGGTCATTAATATTTTCAAAAATCCCCGTAATTATAACAAACCCACTTAAATCATGGAAACTTGTATTCATTCAAATTTTGCTAATTTACATTTTAATAACCTTTTAACTTAGTGACCTACTTATATTTTTGTATATAAACGATACAAACTGTTTACTACGCGTCAGTTCAAGTACATCCGTGCACTTGGAATGCCTGAAGATGCCGAAAGGCGAAACCCGGGTCGTTAGCGACAAAACTCATGGAAAAGTACAAAATTCAAAAAATTCTAATTTGAATTCAGATTTATCTAAACTTTATATAATACTAGTATTCGAACCCGGCTTCGCTCGGACCAGTTTGGGGTTATGTTCAGCTCGGCGCGTAAATTCAGACGGGACAAGTTGAAACAACTTTTTTCAAAATTCAAAAGTCTAGGTCAATTAAAATGGAATTAAAATGAACATTTCAGACTGGCATTGACATTTCACAGCCCCTTTCATATATTGACAGCCCCATTCTCGCCCATTAAAATGTCCAAATTCAAGGAAAAAATCTAATTTGCTGTCAAAGAAATGTCAAATAATACCTTCACGTAAATAAAAACATTTTTAATTAATAAAAGCCGGGGAAAAGTTCAGTAGAAGACTAATTTATTACATTTTGACTAAATGTCTTCGCCGATAAAAAAAATCACACATATTTTCTTTCATATTCGTTTTTATGGCAACTTAATGACCAACAATGCAAAAGGGAATTACAGACCCACAGACATACATACGCCGTTTTGGTTTTATATATGTACTACTCGATTCTCGAGGAATTGGAGTCTCTACACACACATTGATAACGAAACAAATTTACCGTCGAAACTTTCGCGAGCGAAATCAATTCGTTTGTTTGAATTTTTCAAGTTTCTTTTCGTGTACTTCAACCATTCGTTTTTTAAGCAAACATTCGTTGTTTGACCTAATGACCAGCAGTCCGGCCAATCGTTTTGAGTTCGACCTTGCTCCTCAAGCTCAGCTTGAGATGATTCAGGAACATCAACTTGTACAGATATTTCCATATTTTCTGTCGTCATTTTTTATTATTGTTTTGGACTTTTAATAAGCGGAATCGGTAGTTGAGAACAAAGAGGAAACGTTTTCTTTTTAAACTTTCACAAAAAATGAAGAAAAAAAAAATAGTGACGTGCCAATTTTGAATTCATCCACATCTCATCCGTTCATTACAAAACCATATTTTATCATCTTGTCGAATTATATGAATATAGATTAAAATCACGTAAGCGAAAACATTGTTTCGTCTAATTTAATTTATAATGAAATAGAAAATACCGTGAAAAAAGTGTCAACCTTTTCAACGCCGTTCCACTGCGCTGAAAAAAAACCCTGGGTATACTAAAGGGTTTTTCAATAGGGACGCTCAAACTTTTAAGGTTAACACTCGTACTTTTTGACGTTTTGACGCTCAATTTTTTTTGAGGTACACTCGTACTTAGTTGGCAAATCATCATGGAGCAGTACACACCGGAGCAACGCTTGCAAATTATTCAAATCTACTACCAAAATTCGCGTTCGCTCACCGCAACTTTAAGAGCATTATGACCATTTTATCGTCGTCATCACTTGCCTGCCACATCAACAATTCAACGTTTGGTGCAAAAATTTGAAAGCACATTGTCGCTACACAATGTTCCAGTGCCAGTGAGACAAAAAAATGCACGAAGTGAGGAAAATATTGCCGCCGCTAGAGCATCTGTTCTTGATGACCCAAATGAGTCACTGACACGACGTTCTCAACAATTGGGCATTTCTGTGACGTTATTGTGGCGAATTTTGCGAAAAGATTTTGGCCTACATCCATACAAGATCCAGTTGACACAAGAACTAAAGCCGCTTGACCATTTGAAGCGTCGCCAATTTCTCAATTGGGCTGCACAACAATTTGAAAATGATGCTGAATTCCATCGAAAAATCATCTTTAGTGACGAAGCTCATTTTTGGCTCAATGGATATGTAAACAAGCAAAATATGCGTTATTGGGCAGGCACCAATCCACACGTACTTCACGAAACACAATTGCATCCCGGAAAAATCACTGTTTGGTGTGTATTACATGCCGGAGGTGCTATTGGACCATATTTTTTTGTTGATGATGCTAATCGTCATGTTACTGTGAATGGTAATCGTTATCGCTCCATGATAACTGATTATTTTTGGCCTCAATTGCAAGGTATGGACTTGGCCAATATGTGGTTTCAACAAGACGGCGCTACCAGTCACACGCATACGCAACAATTGACTTATTGAAAACCAAATTTGGTGAGCGTGTTATTTCGCGAAATGGACCAGTTCAATGGCCGCCTAGATCATGCGATTTAACACCATTGGACTATTTTCTTTGGGGCTATGTTAAATCTTTGGTTTATACCAACAAGCCGGCGACGTTACAAGAGCTAAGAGAAAATATTGAACGCGAAATTGGTGCGATTCGGGCCGAATTATGTGAAAAAGTGGTGGAAAATTGGATTCAACGATTGAACTTCTGCAAACGTGCCCGCGGTGGTCATGCGAGGGAAATTGAATTTCATACATAATTGCCACTAAATGTACTTCAAAACATTATATTTTTTTTTTAGATATCTTCATTCGTTTTTGTTTTATTTAATAAAAAAATTGAACGCCCTTAATGAAAAACCCTTTAGAAGACTAGTATTGCTACCCGGGTTCGCTCGGACTAAACGACCAAAAAATATTTAATGTTATATCATTCGACATAATTATATCACAAAATCTAACATCCAAAATAGAGTTAAAATAAAATCACAAACTTTATTTAATTTGATTGAAAATTTCTGCTTTTAATGACGTACATAAAGTTGATTTGTTTCAGTTATTTATTTCTTCAGTTAAAAGTATCTAAGTATACGTGAGGAAATGCGATGACTGACTTCCATTACGGTCGTTTCTGCAGCATCTTGCAGATATTCGATCTAGCTATGATTCGTGGCTCTCGTGTACGATGATTGCAGAATCAACTTTGGTTGAAGCAGTTCTCAGCCTGCCTTCTTAAAAACTTGTTCCTTTAATTTCTACATCTTGAACGTTAATTGTAGCAGTTCACAATCTGCCTTCTTGAAGACTTGGAACAAAATATGTAGTGTTTGTGTGATAAGTTACTGGAGGACCTTCCGATATACAATATTTCTTGTTTTGCCTTTATCTGCCACAATAAACAATTGCGATGGGTCCTTGGCCCGCGACATGCCTACATACAATTGCCCGTGTGAAAAGCACTCTTCAGTAAGATCCAAACCTGTAACGTTCAGAGATTGGCCTTGCGATTTGTTCACGGTCATAGAATAAGGAAGTCGAACGGGTAATTGCACTCGTTTAAATGAAAACGGCAAATCCGAGGGAATGATAGGAATTCTGGGAATGAAAAAACTTTCTCCTTCAAATTGGCCGCTTAAGAGAGTTGCTTCAATTATGTACTTGTTCATCGATTTTACTATAAGTCTTGATCCATTGCATAATTTTGGTGGATTCAAATTTCGCAGTAGCATTATCGGCGCTCCAATTTTCAAAATTATTTTATGCGATGGTATTTCATTTGGATTTTGAGAGTTTAAAAATTCGACCGGATAACTGGTTGCCTCTTCTTCATTGATATTTTTATCCATTGACAAAAATGTCTGACAATTTGTTTTAAACATATTTTGAATTTTTTCGTTTATTTCGTCAACACTGACATTTAGTGGTGTTAAAATTGCTCTCTCTTTGAGCCAATTTTTATTTAAATAGTTTGATCCGATATTTGGGTATACATGCTCTATCAAAATCTTCGTTGTATTGCAAATTTTCCCAAATGACAGCTTGATTTTTTCGGAATTTGTTTCAATTTCCCCATTGCCAATCTAAGTTAAATAATTACAAAAATCTTCAGAGTCATTTGAATTTTGAACTCGCATGTTCGTGGTGAGCTTCATAGATTGAACTTTTGCCCAAAGATTTGAAAATTTAACGCATGCTTTAATTTGGTCAGCCATTGTTCCTCTCGGAATTACTGGTAATGTTTGGCGAAAATCTCCAGCAAGGACAACGATCAACCCACCCATAGGATCTTTATTGCCGCGAATATCTTGAAGCGTTCTGTTTACTGCTTCAAGCCCACGCTTGTGCATCATGGAAATTTCATCCCAAAATAGCACAGACGCTTCTAGTAAAACTTTGGTTTTCCCGCTCCTTTTTTGATGTTACAAACGGGTGCTTCATTATTTGCTAAGCTAATCGGGATCTGTAGCGTTGAATGCGCTGTCCTGCCACCAGTCAATAACGTTGCCGCGATACCGGAAGATGCGACAGCAATGGCTATTTTATTTTCGGACCGAAAGCGGGCCAACAATAAATTAATTAGAAAAGTCTTTCCAGTTCCTCCGGGCGCATCTATTAAAATAAATCCACTTTTGTTGCTCAAATTCCTGCGTAGAACTTCTTGGTAAACATGATTTTGTTCTTCATTCAGTTTTGGCTCGTTATGTGATATGTATTCCATCATTTCTCCAGTGTTGTACGCTAACTCTTGAAGCATTTCACGTGCAGTGGTAAGTCCTTCCTGTCGCGAAGGACTTACCACTGCACATTCCGATATCCGACAAAGGTTTTCCGATCATTTCCAATACTTTGTCTTCAACCATTATTAGTGCTTCATTGTACATATCATTGGTGAAGTGCAATGCCAATTCCGGGTTTTTACGCTGAAGGTTATTTAAAATGTCTTCGGACATACAATCTTTGAAAATTTCCCAGAGCGAATTAGGATTGGAAGGTTCGCAAAATGACACAATCATTGCGAAGAGAGTTCTGATTTTAGTTGGAGAATCTGATTCTTTTGTCTCTTTCAGCGTCTCCTCCCATTGATTATCATTTTCTAGCAACCCCATTGCCAGGCAAGCTAAATGAAACGACTCGTGCTCCACTCCCTCGAATGTTCGTAGTTCTTTGAAGCAAGTAGGTCCTCTTACTTGATGTAAGAGCATTCGTAAGTAGTAGTATTCATAGTTTCGCACGTGGACAGTGTACACTCGAGCAAGGGCATCGCCGATTCTAATTCCAGCATGTCCATCTAATACGGCACCCTGAACTCTCCTCTTGAAAACTTTGCTTGACTTATTCCATGTGTAATACTTGGGTGCTTCACAATACAGAAGACTTTTTGCAAAATTTTCCGTTTTGCATAGCTCGAAAAATGCTGTCAAAGTTGTTTTGGGCGCATTATTCAAAATGGACTGTATATTTTGCTGGATAAAGTAAACACGCTGGCCATTTTCTACATGCACATCCAAGTGCATTACGGTTGGATGTCTTTCGTGAATCGGAAACCCAAAAATGCGCCATGCAGCTTCGTTACTGGATATGTAACGACCAGCTTGATAATCTTTGGTTTCGTCAATTTCATTATTGTCTCGAGTTGTAGAGAAAACACCTTGGTCTGATTCCTTGTGGACATATTTTAGAATATATTTTATTGCACTGAGTTGCAACATTCTACGTTAATGTGTG
The DNA here is from genome assembly GCA_028554975.1 of Himalopsyche kuldschensis. Classification (NCBI taxonomy): domain Eukaryota; kingdom Metazoa; phylum Arthropoda; class Insecta; order Trichoptera; family Rhyacophilidae; genus Himalopsyche; species Himalopsyche kuldschensis. Next base: position 254,959 of record JAHFWI010000124.1, on the reverse strand, counting down.
CATCAAACATTTTGAGAAGCAAAGGATTGTATGGCACAATCCAACGGTTATCAATTTCGACCATTTTTGATTGTCGCCGTTTGCCCACCGTGTTCCGGTTTTCTACGACGATACAGTGGGTACCCATTAGTCATTGTTTGCGTCTTTCTTAACAACTGGCGTGGTCCCTGTGGTCTAGTGGCAAGAGCTTTGTCCTAGCGATCAGGGGACCCGAGTTCAATTCTCGGCAAGGTTAGATTTTTTCAATTGAAAAAAGAGATCTTGGGCTGGGTGTATGTTATTTATCGTTGATTTTGTGCACAACTGATTCATTATTTATCATCGAGTTAATCTCGTATGACTTTCACAATTAAGAATATTTGGCGCATTGGCGTAAGCTGTAATGCCAAATATTTTTTTAATATTCTAAAAAAATATTATTTTTAAAAAAATTAAAAAAATTTTAAAATTTAAATTTTAAATTTAATACGTTTTGCTGCACAAACTGTTTTTCATGCAAGCAGATTGAGTATTTAATGCCCCGCACGGACCATGAACCATTTGTTTCACGACGATGTCATATAGGTCTTTGTCAATGTTTGGATCAGGAATTTCCGCAGAAATGACACTGCCGATTTGATCTGACTTAAGTCCATGGGTTAACCATATTAAAATGTGAGCATGTGGTAACTCTCTCTTTTGCCATTCGACAGAATAAAGCCAGTACTTAATTGCATGTCAACCAAATATTGATGGAGTAACTGGCGGTAATTTAACAATCGATTTTCTTCCTGTCTCACCATCAATCGATAGGCATAGTATGACATTGCTGAAACCATTTTGTTAGCAATGTTGGACGTACCTGGTTGGACTTGATTAATGTTAATTGCATACCCGCCTTCACCACGTGGAAACATCAATGGATATTGCAGGGCGTCATATGATATGTGTGTCTCAGATATATTTTTAAGCTCATTGCTCCGCCTTGTTTAAACTATATCCCGTTTTTCAAAATCAGTGCCAGTAATGATTATGGTGACTTCATTGACTACTGGTGAATTGAAAACTCGCTCATGACCTTGTGGTGGCTTCTTATCTGCTGTAATGACAATCTTTAAAGCGTCATCTTGATTTGTTTCAATAGCCATTTTGAATTGCTGGACGTAATAGTTCGTCTCGTGCAGCATTTTCCGCAAGCTTTCGATTAAGCATTTGTCGGTTCCAGGTATTACATCACTGCGTCGTTTAGCTTCAGCCTCTTCATCTCCGAGGAAATAAATATTTTAAAATGATGATTCGGTTTCAAATTTTGGTAGAAGAGAACCGATTTTGTGATAGACCTGTATCTTGAATATTGGCATGAATTTCATAGACTCTGGCATAGGTATTGATGTTCCAAATGATGTCATCTGAAAACTGCAATTGTATTTGCGGATAATCTTAAAAAAGTCTTTGGACTTCGGATGATCTCCTTTCATTAGGCTACGCAAAGGCTCCGGTAGTTCTTGAAGAGGCGGCAACAAAATTTTTCCGCCAGAGCAGCATAATCCTGGTGTTTCGCCTTTAAATTTTAAGGCATTGCAAAAACGACACTTAAAAGTCATTCTGCCAATATCAACCAAAGAAATGTTGTAGTAATTCAACTCCGGTTTGTAATTGTACGCTTCATTTTTCAAATGTAACCACTTGGTCGGTGTCTTGGTAGATTGCAATCTATTCTCTGCAAGCATTTCTCTCATTTCTGCAGTCTCTTCAATTCTTGTTATAGCCTTTCTCAGTCTGTTTTCTTCAAGCCGAACTTCCCTCATTTCTGTAGTCTCTTCAATTCTTGCTGTAGCATTTCTCAGTCTGTTTTCTTCTAGACGGGTTTCTCTCATTTCTGTTGTCTCTTGAACTCTATTGGCAGCGGTTCTCAATCTGTCCTTTGCAAGCCGTGTTTCTCTTTTTTCAGCTGACTCTTTTGCACGTGTTGCAGCAGTTCCTAACCGCTGCAATCTGAGTCTAGCCTCTCGTTCCTCCGCAGTTTCACCCAAATTATACGATCTTTTCCGTTTTGACATGGCTCTAAGAGGAGCAAACTATTTGCTCTATCAATATTTTGCAAAGCAAGCAATGCCAAGCAAGGCAGAGTAACAACTGTTCCCAGTTTAGAAGTTTATGTCCGAGTATAACCATCACAAACGTCGCGTTTCCAGCCCGTCCGAGTGCGTCCGTCGTTTAAACTTTTCGAGCTAGAATCCGTCCATCCAGACCAATGGGAAAGCGGGCTACAAAGTTTCAATAATTTGGCCAATAGGATTGGCGCTTATTTGACAATTACAGACATACATCCCCCGTTTCGGTTTTATATATAAGATAAGATGATTCTTCGCAAGCGACAAAATTCATGAAATGTAGACAATTGAAATATTATTTTAAGCTAAGATATTAAACACAACAAATTATAGTCCCCCAAAAATCATGAATCCATATAAATATCCAATTTAAGTGATGTTTTATTATAAATACGTGGAATAATCAAAGTTATTTTAAATTGTATATTAATTAAGAATCAAAGGTGTTAATTAGTCGGTTGCATTTTTTTCTGCTTTGTTTTCACAATCATTAATATAATAACATCATAAACACATTGTCTTTGTCAAGATCGGATCATGGGAAATACTTATCAATCCTTTGAAAATAAACATATTTTTATATTAACGGTTATTATAATAATATTACAAAATTGACTAAATATATAAAAGAGTTAATAGTTTATTTATGATTATATATACATAATACATATGTATATATTGATACCGCTCTATATGGTAGGTCATCAGAACTCTCTCGTACGATCTATTTTTCACCTCAGTCTATGAGTTTAAATTGATATCAGGAAGTAAATTCATTCTACTAATACTCTATATTGAAATCTATAGCGATTCAATATAGAGTAATTACAAATTTTGTAAAAGAGACATTTTGGCACGACGTCTCCGGGACGCTATTGCGGACGTGTCGATCTGAATGTCTCTGAATCTTTCACGCCTGAGAAGAGACATTTAGGCGCGACGGAGCAGGAGCAAACGTCTCGCTCTAAAATGTCTCTGACTCTTTCACGCCCTGAGTGCATGAGATACGAGGTATTTCAAGCAGAGTTCGATGGACCATAAAAAATGGATCATCGAACGCACTTTTTAGCGGTTTTGCTCCGTTATGATGACATTAATTAGGGCATCACCCGCTAATCACGGGTGATAATGGGCTTATGAGAACCGCTTTTTTCATACAATTAGTTAGTTAGAGATTAGGGAGCCTTGAGTGTGCACTTGCCAGATAAGCCTTACAAAGTGGTTGAGAAAAATCCCAAGTGTAAGCCCTGGAAGTAGCCTTCAAGCTCCTAATCCTCTCCCTAAGGATAAATTCTAGTAAATTTCTGATATCGCCTTCGCAATTATCATAGTCGTGTTTTGTCTTGTATTTAAAAATCTGTTTGTGTAATGTGTAATTCTTTTATAATTTAAATCCGTGTATAACTTTTGTATGTTTAACTATAAACAATTAAATAATGTGGGCTAATCGCACCCACATAACGCTTTGAGATCGTTTTTTGTTTATAAGAGCACCCTGTTTCTCCTACTCCGTTCCCTAAATTCCTCATCCTGAGTGTTGGATCTAAGGCTCTCTCTCGATTTACGAGGGAGCCGAATCAAGGTCCCCTCACTGTCTATTGATTTGAGGTGATAATAGGTCATTAAAAACAAACATTTTTTTTAAATTTAAAATTTCGTATATTCTAGCATATGCATTAATTACATCTCAATCGATGCAAAAACGTTTCACTAGAATGTTGCTATACACTTAAACCAGGGTGGGGCAAAGTGCGGCCCGCCGAGGCTTCCTCTGCGGCCCGCCGTAATAAATCGTATTTCTACATAAAAATAGCTTTTTTATATTTTTTAAAAAATATTAAAAATTGTATAAAATTTAAAGAATTTGTTGTTTCGTAAATATATCATCTCAAATCTTGTTGAAATTAAAAAAGAATTTTTATTTGAGAACATAAACTCGGCGAACCGTAGTAAGAAGAATTGAAGTTATATACAAAAAAAAAATGAGCAATTAAGTACAATCAATACTTGAATCGATGACATGGAACTCGAAAGCTCTCGACGAAAGTAACTATCAAAAGAACCACACAGTTATTAATTTTCAGAATGTACATCTTGAAAATTGTTTAACAACATATATTTTACAATTCAACAAGATGGTAAGCGTAACAACTGACGGAGCACAAAGTTTGCGTTCGGGATAAAATTTGCGAAAACCATCCTGAATATAATTTCATTACATTTCGTTGTATTATAAATCAACAAATATGGTGTAAAAATGTTTTAAAAGTTAGAATCTTGCATTATAAAAGTCGTGAATTTAATTTGACCGAGGGGCTTGAACCACAGACAATTCGTTTTCTTCAAGATTGAGTATACAGATATTCCATTTCACAGTCAAATTCGATGGCTTTGCTTGCGAAAAGTGATCAAGAAATAAAAGATATTATTATTAAATTTTTGGAAATGAGGAATATAACGGAACTTCCCGAATTAACTGATAAAGACTGGATTTGTGATTTTGCATTTACTCTAGACCAGTGGTTCTCACGTAAAATTGTCTGGTGGCCGCACAAAATTTATGTATTGGGTCTTTTTTGTCAAAAATACCTAAGCATGTATGTGTTTGAGCTTTTGCGAACTAATAATTCTTGATGTACAATACAATGCAGACAAAATATTAAATTTTCAGTGTCTTTGTTGACAAATTAACTTGTAAAAACAGATTTTTATTAAATACTCGTATTGATACCCGGCGTCACTCGGACTAAGCGACCAATAATTATTCAATGTTATATCATTCGACATAATTATATCACAAAGTCTAACATCCAAAATCTTTATTTAATTTGATGACAGCCCCGCTCCATTCTCGCCCATTAAAATGTCCAAATTCAAGGAAAAAATCTAATTTGCTGTCAAAGAAATGTCAAATAATACCTTCACGTAAATAATAAACATTATTATTAATAATAAAAGCCGGGAAAACTTCAGTAGAAGACTAATTTATTACATTTTGACTAAATGTCTTCGCCGATAAAAAAATCACACATATTTTCTTTCATATTCGTTTTTATGGCAACTTAATGACCAACAATGCAAAAGGGAATTACAGACCCACATACATACATACGCCGTTTCGGTTTTATATATAAGATTAATACTAACTATCAAGCTGTTGGTGGCCGCACATGAGAACCACTGCTCTAGACATCGTGACAAACTTAAATACATTTAACTCCGTGTTGCTAGGAAAAAATATACGCTCATGATATGGTACAAAGTTTGAATGAATTTTAATTAGAACTCAAATTATTCCTTCAACAAATATCGAATAGCAGAGTGGGCAACTTTCCCAATTTGAAGTTGCTGAATATACCAGAATATTAATTTGAAGAATATGGTAAAATTATTAACGCTCTGAATGTCGATTTTCGACGAAGATTTGGTTACTTCCAAAAAATTGAGACAAGTTTGGCGCTAGTACGCGATCCATTTTCAATAGATATTGATAGTGTATCGACAGAAGTACAACTTGAGATAAGTGATCTGCAGTGTGCGACAGTGATTTAAGAGAATTGCACCGTCGTGAATAAATTTTCAAATTTTATAATACTCTTAATTCAAATAAATCCAATCAATTTAAATAAGATTTTGCACGAAAAATGTAAACAGATATTTGTATCATGAACCTCAGCTCTACTTCATGATTCTTCTTTTATGATCATTCACAAGCAGCTTAAAAATATCCAATACAAAATGTACTAACTGGAAAATGTACAACAGTTTCGTTCTTCTCATTATTTTTCATGAAATAAAATAAAGTACACACGGTCCTCTTTTTACGCGACTTTTTTTTCCGTGAGTTCGATTTAACGCGATTTTCTTGGACGGCATCGTTCCTTTTTTTACGCGATTTACTCCTAGGTACGCGATTTTTCATTATACAGGCAAAATTGTTCGCAAACTCGCGATGTTATTGGCGACTCTGCTCTGATACTTATTGAAACAACGCATTCATTAAATTCGTTTGCCCGTAATTTAATCACTTTGTCAAATAATTGCACTTCAGACGATCAAATATTTTAAAAACACACTAAACGAACTGAAGATGGAAATATTATTTTTAATTTATATGAGAATTTTTTAGGTACATTTGCAAAAACTTTTTTTTTTTGCGCGAATTTGATAAACGAATTTTGTTTTTAAAATTTTTTCAAATTATATGAAAGAAAGTTTTTTTTATGCGGGCCACTTTCTGAAAAAAATGTATCGCGTAAGAAGCGATTGGGGGTATATATAAAAATGATATTTTACTTGCGGCCCGCGCCTCATTTAGAATTCTTGGAATTGGCCCTCCATCCGAAAAGATTGCCCCCCCCCTGACTTAAGCAGTATAAAATCAGGGCCATAGCTAGGGGCTGGCATATAGGGGGACCGCCCTAGGCGCCTGTTGGTTTGGGGGCGCCTAAATTATGACAGGATTATTAAAATCAAAATACGCAATTCCGAAATTTTGTATTGAAAATGAAGCGAAATCAAAATTATGTATTATTTTATGAAATAAGTTGAAGAATCGAAGGCACCGGCACGTGTCGATGTTGTCCTTGAAAACACATCTATCGACACAGAGGTCATTTATTATTACACATTTTTTAATTAAAGGTTCCATCTGCTATCGTATTTGTAATTTCGTAGCACAAATTCATTTTTCTTTATTCTTCTAAATCAATCGTTCTTAATATTTAGCATAATAAAAAATAATAGTTTGCAAAGAATCATCATGCGTATAAATCCAAATGCTGGGTTTATACCCTGTACGCGCTGCACATTCACTGAGCTTAAAAGGACTGCATGCCGCTGAAATTTATTCAAATTGAACTTTGCGATAAATACGTACTTTTCTGGATCAGTTGGTGGATGGTCAAAGATTACAGCCTTGCAGCTTCTCTGCAGCGTAAAATCTACTCCTTGCCCTAGTCGCCAGAAGATCTTGCTACTGCCCTGAATAAAATACGTATTTTTATTATTCATTATATAGTTTAAATTTTGTACTTTTACATGAGTTTCGTCGCTTTTAACCCGGGTTTTTCCATTTCGCCAGGCATTTCAAGTGCACGAATGAACTTAGATGGACGCGTAGGAAATATTTTGTATCGCTTATACATAAAAATAAAATTAAACCACTATGTTTAATTGTTACTATCTCAATCTGGAGGAATTTGCGAGAATTTTGATGTCAATGAATTTCAATAAATTGTGTCAGATATTGTGTGGGTAAATTATCATGTATTTTAAATGTGGTATCGCGTCAGTTCAAGTTCATTCGTGCAGTTGAAATGCATGAAGATGCGGAAAGGCGAAACAAAACTCACGTAAAAGTACGAAATTCAAATTTGATATTGAAATTCCGTCAAGCACTTTCAGCCTTCAAAATCAATTATGTATATTCGTCGTGTAATTCGTTGCGAATATAACGAAAAACGAACATTGGTTACAATTAAGATAGATTTTATTGGATATAATTAAGGAGTTCGACTGAAGGTGCTTGATGGAATTTCAATCTGTTTTACAAATTTTCCATTTCTAGCATAATACACAGGTAGTTTCTTAAGAACTTTTTGACGAAGTTTCTTACTAAATAATAGTTGAAAAAAGTGAATCCGGTCCGGATTTTTACACAATTTTTTGAGAAGTAGTACAGAAAAGTGTATTGTATTTTTTTTAAATCATGCATTTCTAACAAAAAATGACAGTTAAATGTGACATGTATACGTGTTTGGGTACACTTGAACATGTCCAATATTACCTCAAATAAGGTCTTTTCGCAATCTATTTACAAATAAACAAAATTTTGCTGAAAAACAGCATGAAATTGTTGTTTTTTTTCCTTTTTTGCGAAATGTAATAGAAAAAAAAAATCTTTCTGAATCAACGTCAATAGATAGCCAAATGTGATTTGCGCAAGGCAGCGCAATACAAACATAGGCCTTAATTGAAAATAAAAGCTTTAAGATAATTAATTATACATGCTACACCGAATATACGAAATAGAGAATTACATGAAATTGGCAAAATTTTGCATAATTCTTGAAGATTGCAAGCCCATTACCTTATTCATGAAAATGACAAATTATCGGCCAAGTGCATGAATTCGACAGTATTTTTTCTGTCTAGAATCTAGATCATAGATTCCCAAACTTATTTCCCCCGTGGACCCCCAAACCAGAATTTCATTTTTGGTGGACCCCCCCCCGGTTCCCTAATAATGAAGTTTTCTAAACTTTTCAAACACAAATATGAACACAATTCGATAAGTTTTGTATAGTGGACAGTGAAAAAAAAGTTGTTTTTTATTAGTTCTTTATTGAATTTTTATTTAATCAAAATGAAGTGTAAGTAAATAAATAAATAAACAAGTAATCGTACAAAAAATAATTGAAACATATCAAAACATATTATAATAAATAAGAATTCTTTATTAAAATAATATTAAATAAGAATTCTTTTTTCGGAGCGTCACGTTCATCCTTCTCATTAATGAGAGGGATGAACCTGACGCTCCGATATAAGTTGGTCAATATTTGGCTTTAAATTAGTGAGGTATAGTCGTAAATCACCACGTTCTGTAATTTGCAACCTGTTCCTTTTTTTCGTAAGAAAATTAGTAACCGCACTGAAGCCTCTTTCCACGAGGTATGTAGAAGGAAAAGATATTAAAAATTTTCTAACGATGGCCCATAACGCAGGATAAGTCACAGGGATATCTTTCTGCAGCCAAAACTGCTGGTAACCCTTTCTAAATTCTACCTTGAGTTCTTCGTCTGTGCTAAGTCCTATTAACTCTTCCTGTAATATGTCTTGTACAGTATCCATTTCTTCTATATATGGATTGATGATCCATGGAGGTATTTTCATTATTAAAATGTCTTCAAACCTGCTTTTGAAGTCTTCGTGGAGGACATTTAGGTGTTCTACGTAATTCATAAGATCATCGTCGTGAACATTTGTCGACGACAACTTCGGAAACTGCGTAAATTCTCGTAGTCCAATGTTTTGTTTCATCAAATTTATTTTTCCATGAAAATTTGCGATTATGGATTTTGTTTTTATTAAATTTAAGCTGTCGCCTTGTAATTGCAAATTCACCTCATTAAATTTGGCAAACAAGTCTGTCAGGTAGGCAATGTCTGCTTTGAATTTTATTAGGTTTTCTTTCAAATCTTGATCTTTAGCGTGCAGAAATTCCAAAACGCTCTCAAAAAGTGAAAAAAACCTCGTTAAACATATACCTTTTGAGAGCCAGCGTACTTCAGTGTGAAGAAGTAATTTTCGAAAATCCTCTTCATTTTCTTCACAATAACTGCGCAAATATCCTGGAATTTAACGGATTACTACGAATCTTGTTTATCGCTTTTATGACGAATTGAAGAGATTGATGCAATCTAGGACTCAGATTTTTCGCTACCAAATGTTGCCGATGGATAACGCAATGAATTGCAAGCACTCCGGGTATATTTTGTTTTAAAATGCCCATTAAACCGCGATAACGTCCAAAGATGGCTGGTGCTCCATCTGTTGCTGCCGACATTATATTTGATAAAGGGATCGATTTTTCAATGAAGTAATCCTTCAAAACCTTGAATATTGATTCGCCTTTAGTGTCTGTTGTCAAAGTTCTCGCGAAAAGCAGTTCTTCGTGAATTTTTGATCCATAATAAACCGAACATATCCCATTAATAGTGCTTCATTGCCAGGTAAAGTTGACTCATCCAATTGAATAGAGAAATGATTTTTTGCAGATAATTACACAAAAAGCTTTCAACACAATGACTCATTTCATCAATGCGCCTTTGAACTGTGTTATTGCTCAAAGAAATTCTTTTGAGTGTATCATATGCAGGCACATGTAAAACATTTTTTAAAACCTCTTCAATGACTGGAAAAAGCAGCTGTTCCCCGATAATATGAGGCGTTCCCGATTTTGCTATGAGGCATGAGATATTGTAAGATGCCCGCAGACCATCATCGTCTCTTTTTTATTGTTGAAGCGAACATATTATTCAATGTGGTTCTGTTCAGGTGTTGTTTTAGTGATTCAAAGTATGTCAAATCTCTATCTTTTTTATCAGGGTGACACTTTTTCAGATGATCATTTAGCTTGGATGGTTTCATAGAGTCATTGCTTAAAATTCTGGTGCACAAAAGACACATGGGGAGATGTTTGTCCGACAGGGATGGAATGAAGCCGAACTTTAAATACTCAACGTTATACTGCCTACATTTCCTTTTAGTTTGCGACATTCTGGGTAGAAATTATCTGTCGATAAAAATGAAGCAATTCAATAAACAATTATATTTATTATATAAAAAAACAAGTCAAAATTAATTTCTAAAACCGGTTTAGACTGAACATATTTTCAAAATAAATGTCCACAAAAAATTACTTAGAGAACTATTTCTAATAAATGTTGCATGGAATTTTGTACTTTCTTTTCATATCCACTCACGATGATTTCGATTTTAATCACTTTAAATTTTTTATTTTATTTTCAATCCCCCTTCCTCTCCAATCTCAAAAAAAACAAATGAACATTGTTCAGGAACGCGCGCCTAAGAGTTTGGCCGCCCGCATGTAAACATAGATTGGCCGCCCCCCCTTTTTAAAGATACTGAAAAATCAGTTCTTCGAGAAAATCAATTTATCAATAAAATAGTCTCACGATTTTATAAGAATCTTTTTTCGGCGTATCAATAATAAACTCTGAATTATGAAAGGGCAAATTCTAGGTTATTTTTCATGAACATAACAATTTGAAAGCATGCAGTTTTAGTTATTCTTATAAATAATTATATAATTATTTACTTTAAGCCCGATTTATAATTTAATTGTTGAAATATAACTCACTCTGAATTATGATGTTGATTTGATGAAAATATCGATTGACGAACAAGATGTCAATCCCAATATCACAGCCCAGAAACACACAGTCCACAGTAGAACTTGACTCCTCGAAGGTTTAGAACAGAATGATTGTGAAGAGTGTTCCCAAAAATAAGAACCAAGTTTAAATTTTAAACATATGTTTTGGATTACTATTGAGGAGGCTTTTAGCATGCTTTTAGCCAAGTATTTTTTATCTCCTAATTCTATGGAATGGAGTTGTAAAATTAAGTATAAACGACCCAATCCGAGAAAACCCTTTGGGTTTTTTATCTTGCCTATTTGACAAAGTCGACGAGATTTATTCAATTGCTGGAGTTTTTTTTTTGTTCAGTGTAGCAGGCAAGCGATTGCAAATCTTTACCTGAATATACAGATGTTTGTTTTGATTTTATGTGACTGTGTAAAATGCAAATATTTTCAAATTTATTTTGTCAAATAAATCCGTGGACCCCCATTTACATCTCGTGGACCCCCTTTTATTTTTCTTCCTGACAGGGACCCCCTGTCAGTCCCTCGCAGACCCCCTGGGGTCCGTACGGACCACTTTGGGAACCCTTGATCTAGATCATGCATTGGACAACATAGATAGTAGCGCTCCGGTGGTATTTTTTGCAACTAAGCCAAATTTGGCATAGATAGTGGCGCCACCACGGTGGTGTTTTTTGCAACTTAACAAATGTCAGATTATATGAAAAGATATCAGTCAATAATTCAAGGTTATTTATTTATTTAGTACACTGGTAGCACGGACAGCACTATCACGAACTTCATGTCTATAAATGTCAAAATATTTCTTGCATTGCTACTATACCTAGATTCTACCGATTTTTAATGACTCATAGCCTTAGTAACTATAACATACGCTCATGTTATCTATGATACGCTCATATCGATTGTAAATATATCTCGTAGTAGCTGCACGCATAGAGATCTATACTTTAGCCGTACGCGCAGTTTATGGTTGTCACTTTTTCGAAAACTTGGAAACATCAGCCATCAAGGTAAGCATTATATTATAAATATTTTAAATATAGTAATATATACCTAATATGGACTCTAGAATTAACCATTTGAGCATTATCGCCGTAAGGGTACGGCGGTAGTATGTTGGCATCTATTATCTGATGCCATTCTCTTATTGTTTATTGAAATTTTATTATTTTTTCATATATTGAACCAGAGGTGTCAATCGGTGATTTTTAGTAGTCACATTATTTTTATTATATGTTTGTAATAAGCAAAAGAATTCTGTAAAAGACTAATATTTGGTAAGAAATCTGTGGCCATATATAATAGTGTAAAAATCCATTTCAGTTCGATTCACTTCCCGGAATCGCCGTCAATAGAGAACCACATGTTGACAGATAAATACAATAAAGATCCATCCCCAAATTGGATGTAAAAGCTTCTAGATAAATATTTGAAAGTAATATTTAATTTTTGGAATATTTTTTTAGAATTTGCGTTTATAAATTGTGGAAGAAATATCAATTCCTTCAATAAGTAATAATATTCTTCTTAGATTTACGGATAACTAAAAAAATAATGTTTTATATTTTTTTTGTCAGCTATTAATAGTTTATTAAATTTATAGAAAAAAAACTTAATTTAATCCTAATTCGCTCACCACTAAAACGGTTAAATGTATTTAACCTCAAACATGGTGCAGCGTGTTCGTAAAAGGAACTTGAATCAAACTTCTGTGATACAGTAAATAAATACAACTTAACCTCACATTTTTTTAAATATGTTGTGATCAATCGAAACGAATAATAATTATTTCAAAATTTTCATTTCAGCTAACCTCAAAATGGACCTGCAGTCGGAAATTGACAATTACAAAAGCGAGAGTCTATGGACTGTAGACCACGAAAAATATGTGATAAGCATTTTAGAAAATGTTTAATGTTCATAAAGATAGACAATACTATTATATCAAAAAGACTTTTAAATTAGTGAAATTTGCAGGAATTACAAAAGTTTCGAAAATGAAAGACGAGGAAATTATGGCCACCAGAAATAATGTGGTGTCAATTATCAATGATATGCATATATGTAGCTTGTGGACATAAGGGTGAGAAAAAAACTCACAAAAAAATTTCAGAGCACTATGCTAATATACCAATATCAATTAGCCAGTAAGCCAATTTGATAAAGGTAAGGGAGACCCCAGTAATTTAATTGGGGTAGAGTTATCCGAAATAGACAATAAGTTCAAAATTGGTACAAAAAATGGCATTGGATCAAATTTACTAGAACGTAATAGCATTCAGAAGACTTAAATACCAAAAATTAAAAACAAGTGACGTGCCTCAGATGGAAACATCCATTAGGGCATTAGTAAGCCTTGGCTCTGTGGGTACTGGGCTTCAAAAGGTGCCAATGTATCCAGGGATGCCAAACTGCTAGATGCAAGTGCTTCAAAGACAAATTAATATGTAATTCTGCATGTCACAGTGGCAGAAGTTATAAAAATTGTAGTTAGTATTTTGTTTTAAGTTAATCGTATTTTATGTTAAGTATATTGCTTTTCTTAATAAAACTAAAATAAATGAACATTGTGTTTTATTTTTTTTAATCATGTCAGTTCCCAACTTGGGGCATATGGACTCTTGGTTTATGTTGTTAAGTCCCTTCCCACCTTTCTGATCCCAAAGAGCGATGAATAGTGACAGCAATCGGTTGATCACTAGTCCTTGTATCCTTTCCATCCCTACTCTCTTCGAAAAAGAGAGGTTGGACAGAGGAGTAACAAGCAGTTCTCGTAGAAAAACGAGTTAAGCTCCGTGAGGAGCCCAACTGGTCCAAGTTGGGAGCGGGCATGGTAAAAAAATACTAGTTGAAAATGAAATCTTAAACATAAAATGTGATATATTTCTAAAATCACGAGTTTCGTATCAAAATAGTTATTATTCATCATATTAAACAACATTTTTCAGTTCTTTTCTCTACCTCTGTAAAAAAATATTTTCTACCATAAATGAAATCAAAACAAAAAATTGTTCCCGTTTGACAGATGACCATTTAGCAGCATGTTTACGAATCTATAAGTACCTACACATACATCAAAATATGATTCGCTATTATTAAAATAACTTTATATTGATATTATCTGTTTATTTTCGTATACCTGTTCGAAATCATTGACAGATAAACCGACGATAAAACATTTTTTTTAAAAAAACTAAATGTTTAATTATATAATGAGGTTGGTAATAATTCATAAACTCTGATTTCATTATTTATAAGATTTTTAAATATCATAAGAGAGAGAGAATTTGTCCTACAAATACCAAATGTTGTAGGACATAACCTGAAAATATAATCAAAATACGCCAAGGTTGAAAAGATGTGTATTTATATGTTAAATATGATAAGAGCCTACGTTCCAAATATAAGTATGTAGGACATAACCTGACAATTTCATAAAAATACGCCAGGGTTGAAAAGATACGCGTATTTATCTAGTATTTAAAAAAAAAATCTGTACATAACGTTTAATTAATTGGAACTGTTACATGTCCAATTAATGACACAACCTTAACCCGGAGCCGTCCCGCATCCTAATAAAACTTACTTTTTCTGCTGTCATGTTGACAGTTAAAGAATTCTTTATCCCTACGATTTCACGCACTCGACAGATAATTTTTCTAATTCATGAATAAGGCTTGCGATTTTCAAGAATTATGCAAAATTTTGCCAATTTCATGTAATTCTCTATTTCGTATATTCGGTAACATACATATGAATGATATGAAAAATTATTACGCTTGAGTTTATTTGTGCGTTTTAAAATTAAAAAATATATTCTTCCCAAACTGACTCTTATTGAAAGAGTAACAATTTTTATTTCTCAATTTATTTAAAAACAAATACAAAAAATCTCATCAAATTATTAATATACTACACACATCAATCCCTGGTTTTTGGAAGTCATAATATTTTTATTAGATCAAAAATATCAAATTAAAATTCTTTCAAACAAATATTTGTGCTATGAACGATTCATGGAAGTATGTTTTACCTCCTCGGTGATTAAAAAATATCTGTAATAAATATGAGATGTAAGAAATTCAACGAGCTGAAATGCCACATATTTTGTGTGGGTTTATCTTAACATTGGTAAAAAGCATATAGCTGATGATTGTAACAGATTTCAGTATAAAAAGATTGAATTAATATTTAAATCAAAAACTGACTGAATTTTAGCTCACTATAATGATACCATTGATATATCAAATGAATGAAAAATAATTGTGTCAAATAACAGGTAAATAATTGAATCACAATTAATTCCTCCTGACGACTTCGACATTCCTGATCGAAGCTTTAATATACACACACCAAAATGCCCGCAAGTACGTGCTGTCAGTCCCAGCCAATTTCTGTAAACGTTATGGCCGACTGAAAAACAGCCACATTATAAGCCAGATTATAAGCGGTATTGCTTCGGATGTCATCATATTTCACATTGACGTGAGTGAGTTCAGACGAGTAATATTTATTATCTATAAAAGTTGATTTTGTTAGAACTCTGACTTCTTCGCCAATTTCCAATGAAATTTTTCTCTCTCTTTAAGACCTTTATTTCTTTTTACAATGTTTTAAGCTTAACTCATTGGTTATTGTTTGTTATTGGTTTTGTCGACTCGCGAGTCTTTTCGCCTGTCTTTCGCCTCAGCGTCGAAATATAAGCATCCAATGCGACAAATGTTTTAGATTCTCTACACAAATGGCAGAACAAATGTTTGATGCATCATTAAAAAAATATAATATAAAAAAGTCCTGACAAATAATTTTTTTATTCGGTGATTTTCCTAGAAATTAAAAAAAAAATCAGCAGTTACAAATACAGTTAAAATATAGCACATTTTTTTAATAAAGTTCTTTTTGTTTGAATGATTTTTATTGAATCAGGACTATTTGATTATTTCCATGATAAAAATCGAATGAAAAACATTTTTTTCTTTCAGGTCGTTTTTCGATTTTTTAGAAAGTATGAAATGTTTTTTTTTATGTTTGCCTGATTCTAATTGAATAATAATTTGAGAAAACATAAAGGATTAGTTCTGTGATATAAATCGATTCAAATTGTGATATGTTTTATTCTAAGTTCCGTGTTTAAATATAATATGCAAATACCAACGAAATATTTTTTTGTGGCAAACAAAAAAGACATTAGGTATACGCACTACATTTCCCAGTTCTAGAAAGAATCAATAAAAAATAAGTAAGCGTTTCACTTGATTACATTCACTACATTCACGTATACTTGGGTTGTTATTTATTACGTTTTCGTATGTCAAATACCCGATTTTCTATCTTAAAATATACAAAAGGTTGAGTATCACTAATAATAGCAAGTTAAAAGGTTGGTCCCTGTGATCTAGTGGCAAGAGCTTTGTCCTAGCGATCGGGGGGCCCGGGTTCAATTCCCGGCAAGGTCAAATTTTTTCAATTGAAAAAAAAGAGATCTCGGGCTGGGTGTATGTTATTTATCGTTGATTTTGTGCACAACTGATTCATTATTTATCATCGAGTTAATCTCGTATGAATTTCACAATTAAGAATATTTGGCGCATTGGCGTAAGCTGTAATGCGAAATATTTTATTTTATTTATTAAAAATTTAAATTTAAAATTTAAAAATATGTACAGTATTATGCCACAAGGCGGGGGCGGGCTGATTTGTGTGCGCCCACTCCAATTCAACCGCGACAACAATTTTTCATTTGAATTTTCATATACAGGTAGTCCTCGACTTACGACGGTTCACACTTACGACCAAAAAAAAAATTGCATTTTTTTTAAATTGCATTACGGTGCGTCTTTGTCAACCCTGAACATGCGTAAACAAAAATGACTTCATAAGTTTAATTAAGATTTAATTTCTGAAGTGAATAATCAATAAATCATGCCCATAAAGTTTGGCAAACGGAGTAGATGAGACAAGAAAAGAGAAGTGCAATAGATTTAGAAAAAAACTTTAAACAATTAAACAATGTGAGAGTGGTTAAAGAGTGAAGGACATTCAACGATCTCTACAATTTTGAAGAATAAACTAAGTATCAGTGAAGCTGTTAAACGAGCAATATCCATACAATCTACAATAATAACAACAACAACAAAACTTGGACCCATTTACGAAATGGAAAAACTATTGGTGATTTGGATGGAAGATTTGATAAAAAACGAATCCCTCTCAGCCTTGTGACCACAAAGACAAATGCCTTTGGAAGCTTTGCTTCTTACATCATTTTCCCGCACGAAGTTAAACTGAATGAAGGAAGGAATTGTGTTGCGGAAAATATCGGAAATCTCGAATAATTTTCTGTCAATAATTAACAAAATTGTCATCTCTATGATGATGATGATTCTATTAATCTATAATAGTTGTGTTACATAAACAATTTGCAAAAATGGATTCGGATAACGAAAGATTTTTGAGTATAAGCCGCCGTATTCGTGTTTTTCATAAATCTTGTTAAAAAATAATTATTAATCCCGTAGAGGTTCCCAAAAACCAAAACCGGTTTTTTAGTTCGTACTTTTTTCTTTAGTATTATCTAGTTATTAAATAATTACGTAATTCAAACTCATTTGTCTGCATACATCGATATAGATCACTGCAAGAGTAGCCCAGTAGAAGAGCTCTAGAATCCTTTTACTTTCCAAATGAATATAGTGGAAATAGCTGCATATATTGCAGAACTTGTTGAAATCTATAGCGATTCAATATAGAGTATTAGTAGAATGAATTTACTTCCTGATATCAACTTAAACTCATAGACTGAGCGACTGAGGTGAAAAATAGATCGTACGAGAGAGTTCTGATGACCTACAATTAATATAGGGCAGTATCAATATGTATTGAGAAGACCTTTATTCCGGCTCCCTCGTAAATCGAGAAGGAGCCTCCTATCCGACACTCAGGAGAGGGATTTTGGGGACGGAGTAGGAGAAACATGGTACTCTTTAAAACAAAACACGATCTCAAAGCGTTATGTGGGTGCGCTCATTCGCACCCATTATTTAATCGTCAAGGATTTACACAGACATTATACAACACACAAATATTACGATAGCGAAGAAGATATCAGGAATTTGACTCGAATTTAATTCTTAGGGAGAGGATTAGGCGCGTGCATTCTCAATGCAGTCCAATCTCTCACTGCTGTATGAAAACAAACGGTTACTTTAGAAAGAAAAAACAATGGCCGTTTCAAAAATCGTTAACACATGCGCCCGCTGATAAGGGATGATTTATCGCCTTATGAACTTTTTATGAAGCACATGCATTGTCGGGCGTCAAGAGATAAGAGAAATTGAAATAACTCTACATTGCACCGCTATAGATTGCAATATAGATTATTAAAAGAATGAATTTATTTCCTGATATCGACTGACTCATTGACTGAGGTGAACAATAGATCGTTCGAGAGAGTTCTGATGACCTACCACATAAGGCGGTGTCAGTATATATAATCATAAATAAACTATTAACTCTTTTATATATTTAAACAATTTTGTAATATTATTATAATAACCGTTAATATAAAAATATGTTTATTTTCAAAGGATTGATAAGTATTTCCCATGATCCGATCTTGACAAAGACAATGTGTTTATGATGTTATCATATTAATGATTGTGAAAACAAAGCAGAAAAAAATGCAACCGACTAATTAACACCTTCGATTCTTAATTAATATACAATTTAAAATAACTTTGATTATTCCCCGTATTTATAATAAAACATCACTTAAATTGGATTTTTATATGGATTCATGATTTTTGGGGGACTATAATATGTTGTGTTTAATATCTTAGCTTAAAATAATATTTATCACAAACAATTTTTCAATTGTGTACATTTTGTCGCTTGCGAAAAATATTATATAAAGTTTAGATAAATCTGAATTCATCTTCACCGTGCTTTGAAAGAGTACAACTTATTCAGGTCTAACAGTATTAAGTCATTCGTAGGTATTATATTTCACTAACAACTATTATATATTGGGTGAATACAATACCAATAGTATGCTTTCAAGTGTCTCATTCCCAGAAAAATAGCGTTGCTCACAATAGTGTACAATCTTAGTTCGGTAGAATTTAGCTATTTATTAATTGGCCACCCCACCCTATATTAAGCAGCTTATGATAATAAGCTGTACTTGACTGGTAAGTGGTATTATGACTCTCAATTAATGTCATTCCACCAAATATTGACAGTGAACACATTAAAAGTGAAAATAAAGATATTGATTAGTAGATCCCTCCTTATATTATATGGCTGCAAGCCTTAATCGCAATTATACATTCGTCATAAAGGGAATAAAATATTTGTGACAAATCAGTGATTATTGACGATTTAGCGGAAATGGATAATTTATAAGAATTATCATTGATATTTTTAATAACATAATACAATTATTGTAGTTTACCTGTTATTTTGAAATCATTTCGTTCATTATTGTTCAGTGGGTGACATTGTGAACAAATCTTTTAAAGTCACAGAAATTATAATAGCGTGATAATAAAAAAAATATGTTTTAAAACGTAAATATTCTGTAAAGTAGTTAAAACTAGTAAGCAGTGCGAATCTCTTTGACAAAATAAATCTATTAAATATATTGAAAGTACGTACATATATCATAAAATATAACCAAACAAATAATACATAGTGTTTGAGGCAACATTTATCAAAAAAAAAAAAAAAGCCTTCACAAAACGTCGGGGTCGTCACATATCTTATCATAAAAAATTATGTGCTTAATCTTGGCTCAATATAATTGAGTACATACAATAGGCTCGATTGTAAATATATGGCCAGCCTTGAGAACACGTTGCTTATGGCAACCATTTGCTTAGCAGACATCGTGTTTCCCAGAAAAGGCTTGATTTTTCGCAACAGGCGTTCGTGCAATTCGCTATTTTGTAAAAAATTTAAGATTCAGATTTTGGTAGATAATGCAAAAACTACGCTTCCTGGTACTTATGACATCGAATTCCAATCAAGTAAAAGCTGGTTCGACAGATTTAAACGAGGCATTTTAAAAATATTAAATGCATTAGAGAAGCTGCTAATGTATTTTAATATGATTTTATTTCTTTGCTGTACATAACTGTTGCAGATAAAGAACTCTCTTCTCGCAAATTATTCCATGAAAATTGGAAAAAATCTAATCGTTCGTTCTAACAGAAGAAAGAATAAATTGCCTCTGGCAAAAATCCTGCATCTTCGTGGAAATTTTGCAGGTGAACTTGAATTGAAACCAATGCTAGTTTATCGGTTACACACTAGAGACTCCAATTACTCGTCGTGTCAACTACTCGAGTATGGAGTAGTAAAATTTTTAAATACTCGAGTATTCGAGTAGTTTCAGATGTACCAAAACATATATTATTAATTCACATTTTTTGGAAATAAATGGGTGATTAATAAATAAATAGGCTTATTTAATTGATTTATGATGCATTAGTTTGCATTGCTAAGAGGTCTTCAACCTTTTATTTATAGTCTATTTTTCTTGTTATTTGCTTCATTTATTTGCTTAGTTGTTGTACCAATTGTTTGTCATACCTTACTTAACTTTTGTACTGTTGTATTGTATTTCTTTTGTACTGTTGTATTATCAGCAGGGACGGCTCGTGTGAAGGAGCAAACGTGCATTAGTCCCCCAAGAATCGAGCTCATGAATTTCAAAATATATATACCAATTTGTTCATTCAAAATTCCAACGATGTATGGTTTCATAAAACGATCTTTCACGCATGCGACCTAAACACACAAATATTATATAAGTAGATTCCCCGAAATAAGCTGATTCCAGATGTTACTCGATGGTGCATTTCTTGGAAATTCTCGAAATGTCCCATTTGGCATAAAAAAAAGTAGGTAGAAAACATGACTTTATTTCACACGGCGAAGGCGTATGCAAAAAAAAATCTTTTGAAATTTCGACTAACCCGGTGCACTAAGACCCTTTGCACCAAAATGACTTGTGTGAGCGAAAACATATAGATTTGTATTCTGTCATTCAGTATTGGCCCAAATTTTTGGCAGATGAGGTCCTTTGAAGAACGGAAAAATAAAGATATTTGCGGGTGATTTGTGAAGTGCGTTTGTGACAGTGCATTCTAACCTCATCTGTAGTTTCGACTTGATTCACGCAACACGCAACTATAACATTTTTATTATTATTTTTTCATACTTGTTTTCATTTCATAGACATCTTAATACAAACCCTATTAGCGTATATAATATGAATCTTTGTAAAGTTTTTGTTATATGGAAAGGCTTTGTCTATATAAAACTGTTTAATAACTTTAAATACAATATCCTACTATATAATATTCTACAATATAATTTAACTTTATTATTATATATCTACTATATAATATTAACATATATTATAAATAAATATTAACATATATAATAAATTAATATAACAAGTATTATTAATATATGTATTATAGCATTGAATATTATTATATATATTTATTATTTATTAATAATACTAAATAATAATCAATAATGTTTCCTGCAAACTCAGTGTCCTATATCAAAGAAAATCGTCGAGATTTTCTGAGTGAGGACGGCCTTTGCCAGTTTTAAATATAGTTCAGAAGTGTACGGCCAAAACTAAAGTAGTCAATCGGTATTTTAATGTAGCAATTTATAAAAAAACTCCATGGCTCTGTGGCTGTACTAGCCTTAATAGAGTTTTTGTTTTCTCCTGCCATGCTAAGTATAGAGAAGCAGTTGGTATCGTCAATGTCGGACTTTAATATCCGTGTTATAGATGTATTTTCAAAATCCAAGAATCGGAGGATGGATTTTTTGCATAAATAGGTTGTTTTATTGCACTGATTATCAGTTGACAATGCTCGCCATGAGCGAAACCGGTCCTGATCAAATAAATTATATGTGGAAAAAGTACTAAAAATGTATTATTATTTTGAATACAATTATATTATTAAACCATTTATATTGTCGCTAACAATTGCCAGGATTAAAAATTCACTGCCCATACGCGATAAGATAACGTTATCTTATCTCAAACGCGCCTCTTTCAGCGATCCTAATCAAATGGATGCTTTTTACATTAAAAGGTGTAGATAAGAAATCGCATTCACAGTTTTGATATCGCCAGTCTAGAATAAAAAAGAACACGATCAGGTTGTCTCATTCATGAGCGACTTAAAATATGAATAATTATAGTAAAAATTGTCGATTTTCATGTTATTTTTTTTATAGAATGATGTATAAAGATACGTGAAAGCATAATCAATCATACCACTGTGGTCTTTTTGAGACCCTCCTTTGGCCAACGAGGTATTTTTCAAGGACAGTCTTTCAAAGGTTGAATGAAATTTTCCAAAAAAAAAAAAAAAACTAAATTTCATAATGCTGCAACTTAGTAAATAGTTTGTATCGCTTAAACATACATATAATATACACCAAATCCATTTTTTACGCGATAAATTGGTTCCATAAAGTGACACGTAAAAAAATCACCCAAAAAAACCTTATCTTCATATGATTTGAAAAATTGGTTCCGAAAATCAACATATCTCGATATTTATTTATCAAAAAACAATATTTCGACACCTTACTTTGAAAAAGTTCTAACTGCTCTTGACACTGTTTTGAGATATGAGCGTTTGAAGTTTTGATTGATTAAAATTCACTTGTAACAATGAGCTAGTAAAAAATTTTCTAATTACTTATTTTTTTACAAGTCTTGCTGAGAAATAATGATCTTAAAGATCTAATAATGGAAAAAGTGATGACAATCGTAGATCTTTGTAAAATAAATTTAGTAAAAAAAGTGTGCAGATGCATTGCAAGCTCCGGAATTCCGCTAACTCCGTTATTCAACCATAAATAATTCTGAAATTCAAATACATATATGATAGAATGCATTAAGTACAAGCTTTTCCGACCAAAAGGTAATTTTTGGCAAAAATGACAATTATAACCTTTTCAAAGAAAGGTAACGATTAAATTCGCGTAAAAAAAATGGTCTTCAAATGAGATTTAATTTCTTAATTGATTATTAAATTACAATGCGAAACAGATGCATACGTAGACATGCAAAATTTTATTAACTTATAGAATTCCGATGTAGTTTGTCGTGCAGTATGAATTTATTTTGAAATTTTATAGCACGCCTAGTATGTTATGTATACACCCCATCATTCACTGTAAAATATTCGTGTAGTCGGTCCCTGTGGTCTAGTGGCAAGAGCTTTGTCCTAGCGATCTAGAGATCCGGGTTCAATTCCCGGCAAGGTCAGATTTTTTCAATTGAAAAAAGAGATCTTGGGCTGGGTGTATGTTATTTATCGTTGATTTTGTGCACAACTGATTCATTACTTATGATCGAGTTAATCTCGTATGACTTTCACAACTAAGAATATTTGGCGCATTGGCGTAAGCTGTAATGCCTAATATTTATTTTTAAATTAAAAAAAAAAAAAAATATGACATGCCATAATTATAACTTATCTTATTTACGTACACTTCATTATGTAAAGATGCAATACACATCTAATAAAAACTAACTTTTATCATATACATACATCCGCCAATGATTGATAAAGACTTATTAATTAGAATTAGCTTTGATCATAAACAAATTCCCATTAATGATAATTAAAGACCAATACATTGGTGGTCATGGTTGGTGATTCCCATGTGAGTGCATCGATGCCAATAGATGTGCGCATAGAAAATGATGGGAAATATTGAACCCAGCAAGTCCATCTGCTGGCCTCCCCGCGGCGACCATCGGGCAATGCAGCTTAGCTGTAGCTAACAGCAGGGGGCGAAAGGCGAACCATCCGGCGCCTCAAAACCGGTCTTCTGGCTAAGGGAAGGAAATCCCCGACAGAAAAACCGGGTTGAGCCAACCTGTAGAGCCCTCGTGACTCAGGCCTCGGAGGCGCAGGGTTAATCACCCTGTCCACTTAAAAAAAATAGATTACGATACCACCACCGCAGAAGCCTCGGGCGCCCTGTTCTGCTCTTCGACGACCAAGCAAGAAAAAGGACATGATACTCTCCAATAACTGCTCAATGCGCATAGGCGCATATAATGTGCGTACTATGCGCTCCCCAGGAAAGGACTTACACGCCACCCGCATCATGCAAACCTACAAACTTGACGTTTTAGGGCTGAGTGAGGTGCGTTGGAAAGGCGCCGGGAAAAAGTTATTGGAGGGTGGATACACAATTTTATATTCAGGCCAGGAGCAATACCACCGCCAGGGAGTGGCAGTATTGATGTCGGGGAGGGCAGCCCGCTGCCTTGTCAAATGGGAACCCATCTCAGAACGACTGATACGAGCCACCTTTCGGACGTCTGATAGCTCGGTAACTGTCCTTCAGTGCTACGCCCCCCACCGAAGATGCCGACACAGGTGAAGGAAACGTTTTATGACTCTCTCCACGCTGCAATATCAACAATCCCTAACAGAGACCGCGTGATAGTAATGGGGGATCTTAACGCTAGAGTCGGAACTGACCCTTTGCTTGGCCCAACAGTGATGGGCAAACATGGCCTCGGTGTAGCTAACGACAACGGTGAGAGACTCATCGAGTTTGCAACTATGAATGAGCTCACCGTTGGCGGTACAATCTTCCCCCACAGAAAAATCCACAAATACACGTGGACCTCCCCGGATGGTCGCACCAAAGCGCAAATCGACCACTTCCTCTACAGCACGAATCACCGAAGGGAACTTCTTGACGTACAAACCTACAGGGGTGCCGACATATACAGCGATCATGAGCTGCTTGTCGGCAAAATTCGTCTCAGACTCAGACGCCCCGCAAGGCCTCCAACTCGGAGTAGAATCGACGTCGAAAAAACTTCAATTTCCTCGAATTCAGCTGAACTTTGATGTTGCTATGAGGAAAAACGTCGCCAACAGTGCCAATGATCGGCAAAACCCACGACCCGACGCCATAGAATCAGAATGGTCCAGTATTAAGAATACTGTCGCGTCAGCCGCTCATGAAGTGCTTGGAATTCGGAGAGGTGATCAACCAAAGTGGATGTCCGACGACACGTGGAGGAGTATTGCAGAAAGAGCTCGGCTTAAAACACTGAGGGACAGTGAGACAGACCCAAACCGGATCGAGGACCGCCGGACTGACTATAATAACCATGATAAGATAGTTAAAAAGTCAGTGCGACTCGATAAACGCCGATTCTTAGATCGCCAAATTGAAGCAGCAGAGGAAGCATCACGCAGAAGTGATACGAGAAAATTATTTAAAATCACGCGCGAAATTTGCGGGAGACGACCACCGACCTCCGGGCCTATACGTAGTCCAAGTGGGGCAATAGAGTCGAGCGCGGAGCGTGTCAAAAAGATCTGGAGAGATCACTTCTGCGGGTTGTTAAATCGCCCTCCTCCCTTGAACCCATTTGATATACCCAATGAAGCCTTACTTGTAGATATTCCCCGAGCGTCGAATATACCCGACCATACGCCTACGCGTGCTGAGATCACCTCAGCCGTGCAGCGTTTGAAGAATGGGAAGGCGCCCGGTGTAGATGGTATACACCCAGAGTTTCTCAAGTACGGCCTGGAGGCGCTTCTGCACCCCTTATACCAACTTATTAGTAAGGTGTGGGATCAGGAGCGCTGCCCAAGGACTGGGTCAACGGTGAGATAGTCACCATCCACAAAAAAAGGTGACCCACTATGCTGTGACAATTATAGAGGTATAACGCTGCTCAGCGTGCCCGGCAAGGTTTTGGCACAGATAGTCTTGGCGAGAATAAGGATCCCAATAATGCGTATCCTCACGGAAAATCAGGCCGGGTTCCTACCTGGCCGATTCTGTGCGGACCAAATCCACAACCTTAGATGCCTTCTCCAGCAAAGCAATGAATTCAATAGCTCGCTTGCGTGTTGCTTTGTCGACTACGAGAAAGCCTTTGATAGCCCGCATAGGCCTTCCCTATGGGCCATTTTAAAGCTTTATGGGATCCCACCCAAGATAATCGCCATCATCAAATGCTTGCACGAGGGCAGTGAATGCTGCATAAGAATCGGTGACGTAACTACGGAATGGTTTGGCATCACTACCGGCGTCAGACAGGGCTGTGTTCTAGCTCCGTTCCTCTTTATAATAATCTTCGACTTCATCCTGAGGAAGTCAATTCCACCTGACCGAGGAGTAACCGTTGCTCCCAACCTGAAACTATGTGACCTCGAGTATGCCGACGACGCTGTCATCTTTGACAAATCAGTTGCGGGTATCCAGGAAACAATGGATAGACTGCAGAGCAACTCGTATCGCGTTGGCCTCAAAATCAACGCGAGTAAAACCAATGTGCTCTGCAACAGCGCCTGTCCAGATCCAGACTACTCTCTGTTGAGTGCGGGGCAAGAAATCGAGAGAGTCGATGGTTTTAGGTACTTGGGAGTACACATCACGGGAGATGGCAACCCGCGTAATGAGCTCGCGATCCGATTAGGGATAGCTGGAGCAACATTTAATTCAATGCGGAAAGTCTGGGACTCACGGCTGTACTCGGTCAGAACCAAGTGCCACTTGTTCAACGCATGCATACTGACTGTGCTGCTTTACGGTTGCGAGTCATGGCACATCACAAAAGCACAGGGTAACCGTATACTGTGCTTTGAAAACAGATGCCTGCGGCGAATACTAGGAGTACAGTGGTTTGACTTTGTCAGAATACGGAGGTAAGAGAGCGGACAAACCAGCCCCTTATTACGTCCAAAATTAAAAGGCGACGATGGACCTGGCTTGACATGTGCTGCGGATGCCCCAGGGGAGCCTGAATCCTGCCTGCCTCTTCTATCAACCTAATGGATCCCGACGCCGCGGAAGACCTCTGATGACCATCCATAGGATGTACTCAGGGGAGCTAAGGGACGCCGGGATGACCTGGGAAGATGCGAGGAGGTTGGCGGGAGACAGAGAATCTTGGAGGCACCGTGTGGCGGCCATATGCTCCAAATAGGGAGCGGATATGGGAAAAAAAAAAAAAAAAGACCAATACTCATTTCTCAATAAAATGAGAAACTATCATAAACAAAACATCAACATTGATTGGTACTGTCGATCTACATATGTACATATATAAACTAACACTTACTCGAAACACAAGAGAACGAAACTAAGGGTCCTGTAGCTCAGTTTAATTTATCAAGACTTCTCTGTATTCTGATTTTTATTCAAAGTATAACTTGTGTAATAATATAAAGTGAAACATTTATAATTAATAAAGTAATAAGTAATAAGTATAAAGCTTTATCGAAATCGTGTAAAAAGAGGACTGGTAGTGTAAGAATTAAAGTAGATCTGCAACCTGGATGAATTATCGAATGTCTTGATGTATATGAGTTTCAATGATTATAAAATGTGTGTAAATAACAATTATTTCTTATTTTAAATGTAGCATTGTAAAATATATACTATCAGCTACTTGCATGGAAATGCCTACTTATGTAAAGGCGGGGTTTTATCCGACGTTTTATTAAACAATTTATTTATTTCGATTTTTTATGATATTTTTTTAAAGATTTTGAGTTGCTCATTTTAAATTCGGAAACCATTTAACTGTTTCATATTTATTTTTATTATTTTCTCGTAAAAAAATATGATCCGCGTTGAATGAGAGATTTTCAGACCACAAATTATTAACAAACTTGAAAATATTTGGACATATCTTAACGATACGTAATAATCGATTTATTAGTGAAATCACTTTCACATTTCTTTTGACGGTGGCGAATTTGTTGGTTTTTTTCTTAAAAATAATTGGAAATTTTATAAGAAATTATAGATTGTGTGTGTAAAATATTAAGTATACAACGAAGAAATAATTATTTCTGATTCCTCGCGATCGCGTCTTCACGAAATATTTTGTATTGTCGATGATATATTTTTTTTTCTTTTTTATGCGAGAGATTTGCGCCGCGGCACACCTAGGATCCTTTCACGGCACACCGTTTGCGGAGCACTGATCGAGTGGGTTAATCGCTATGCCAACGCACCTACGCTGTTTTGTCTGCATCAAAGAAAGAGTGAAATATTTTGAAAGATCAAGGTATGAAAGTGTCTACTATTTTCATATTCCATGCTAGAGTATGTGGATATTCTCCGTATTGAGTTTGTTTGTTCTCTACTCGATCGTGCCAATTTGCTCTACTACTTTTCTTAAGCCTTTAAGGAGCTTTTATAGCGATCTCTTATTGAAATAATTTATTGGCTTTTCCATTGAAAATCGCATATCTGCAAAATCACAACTTTTCACGTAGGTATTATAAAAATATCGGAAATTAAAATTATATCACGTAATTTATATTTATAGTCTTCTATCATTTTGGGAACAAACTACCCTTTCCTTATAATTAATTATGCGTCGGATATTCATTTTTGCAATTTTAAATAAACATTATTTTCAATATTATAATACCTAAATCAAAAGCATATATGACGAGGGCGTAAGCTGAAATACCTATCAACTAAATATAATAAAACAAATGTAGCACTAATATGCATTGCTATTTTTTCACTGTGCTATAATTTATTATGAAGTTCGTCGAGGAAATGCCAATTCAATCAATAAAATAAAAGAATCTACCTTCATTTGAATGATAAACCACATAACTCCCAGAAAAATTGTGGAAAACCGCCGTCAATTCTTGGTGCTTAAACTTCTCTAGCTTAATTTTGATTTGTGTTTTTTTTGAAAAATTTAGATGTTAAATAGTTCAAGTGTTGACTGTTCTCTACAAACACTAATATAAACAAATTTGAATCTTGTATGTGCTTCCATGATATTCGTCGCTTACGACCCGGGCTTCGCCTTTCGACATCTTCAGGCATTTCAAGTGCACGAATGAACTTGAACTGACGCTTAGTCAATATTTTGTATTGCTTATATATAAGAATAAAAGAAGATACAACATTTAAAATAACTTTGATTATTCCACGTATTGTGCCACTAACTGTGACACGTGTTTCCTTGGTTTTCTTAAGTAATTACGCGGAATAATCAAGGTTATTTATAATTTTATATTAAAATGAACTTTCATAAAGTTACCACCGAAACCATCGAAAGTATAAAAGTAGATCAATAGGTTTAATTGTCACCATCTCAATCTGGAGGAATTAGCGAATTTGATGGTTATGTCTTTAAATGAATTGTCTAAGTAATTGTGTAGGTATTTTAAATGCGAAGTCGTAAAAGTTAATTGCCAGCTAGTCGCATGGAAATGCCTGATTAGTTAATTGGTGGAAATTATCCGACGTATTCTTATTGAAGAATTTGATATTGCAATTCTACAACTTACCTTCAGTGGAAATCCTCAATTATGCAAAAAAGATTTTCTTGATGTTAACCAAAAAAATAATATATTGATTGAGTAGGCATTTACTTGGTAGAACTTCATTATAATACGGAAGAAATAGCAATAAAAACATAATTATTTTTATATATTTGTTGATTATTTCGCCGAAATAGCTATCAACAAATATATAAAATAATTTATGTAGAATTAAAATACATTGGTATTTTTCTTTCCGTATCAAAAATAATATTTGGCATTCGTCTTATCTTGAATGCTCGTAAAGGAGATATTTGCGGATGTAGTTATACAAAAAAGTCGAAAACCTATATTTCGCACATATGTAATTTGTGTTAATAATTTTATCCCATTTTCGACGCTCATGAGACGACCTGACTCTTCTTCCAAAGTTATTTGGGAGACAGCCTCCGTTCTCGACGTTCGGAAATGGAACTTAGAGGAGGTGGGTGGAGAGGGGTGGCTCTAGACGAAAAGACCCCAAAAGTTAAATGGTTATATGGGCCGTAGCTCTATTTGAGACTCGGCAAGTGTATTTTTACATATAGAATTTAACACAATTACAAACACGGTGACAAAGGCGGATCCAAGGGATGCGGGGCCATGGAGGCCATGCCCCCCCCCTGAGGAGAAATTATTTACCATTAAAAATATTATAACATTAATTTTCAATTTATTGATTGAGTAGACATTTACTTGGTAGAACTCCATTATAATACGGTAAGAAAAATAACAATACATCAGAATACCCTCAACTGATTTTACATACGACGCGTTTAAACGCGTATTCTGACTAAATCTTAATTGGCATTTATTGAAAAGCATTTGAAGTAAATACACTTCGATAGTAAATACATGCGTTCCTCAATACGGCGAGCGCTGCGTTGTATGCACACCATTCAATCAATCCCCTTTCTGTCGTTCCGAACCTATGTACCAGCCCAACATGTCAATAATGTTAAAAAAATCGAATTCATCACTACAAATTTGTGAAACCATCTCTCAAATACAATAGGCATCAATCAAAGCCGGTCAAAATACTTCTTTCTGACCAATTTCACGAAAATTAGCGAAAATCTATGCAAACGTTAGGGTTATCACAACACCATACATTACCAAAAAATATATATTCACTCTTCACAGATTATAAATTCCATCCAAATAAATGATTTTTTTTTATCGTATATGCAAATAAATGGCCAAGTGACTGTGATGCGCCACGCTAGCTTACGCGTCACGAACTAACGAACGTGGATGTGGGATATTATAAGGAAATGCGAGAACCCTGTTTTTTACTCAAGAGAAATCCCTTTATTCCAGTGATATATTCGACAGTTGATGTGTTTTATTATTGAAGCTTATCCAGAGATGGCATGCTCGTGTTAACACTTAACTGACCGCACGATTTCGCTGAAAAATTACGCCTGATACCACATTTTTTTTGAAAAAAATATCTTAAAACTTTACTTTAAACATGACTGATTATGGAATCAGGATGAAGCCTCAGACTGAAGCAAGCCGACACAAGCAACTGCAAAGGAGATTCTCACTACCAAGGCCAAGATTCTCACTACATATATGCATAATTTTTCATTATTAAAATCTTTTTTGTTATAATTTAAGAAAACCCATGATTTATCACGGTCTGAGAAATTAATAGGTATAATCAATCCAATGAAATTCCTAATGAACAGACCACAATAAACAAATCACCACTTCTTAAGCCATTAATAAACACTAATGCAATTTAAATTAAATTCACTTGATGCATTACTAATTTTACGTTTATTCCCACTTAGTAAAAAAACCCAGATTAGCTTTCACTTCATGAATACACCAAATCAATAACTTATTTTTTCCATATAAAATTAAGACGGTGGAACAGAGAAGAAGATGTATAGTGTACCCTGTCTAGCCGAGGTTGCTTCTTCTAATGCACGTTTAAAACATAGTTCTGACGAGGGCGAGTTCTGAGGAGTTCTGAGCTATCAACAAATATATAAATAATTTATGTAGAATTAAAAAACATTGTTATATTTCTTACCGTATTATAATCGAGTTCTACCAAGTAAATGCCTACTCAATCAATGCATATATTGACTTTTCGCAATTTTAAGATAGTAAATAGGATTTTGTTTCCAAATTTTTGAAGAAGCGATCTAAATCGAAGAAAGTGACTAGTGCCAAAACGAAAATAAAACAACGACTTCATTTTGACAGACAGCTACTATTGTATTTAAAAAACATGGGGCATTTCAAATAGTTGAGTTACAAAAATCTCATGAAATATTTTCAGCTAACTTGAGATCAACTCGAAGAGAAAAAACATACTTACATAAATCCTCATACCTCAAATTGAAAGAAACTAAATTTGATTTTTGTTTATCTAGAATATCTAGACCTAAATCTAGATTGTCTAGTTTTTTTTTGTGTAATCACTGTTTTTGCGAACCGGCAATAAGCTCTTGAGAACCGGTAGTTGGAGATCACTGCTTTAGAGTCTTTAGACCACGTGCGTCGTTTATAGATCGGTGAGTTTCAAATTATTATTTCTACCCACTGAATGCGCCTAATGCAGCATATGCCAACAAAAGCTATTTTACTGAACTACCCAGTTACTCAGTTTCACAGCATTTCTGATTTCGAAGAAAGGGATAGCTTATTGCAGAGCCTCGTTTCTAGGATCGGATCAGTATATTTTATATGTTGCCATACATCACTTCGAACGCAAAATCCATAGACCAATAATTGAATGGTTAATTTATAAAATTGTCCATATCGGGATTCCAGTCGGCGAGCGCCTTAACTGAAGCCAAAGACGCTGACTTTGAAAACCCAAATCAATAAAGTATGTGACATTTCATCGTTCACATTTTTTCAACAACCTTTTTGTTGGATGAAGCGCCAATTTTGAAATTATCGTGTACTTCAATTATTTCCACAATCTACCATATCACCAGAAAATTATTTTAAGCAAAGAACTATATAACTTTTTTTCTCACAGATTGCTATATTACTCTTTTTTTTCATGAAAAAATTAAAAATTTAATTGCCCTACACATACTTACACCATTATAATGTTATGTATTTTCCAGTCCTGTAGCCGCACAGTCAAACTTCTCGGGCGTTTGTCTTATTGGGCAACGCTGTCGTCGGGTCGGCATTGCAGTTCGAATCGAACCCGAATTTTTTTGAAACAGTAAAAAGACTTGTTGAACATTTTTACTTTCAGAGCAGCTCTCAATGTGGAACGTATTTTACGAAAACTGGTTGTTATTCAGTCACACGTTTACGCAGAGGATGAATAAATAAAATGAAGGGGCGATGATAACATGTATGACTAGTATTGCTTTATATCCCGTGCAAAGGATCATACCGTTGAAGGGAGTGTATGCTTCACGGATATCCGTTATTATGAAATATATGAAATATACTCAGAAATATATGTGAAAATACATCTCCATACAGCTATTAATATAATCAATATATTTATAAATGATACCGTAAAAGTCATTAAAAATTCAATGTTCTTATTATTCGCTGATGATTTGAAACTTTTTTTAAGGGTTGTCATCTTGGATGATTGTCATCGTATCCAGCGTGATATAGAGTTATAGACAATATAATATAAGATGGGGAAGATGTAAAAAACTCGATTTTAACGAGTTCTGTGCCGCCAGCGTGTTAACGCGCTATTATACAAGTTCTTGTTCGTGGGGCCGGCAGTACAAAATGTGCCTGTTAACACGCAGTACTTGATACGTGGCTTAAAGGCCACGTGCAAAGGTTTATAATAATTTTAAAATATTGTGCGTAAAGTGACACCTCTTGAAATCGTGGTGTAATACTTGAACTTTAAAGATATTGTAAAGTAATCTATAATATATTTATTTCAAAAAGAGCTGTTTCAGACTCACTGTCCAGCTCTATAGAAGTTAGTGTAAAAAAAAGGGAAGGAGGGGAGGTGTCTCTATTGCAAAATCACAATGGGTTTTAAGTACAGAGCTCACTTCGAGCCTGTCTATTTATTCACAAACACATGTTAATACAGTACAGATAACTATATTTAAAAATAAAACAATAATGAGTTATAATTACACCCAGTTCTCTTAAAAATACACGTTAATACAGTACGGATTACTATACTTAAAAAAACAACACATAAACTATACCATGATAAGGAGACACCCTCGTAAAAAGTTCTGTATATTTAGGTACAGGCATGATTAATTGTAAGACATATTTTGATTATATTTGACATAAGACTAATTCGACTTCCGACCAGTGTCACCTTTCGATGGTTTCCGGAATTGCATATAAAAAAATAGCAACCAATTAGTTGCAATTTGAAATAATGACCCTACTCATGTCAGTTTCTATTTTATATTCGTCCGTTTACTTTCAGTCTTTACCGTCGATTACAGTCGATTACAAGCCCGGTGACGTGAAATATCAATGTAGGTTGGGGGGTAGTTATTTGAGTCGAAGCTACCTACATCGCCCCAGCATTATTTAGTTTTAATCACACCACTCATTATGGATAAGGAAGAAAGGTTAAAGAATTATTTTCTATCCACGATATCATTGGTGCGATAAACATCTCCTTTAACCCGCTATATGCCGGTAGGTATTAGAACGGTCGTACAACGAGGGCAGTTTTTATTTGAAAAAATTGCGACGGATTTCGGTAATGCAAGAAAGCTCTCTTTAAAATCGAGATTACATTGATTATAATACAACATATGTCAACTGTAATGTTTGAATTATAAAATCGTCTACCTTGTCCGGTATTAGTGGGTGTAAAGTGGACCGTATATATACGTGTATTTTCTATGTCCAGCACTGCGTTCACGGAATTAAAGACCGTATACATACGTTTCGGGTATACAGCTGGTTAATAATATAATATAAGGTAATCAGATAAAAAATTCTATTTGAAATGAAATGTTGTATTACAAGTTGCAAAAATGTATTAATTACCGAAATGGCAAGTTTTCAGGAATGAGGATAGCAATTTTCTTTCAATAGTTATATGACTCCATCCGTAATTAGGATAGTGAATAATGAATTCAATTTTTTACACGCAACATGCAATAAAAAAATACATTTCTTATCGTAACAGTTTTTGTAAACATAAGTTTTGGCGTCATGGACCATACTGCCGTTACAAGAAAGAAGGCAGTCACTTACCGTGTCAAACATTTCAGAAAAATGTCATATGTTTTTTGAAGTTTTAGTATTTTGAATATAGTAAAAGCGGTTGATGAGAAAATGAACTAATATCTTTGAAAATAAGCCGTTAGCAGTTGCATGACTTTCCTATTGCTAAAAAAGCTAGAGTTGCTGCTTTTTTGGTAAGAATTTTTTATACTTCTGGCAATAGCCAATTTTTTAACACCAGGTTTTTAGAGTACTATTTCAGTTAATATATTGCAAGAAACGTGAGCACCATTCAAAAATATTTAGCAAGTGGCATTCATAACGTCGCTGCCTTCTTCCTTGGAATGGCGGTAATGTTAATTATTGATTTGTATATCTGACAAAAAAATGCATTCGTAAGATACTTACGGATTGAATTGAAGCAACAAATACAAACGCTCTTATTTAAAATGTAAATTATAAATTGGAAATGTGCAAACATTTTTATGAAATATTTCCAGAAACAATTTAAAGTCTTGTTGTCATATTATTACATAACAAATCGCAGCAAATATGACATCACACGCTAAAAGAGGTAATGCCATGATATTTGGCGCATAATCTAGTAAACACAGGCAAAATTGTGACATTTTGAATAAACTGACAAAAAATGGATTAATGAAACGGATAGAAAA
The DNA here is from genome assembly GCA_028554975.1 of Himalopsyche kuldschensis. Classification (NCBI taxonomy): domain Eukaryota; kingdom Metazoa; phylum Arthropoda; class Insecta; order Trichoptera; family Rhyacophilidae; genus Himalopsyche; species Himalopsyche kuldschensis. The sequence continues at coordinate 219,747 of JAHFWI010000124.1, read as the reverse complement.
AGTTTCCGCATATTTTTGATTAATATTAATTTATCAATTTGAAAGTTATAACAGACAATTATTGGGGAACAGTCATTTTATTTAAATAAATAAAAATGAATCAATCAATAATGCTCGCAATAAACCAAATCGGTCCTGATCAAAATACCTCGAGTTGGTACAAAACATGTGTTTAACTATTCCTTGAATACAAATTATTAGCATTAGAATTTTACATTACTTTTCATGTATCTATTGACTAATTTATATACTATGTAACATGTATTAACAGTAAAGAGAACTAATATTGGAGCCAAGCAGACAGTATTTCATGATAGTATAGAGTATAGACTATAGATGATGCACAGGAAAACTGCGATGAGTGTTCACTTGAAGACATTGTGGAGTGGAGCACTCGCATTCTGCAATATAAGAATATTTCGAACGCTCAAGTTAGAAATTCATATAATTATGTAGGTGCCTAAGGGACGGGTATTTTCATTATTTTTGCTGTCTACTCCGCCAGGTAAAGTATTATTACTCGGTAAGTATGTTTTATTTATATTACACTTCAACTAAGTATCAAATATTAATAAAATTAGATTTAAGTTAAATATAGCATATTGAATACAAAAAAGCATATACCGAAGGTAAAAAAACGAGTGTTAAGATGATATAGTTTGACAAACAACTCTTCTTCTCATATGAATTGCCGAATATTAAATAATTGACTACCAATAGTTTTGGCTTTGGTCTGATGTATTTTATTCACATATTAGTTTTTGATAATTTGTTTGTTATAGTATTCTATTTTGTATGATACATGCTTGATTTATTTTTTAACAGTACATTAGCTTCCGACTGGTACTCGAGATTTATTTCTGGTAATAGAGTTGTGATTTTTCATGATCGGCGAATCCTTTCTACGATTATGTCTAATTTCATCGGCTAAAGTAACAGTGGATATCTTCGAGTCGATTGTAGACAGATTTGTACAGTCAGTGTTTTTCACTTCGAAGTACCATTCCCTCAGCAAAATGGGATCAATGTGTCCGCATTCTTGTGAATTTCCCTGTAGACGGTGGATAACCTAAAAAGATTTTTATTAAATTGAGGGATTACAATATGTACCATCAGAATTGCTTATACCATCAGAATTTCAACAATTCGGAAGAATCATCCCTCGGAATGGAGAAATGAAGAAGAATGTGCCATCCCCGACAGATCGATGGTCAACAAATAATATATGTACATATAATTTATTTCATTAAAAAACTTTTGATAATATTTAAGTGAGACGATATCGTCACTGTATTACCATGCTCGGTGTAATTTTTGATGTGCTTTGAAATCCGTTCGAGCTTGTCTGCCACACAAGCTACCAGTGACAAAAAAACTAGCTACGCGTGTCAATTTCTCCTTTTATCTTTTCCTTTCCGGTGGGCGAGACAATATTGCAACTTCATCTTAATATTAGTGATACGAAGAGTAAACTTTTGGAATTTTCAATTCATTGTTTTTTACACACTTTGAAGAAAAAAATATGATTTTTATCGACTAGTTTTGTCGCAATTTAATAAAAAAAGATAACCCTTTGTGCGCAATGTAAGCACAGCGCTAAGAGTGAGTAATGCGGTTTTTAAAAATGAAAATTAAAAGTATTTTTAAGACCATAATAACAGACACATGTTATTACGTAATTAAAAGCGAGCTATACCAACATACTTTACGGTCCCTGAAAAATAGCGTGTGATCCGGAGGAGGTCTAAAAATACCCCACTGCTATGGCTTTACTGGCAAAGATTGCATTAAAAAATGTTATATTATGCTTTAACGTATCTTAAAAGACCTTTTTAATAAAAAAAAAATATACAAATTGATAGTTTTCCTATTATTCATATTTTAATTCGCGCATGAAAAAGACGACGTATTGATTGTTTAATTGATGTTCATGACAGAATGGCGTAGTCAAAACTATGAGCGCAAGCGCTTATCTACGCTTTTAAATGTAAAAATCATTCATTTGATTTGAAACGTACGTTTGAACGTTATCTTATCACGTATGGGCAGTGAAGTTTGAATCCTGGCAATTTGTAGCGACGATATAAATGGTTTTCGGCAATAATAGTCCGACTTATTTTCTCTTTTATTTGATGGCGACGAAACTAGTCAATACAAATGATAGTTTTTTTCTGCAAAGGGCACATTGAATTAAGAATACCAAACGTTTACACGTGGCATCACTAATATTAATATACAGTAGCAGTAATGGTCGATTGTTTCACCCTCCGGCTAGATAAGTTAATGTACCTGCCATTTTTTAAGTTTCCCGGTTTAGGAGGGGTGTGGGGGGGGGTGTGACAAAAATGGTCACGCTTCGCATAAGTCACCAAAAACTGTGTGTGCCGATCAATTACCTCAGGAAGGAGGAATTGAATCGAATGATCTTAATTATGTGTCATTTTAACAATATTACTTCATTATATAAGATTGTTTGGGAATTTCCACCCATTAATCAATATTGTTTTTAAAATAATTAATATTTTATAAAGCCATTATTCTGTATATAAATTAGAAATATCCTATATTTCATGAATGCTCGACCATTCAATATAAATTTCAAATGTGACACAAAGAAATCTTCAAAGTTATGTATGTATTGAAGCTTAATTATATATGAATATGCTGGGTGCGTGTCAAAAATTTTTCCTACATATTCTGGAGTTCCCCAGGGATCGAACCTTGGTCCTATTTTATTTCTCATTTTTATCAATGACATTGTGCTAAGTATGAGTGGAATACAATATCTGCTCTTTGCTGATGATTTAAAACTGTTTTCAACCATCAGGAATGAGTCAGATTGTGCTATTCTACAGCATAATTTAAACTCGATTCTGAATTGGTCTTCAGTAAATAAACTTGACTTCAACATTTCGAAATGTTTCTGTATTTCCTTCTCTCGTTCAAAATTGCCGATCAAATATAAATATGAGATATCGAATATAAATTTGCAGCGTTTGTCTGAAGTCTTGCTTGTATAACATTTGACTCTTCTTTCTCGTTTCACTCCCATATTTCTTCAATTACCCTGCATGCTAGTAAACTTCTTGGATTCATAGTTCGGCAAAGTAAGCCATTTAAAAATCCTACTGTGTTTCGTACTCTGTATATTTCCTTAGTTTTAAGCAAGCTTGAATATGGATCTATTATTTGGGGTCCATATGAAAATAAATATATTTCGCAACTGGAGCGAGTTCATAAAAAATTTCTGCGTTATTATTATTTCAAAAAATTCAATCTATTTCCTTTTGATAATTCTTTAATGGAATATTATCCAACCAAGTTTCTTTTGGGAATGCTTTCGTTTCACTCTCTTGAAGCTCGCAGATCGATTTCAATGTTGAAACATTTTACTCTTCTTCTTCGGGGCCGAGTTGATAACCCTGTCATCCTTGAAACTTTAAGCTTGCATGCTCCCAGTTTCTACCTACGTGGTCGTAGCCTAGGCCAATCAATGTTCTTTGTCAGAACTTGTTTGTCACGTAGGTCATTTGAGTCGCCAGTCACAAGGGCTGTTCGGCTGATGAATGCACTGCCTGTTGATGTGGACATCTTCGGTAGTGAGCTTGGTTCTTGTTTTTATATTTTTCTTTTATGTAATTAATATGTTTCTGTTCTGATCCATACATTTGTTAATTCTATATTTATTTTATTTTTTTTCAATTTTGTGTAATACTTTATGTGTTATTTTTATTAATTGTCAAATGCATGGCGCATTGGCGTCAGCTGTAATGCCATGTATTCTGTTTAATTTTTTACAATAAATAAAAAAAAATAAATAAAAAATATTTTCAATAGAATAAAGTCACTAAAAATATCAAAAAGAATAAAAGAGGAAATATTTACATTTACTTCCAATATTGCAACTCAACTAAAGTAAGAAAAAACAATTTTATAATTTACCTTCGATTCTTAATCCCATTTTTAGTGCAAGTCCGTTTGGCCTATTGGCGTTGTCGACATATCCTAGGATTCTTGGGACTGACTTTGTATCGTTATTTCCAACAACTGAAAAGTAAATATATCATAAAGATATGAAAATGTCAAACACACTGACTGAATTCAACAAATGTGGAAAATGTTGAAATAAGTTTCAGGAATGAGTAAATTGAATATCTAAAATACATTTGATTAGAATTGATAGCAAAACATTAAAATTTAAAAAAAGATCGTACTTTTATCAATAGTGAGTTGGAAGGCTATAGTTATTGGGAACGTACTCACGTAGCCAGTTGCAGAGAAGCCTAGGAGTTCCCGACGAGTGTTCGGGATGGCGGCTTCCTCAATTCCTCGGAAGGTGGTTTGACTGGGGCAAGTTTCCGGTGGCGGTGATCCATATAGTCCACCGAGGTGCGCCGATTTGGTACTTGATGCTGGAGACCCTCAGGTGGATTCTTAAGAAAAGCAGACGTAAGTGCCGAGTGTGGTCTTCCCAGGTGTCGCTGTAGAGTGTAGATGATGATGTTAAGTAAACAAGGCAGAATCTCCACACCGGTTGTTTCAGAACTGTTAGTGTGGCTTCGCTGTCCATGACTGCCGACGGCGTCTGGGTCACTTCCGGGAGGGACAAGAGTACTCGCCGTAGTCACGTGCCAGCGAGAAGCGCTACCGCACTAATTCCTGCTACAGGGCTTTGTTCCAGCGCTTGTGGTTTCCATCTGACACCGGAGTGGAATCATAGGTGACTCGTCCGTGTCAGGAACAGGTAGCTGTTAATTCCTTCTGGGTGTCCTACTCGGATCGTCGGAGGTAGGTTATTCCTGCTCTCAATGTGGAGGTGCCGGTTGTGGTTCCTCAAGTACTTTTTGTGCTATCAAAACGAGTTGGAGATTTTCCACTTCTCAGCTCGCTTCTAATGTCTGTACATATCTACTATTTTCACATCGCTTATTATTTGACTCAATACACTTGGGTGTAGGCACTGCAGTCACAGTAACAGTAAGCTGTTGCAGGAACAGTAAGATGTTGCTTGAGGCTTCTGTGGGGGGGGGGTGGCGGTCGTGCCATCCTGTTCATTGCTGCAAATTGGAGTGGCGGACCAGTATCATGCAAAATATGAGGCTTGGCAACGCTAGCATTCTCTTTCTGTCTGATTCTGGCGTGTTGGCTGCACATGCTCTCTGCGCCTTCCTCCTTGGTAGATAGGAGATGGGTCACTGGTGTTTTTGACTCCAGCGTTCTACCTAGGAGGTGGTGTGGACGCTACTGGCTCTGGCTGAGCTTGCGTGTTACTTCATTCGCTCAGCTAGAGTCTGTCAATTTATTAACTTGAGTGAAGTTCACAATTAAATTTAAAACAGATTTATTACAAGATTAAAAAAACACACACAGACAAATTAAGCAATAATGAGGAGACACTCAGTCGTCGTAAATAGTTTTGGTCACGGATACGAAAAACGGAAAACGTAAACAAAGCTTCCACAGAAAGTGCGAACGAGATTACAAATAAAAAAGGGACAAGTTCCAGCTTAGAAATGTAAATACCGCTCAACGATGTCGAATGAATGATTTTACTTTTCTCAATACATTGCAAATGATAAAATTTGTAATACGAAGTTGATTATATCCACTGTATCCGTTCTAATTCGTAGATTGCGGTTGCGAGAGATCGCTAGAAATAAAATCTGTTTTATAATAAAATTTAGAAAATCAAGTTAACTAATTCAAATAACTCGAACTATATGAACTAATACTCAGCCGGCTGTACAATTGCTGACTGATGAAAGTTCAAAATCTTTTACTTATATCCAACTAAAGAAAAATAATCTCTAAATAATAAGAACAACGCCCATTTCATGTGAAACAGATAGTCTGACTAAGGGGTGTACAAGATGAAACAACGTATTGAACAGGAAATTTGAATCGTAGACTTTTTGAACTACGTTATATGCATATAATATTATTCGGCACAGAAAATCCGAATAATATTCTTTTCATATAATTGCGACCCAAAAATAAGAAACAATCATGGCGAATGTTCAAATCAAAAAGTTCAAACTGATTGCAAAGATGAAGCCGTATCTCCGAGAAAGATGAGTAATCCAAAAAGAAGGGTGGTTTTGTTGAGGAAATTGAGGCGAGTGCTAAAATCGACCCATCTCACTTAGGATAAGTGATTCCAATAGCAATTCAAGCAACTTCAAAAGGCAACCCGAAGTAGGAAACCATCATTGAATGTGTTTGGTGTGATTTTATAGGATAGCTTCAAAAGAGGGAAGTCAGCCATCGCAAAAAAAAATTAATGCGAAGATAGTCATAAAATATCTGCATGGCACTTTAATGAGATACTTAATAGAGACTGAGAGATTTGATAAGAAAGGCGACAAACGTCAAGAATCAATCTCTTAATCAAACGGTTCATTCTGATTGCAAAGATTAAACTGTATCTTTGAGGAAGAAGTAAAATTCAAGAGGAAAAGTGGCTTTATTGAGGTTAGTGCTGACAATCAACCCATCGTTCATGACGATAGCGAGTCTGATGATGAATGAAGCCAAGAAAAAGGGAATACTTTTGGTATCTCACGTTTATTTGTGCGGAGGGTACCTGAATATTTAGATTCTTTACTTACAATATTCCTGCATTAAGGACTGACTTAAAAAAAATTATCCATAGATACCCATGAATGTAGCCAGGCTTTTAACAATGGTGATATTTGAGTTTTTACTATAATGACGATTCACGACAATATAATAATAAATGGTCAGTTAATAACTAATTTTGGGTCAGTGTTTTATTGTAAAATGGTCAGCTATTTTCTATAAACGGGTCAGTAGATATCATTTTACACCAATAAGATATTGTGTTTATTACTTCGTTGTGATAGGTGTGTGAGTGTGATGAGAGGGACACAGCACCGACACGACTTAACTTTACCACTGAAAAAAATACGTCTGTCTACTATTACTGGCAATACTATTCGAGCGTCAACAGTCAACACACACGTCAAAAATACTCACTACTATTTGTAATGCTTGTCGCGAGTTACTTCGAAGGGAAAATTCAATTTGTAGATGGCTTTGGAACAAAATTTGTCCTCAATCAATTATACCTGAATCGGTAAGCATATCTTTAATAGTTATTATTACTGTTCTCGATATTCTTATTTAATAATAATTTCCAAATTACGTATATGTTATCGTATTTGAATATGGTTTACACAAGTATTCTATTAATCAGTATTTACATTATGTCGATTTCTCATTCAATGTATTTTATTGTTTACAGAGGAAAGAATGTTAACCAACAAGGAATTGTATGTTGTCACAATGGCATCTCCGCAGGATTTACAGTTACGAATACGTAAGTTAATCATGGTACCTACATGAAAACCTTGTCATCTTTCAGTATTTACATTATGTCAGTTTCTCATTCAATGTTCTTTCTTATCCACAGAGTAAAAGATGCTGTCTAGACCAGAAATGCATGATATAAAACCGAATCGAAATAAATGAACACAGAGCGAGTGGCACACACTAGAGAATGAAATTGAAGTCATGCCACGGGAGAAGCCTACACATACGAAAAAAATCTTTTATATCAAAATTATGCAAGCTCAAAGAACAAAATTGCTTAATAATAATTTGAGTAGACTAAAACGAAATCAAACTGTCAAAGGTCAATTATTTTTTTCTTCCGTTGTATCAAGGTGTGCAAAATCATGTTTTTACACATTATGTATTTCAAATTCATCTGTAAAATCGCCAAGCTAGATAAAATAGAATCTTTTTTTTCCCGAATGTATCATTTCGTGTGTTTCTCTGTAGGGCTCTGGAGACAGTAAAAAATAGTCCGACTCCGACTCCAGCATTTACCAAAACCACGATTCCGACTCCGACATTGACCAAAAACACGACTCTGACTCCGACTAAAAAATGGCTCTTTTTTCCCCTAATTTTCCTATTTATGTGTATTTAATTTAATATCAACCCTATCAATGCGGCCAAAAGCCAAATTTGACGTATTAAATGCAAAAATAAAAAATTCAGACTTTTCAAAATTTACACATTATTACCACACGTGCACTGAATATGCATTAAATGCAGAATTTTCAAATGACAAATAAATCGTGCATGTCAAGTCAAACGACCTTTTGCACAGAGTTGTAATCACATTGATCGTATGCGAATTCATGGGATAAAATAACTGACAGTTGTGTTTCAAATGCACTACGGACAGGCTACTTTGACAAGAAATACTCATTTAAGGATAGCTATATTGCAGGACATGAGATATTCGGTCCAATGATTCAACAAGAAATGGATTTGGAGGGAATTCAGAACGGAATTCAGAATTTGATAAGTTATGACGATGTTCCAGAAGAAGATGTCATGACTGTATTCGAATAAATTTGAAATAAATGTAAAATTCCTATATACAAATAAATATTGAACGAAAATGTATAAATCTACTTATTGTACTTGAAAAATAAGCCCTCTCCCGATAGTAAGCCCTAATTCGTATTTCGGACTAAAAAGAGAGAGAAAATACATATATAAGGTGGATGACTTAGCTAAGAATCAACAAATTCGCTCATCGAAAGTGGTGGTGTTACCCAATAATAAATTTAAGATTGGACCGCTCATAAAAACATTATTAATGTTTTTTTGTATTTTCATAAATTTTGAATTCAAAATTATATAAAGGAAGTGGCAAGAACAAATAATAATCAAAAAAAATACAACTTCTGTTTCTGAAAAAAAAAATATTACATAAACACCCGAAAGGTGTCCAATTTTACCCGAATTGACTGTACATTAGATTGCATATTTATATATATGTCATGGCCTGTAGCGTTTTAGGTTCTGATTTTAATTTAACATAATATACAATTTAATTCAATCAACACCTACTGGTTTTTAAATAGTTAAATCTGAAAAGAATATAACTAATTATTGTATCTGTACTGAATTTATTTTCGGAATTTTAAAACGCATAGCAATTACATAAAAGGAAATGTAAAAAAAAATTATTCACCTTACTTTCAAATAATAATCAAGAAGTTGACACTTCAAATTCGTACCGAAATCTTTACTGCAAGAGTGCCGGAATATTGTTTATGGCTGTAGAATTTGTTTCTAAATATAAGCTTTTAGTAAAATTGTTCTTTCTATTTTAAGCAAATAATTAAATTATGTAACTGCCTCTATCTGGAAATACTATTAGTTGATATTTTGTGGTCGCAATTTTTAAACTCGATTTCATACTTAATGTCACAAAGTATTCTTTGGGATCTTCTATTATAATTATTCGGACAATTAAAAACAAAACATTTTAAATACTATCGTAAACTTTACACTTATTTAATTAATATTATGTATATGCTTCCTAATACCTGAACTTAATAAATTAGTTCATTTCATGCGGTAATTTTTCATAGAACATGTCATAAATTTGCCTCTATGGTCGTAATATTTGATAAAATTCACAAGCTGTCAAACTAAAACTTATCATTTTTTTAAAAATAACTGACCATTTAAATTAAAAACTAACCGTTTTAAATAAATAACTAACCATTAAAATATATAACTGACCATTTATTTATTTAACTGACCAAAACTTGAATTAGTTACTGACCCATTAAATACATGCCATAAAAAGCTATAAGACATTTATTGTACTTATTCCACATTAAATTTATTAGGATCAGGACCGGTTTCAGACAAAGGTTTTATGAATGATAAAGTTGTTTTTGATGATTTTTCAGCATTGGCCGCACAATTATTTTAAATCCAATTGTATGTTGTTTGCACTTGTGGTTTTTTTTAAAGTCCAGAATTAATTTCTTGTGTTCAATCTGTGTCTTCTAGGCTCTTTTAGTACATTTTTAGAGACCCTTTTTGTAACTCTATAGTTTGTGTTTTTTATGCACCCTACTACCTTCTCGGAGAATGTAAATATATTTTCATTCCTAAGATGCATTTTTTATTTAGTTCATTCAAGTACGCAATTTTGGCCATCCAGTGATTATCTTCGAAAAGCTGGTGAAGTTCAGCCTTGTTTTGATTTCAAGAAAATAATGAACCTCATTTCTAAGCTCAAAAAATATAGCCAAAACGTTTCCTCAAGTTAGTCAAAGTATTTCAATGTGAAACAGCAAAACCTGAGTATGAAACGAGTATTCAAAGAGTAAAAATTCGCGAATTTGGTGCCTTTCACGCAGGGCTGTGGAGTTTATAAAAAAAGTCCGACTCCGACTCCGACTCGGACTCCAGCAATTACCAAAACCTCGACTCCGACTCCGACATTGACCAAAAACACGACTCCGACTCCAAATCCGACTAAATAATGGTTAATATCATCACTTTTTTTCCCTAAATTTCCTATTTATGTGTATTCAATTAAATATCAACCCTATGAATGCGGCTAAAAGCCAAATTTGACATATTAAATGCAAAAATAAAAAGTTCAAACTTTTCAAAATTTCCGACTCCGGGTACGACTCCGGCCAAAGCGCCGCGACGACGACGACTCCGACTCCACAGCCCTGCTCACTTAATAATATTTAATTTGACTCGTTTGAATTTTCCATGAATTTTTTCGCTAACGACCCGGGCTTTGTCTTTTGTCATATTTAGGCATTTCAAGTGCACGTGAACTTGAACTGGAGAGTAGTGTCGCTTTTAAATATAATATACACCCGATTCACTTTTTACGCGATACGTTAGTTCCAGAAAGTGGCTCGTATAAAAAATCTTACAAAAATACCTTATTTGCATATAATTTGATAAATTGATTCAAGAAATCAACATATCGCGTAGAAAAGAATCAAATATTTCTGAAAAACTAAATTTGTTATTTAAATTTGCGTATTTTTTTTTTATTTAACATTTAATTTGTTTATTGATTAAAAAATTACAATTGTAGGTAGTATGTATTATTAGATGATATGAAAATTAAATTCAAGACTTATAGAAGTTATTCGTTACTGTCACTGTCGGTTCGCAAACATAATCGCTTGAAATTTTTAGATCGAAAGAATTGAATTTTGTTTGAATCTGAATTTTCATGTAGTTGATCATGCAGTATCAATTCAAGCACGCCTAGTAGATTGTTTGACAAAAAATAATCGCGTCACATGTAAATCGTGTAAAATAAAGTAACGGTGCTGTCCAATAAATACGCGTTTTATTGAATTCACGTAAAAAGGACTGGTTGTATAGGAATTGAAGTAGGTCTGCAATCTGGATGAATTATCGAATGTTTTGAAGTTAATGACTTTCAATGACGTGAGTATAAAATTGTGTGTAAATCAAACAATTGTTAGGTATTTTAAATGTTATATTGTAAAAAAATGTATCCAGCTATTGCATGGAAATACCTACTAATTTGAAGAGTGGGTTTTATGCGACGTTTTATAAAATAAATTAAAATTTCGATTGCCAATGATATTTATTTTAAAAAAAATAATAAAATACATGGCATTACTTATATTTTTTTCAAATGATTTAACAGGGAGAGCTCGGAAGATTAAGTTGCTCATTTAAAATTGGGAAACCATTCAACTGTGCCATATTTATTTTTAATATTTTATGGTAAAATTATTTCATCGAAAATATTTGGATGGCGAATTTGGTAGTTTTCTTCGAAAATAATTAGACATTTCATAAAAGAAATTATTGATTGTGTGTATAATATTTATACATAAGTATATATAGGTATATGACAATGAAGATATAATTATTTCTGATTCCCCACGTTCGCGTCTGCACGAAATATTTTATAGTGTCGACGAATTATTTGATTTTTTCTCGCGAACATGAGAAATGCCACCGGTTGCGGAGCACTAATCTAAAGTACAATGCTTCACTATACTATCGCATGTTTGGATGAGCATGATGATGGAAGGGGTACAATTTTTTACTCTATTTGATATTGCCGGGCTGAAAATGATCAAATCGCGTCCCATTTTCAGTCACGAACACTTTGACGCTCAAGTCTTAAATAAAAAGTATCATTCAATGCTTTAGAATAATCAAGGATTTCAACGGAAGGTGCTTGATGGAATTTTAATATCAAATTTGAATCGTTTGAATGATGTACACTTCCATGAGCTATATTAAATCGTACATTACATAAAATCAGATACATTAGCATTACCAACTGTTCTTTACACCAGGGATGCCCAACTGAATCACTTGGCGGGCCAATAAAAATAGTGCATGGCTCTGATGAGCCACGTATAAATATTTTAAGCAATACAAAATAAATGATATTTTCAAAATGATGAAAAACAAACTGAATAAATATTTTATTTGCGATCCTCACAATCAGCGGATCCATCTCTGAGGAGACTTAAATTCTCGTTTACACAGTGATTTAAAACCCCCAAGCTGTTCATTTATGAATTCTACAATTAACTTAAAATAAATGGTGGCTTTGAAGATGTTCTGCACGCTAAAAACATTTAGCGTGCAAAACAAGATGAAAGGATATCATAATAATACTAAGCAGTTACAAATGAATGGGGATGTCACGAATTTATTTCATTAATCGATCAATCTTTGTCGTCGTAAGAAAATAACGCATCAGTCACATTTTTGTTTTTGATGTTTCTTTACAAAATTTAGCACAAATATCAAATTAAGTATGTCAAGAAAATTTTTATTTTTATATTATTTATTTGGTTCACAATCAATTAAGATAATTTTGTCATTTTTAGCATTTATTTTTCACAAAATATATGATTTTTTAAATGTACATCGGAAATTTGGACTTCTCGCAGTTGATGAGTTAAGTTATCATCAGTCAACCTGTTCGATTTTACGATTTTACTATTCTTAACTAGCATTGAGAAAAATGACTCGCAGCGATATGTACATCGTGCCAAATGCAGCTATAATGCACATTGCTGACAGCCTTCATTTCTGTTTTTCGTTTTCGTTTTTTGTAACAAAAGCTCGAGCATTCTGATAAAACTCAATATATATGTGCATTGTGATCAATATACCTTCACCTTTTAGTTTCAGTTTTATTTGAATTCGTTGTTATTTCTGATAAAAAAACCTTGATCCAAATACCATTTTAGATCATAAAGTTTGGCTAAAGGTCGGCTAAATTTTGGCTTAAAATAATCAGTGTATTCGGTTTTGATTTTTTGAGCGTATTCTTGATAAAACATACGATGCTTCAATGAGCTATTTTTCATGAAATTACTATTTTTAATTAATCGTCGTAATAATTGATCTAGCACATGCGACATTCTTTTGCACACAGCTTTTCGACGTGTAGAAAGCAATACCAAATGAAAATTTCAATAGCAATTAATATTTTTTTCTGAGGGGTTTGTGTGTTCCCGAATGAAATAAGCAGATCCATTCCGCCGTATTGCCGATAAGATTTTTCAAATTAATCTCAAAATTCATCGCGCATTTTATGGCAGCTTCTCTTTGACTAACAGCTGTCAGAGTGCAAAAAATTATGCGTATGCTAATTGGCCATCAAATACAAAATAAAATTCTTATTACCAAACTAACTAAAAGGGCCCGTATACATAGAATTAATATCTGTTACGGTGGCTGTATTTTTCAAATTATCAAAATCTAAAACTTCTTCTGTCACATTCGTTTGATCATCGACACCTCTGATGAAGACAGCGAGCTGTGCAGTATCTTTGATATTCATAAATCTGTTGTCTCAACTTTGTTGAAAGAGTTTCCATTAATGCACAATTAATGCTCAGTCTAAATGTCAATAATTCTTTCCGTCACAGTCTGGCGCGACACGCAGATCAGATTGCAAATAGGGACTTTTTATAGACAAATTCGTTCGATTGCGCCAATCAAACACTTTTTAATGCAGTCATCGTCCATTGGGCGTCTTTAAATATTTAAATTACTACTAACAGATGTCTTGTGTCAGAATGCGACACACGGGAAAAACTCCCGAAAATTCGTCACAAATTAGTAATACATTTTATATGTATTTTACCAATTACAAAACCATCTAAAAGGTCAAACGTGTTCCGCTCTACACTCTTAATTTGTAATGTTTAAATTTGTCAATGGAATCGTACATATGAAACTTTACAAAAAATTCTGTGGCAATCTGAAATTTTTTCGATTGACCAAGTTGACCTGAAATGCCTGAAGATGCCAAAAAAGAAAACCCGGGTCGTTAGCGACAATACTGATAAAAAAGTTGAAAATTCATACGTTTCAAATTTGATATTGAAAATCCATCAAACAGTCAAAATTCTAAAAAGAAATATTAAACGTTATAAATTTTAAAATATAATGAGTGAAAAAGGTTGAAATACTTACCCCAATGTGGATAGTTTACCCATGTCAATTTATTATAATTTCAAGACCATCCAAGAGAAATTTCGGATATAGTTGTCAAATATCTCACAAAGGTTTTGTCTGATCATGATTGAACTGCCAAGATCGGCAGATTGTGTGGTGATAACACGAATTGCAATTTTAAAGCATGTACAGGAAAGGTGAGGTGCCATGGTGACCGTGTGGCGGTCCATGGCAGCGCCCCTACCTATTTGACAACGCCCCTACCTGTTGCTTGGCAACGCCTAACGGATACCTCAGCACGTGTGAGAGCTATGAGTGATGTGACCAGACGTCTTGTTTTCACCAGGGCGGTGTCCCCGAACTGTCTCGGGACGCTTCGCGACGGCTTCGGGAGACAAATGATTTAGCTTCAAAAATTTTGGGATTTTGTAGTGATAACGCAGGCGTAAAGAATGTGTAAATTAGCTTTTGATGCAATATTAGTTGGGATCGAAGGGAGCGCACAAATTGTCCACAACGCAATTAAAACTACTGCAGATTGTCTGCCGATGGATTTTGTGTGTGAGAACTTGATTGTTTTATACACCAACACAAACGTACCGATAATCTTCAAATAAATAAATTAAATAGGTAGCCTAATATGTCATGAAAAAACCATTACCATAGATCTTAGAAATTATATTGAATGAAAGTACCCTACATTTTTTTAGGTGTCCCGGTTTAGTGGAAAAAATAAACGGTCACGTGAGATATATCAGCCGTACTCAATGTTTTTTTCGGATATATGACAAAACGTTATTGGACAATGCGTTCCTGGACAAAACTTCCCTAGATAAAATGTCTAGGCGATGAAACGCTTACCGACATTTTTTTATTTAATTTTTATAAAATGAAATATATACATGCATGTGTAAATATAAATTTATTGTATACACATACATATAATGTTTTTAGGAGTGGTTTCCTTGGTATTGATTTTTTTTTGAAAGTTTTTCAACTGTAGTTTACTCGAGTCGAACACAGGAATAAATATTTGGTCGGTGTTAATCTATTTAAGAGTTCTGGACACATTTTAACTGAGAAAATGTTTGCTCCCAAGTAGACTTTCCGATTCCGGGATCATGGATCCCGAAATCGTGGGATGCATAAGATTTTCAATACCTGATAGCCCCGAGATTAGAACACATGATGCCGAAATTTCTAGGATTGATTTTTTTTACCAAGCACAAACGAATTATTTTTAAAAAACTTAACTTATTCCAAAATAACTCATCACTGAATGGGTTAAGAGAATCGTAATATTTCATTGACTTGCACATGTCATCTTCTGAACGAAAAATCCTCATAAAGTTAAAAGTAATGTGTCGCGTTATGTATTGATGAGAGCATTGAATATAAACAATCACTAAATTGAAATGAATTTAGAGGACGAAAAATATCAAGTTACAAAACTTGAGCTCATATTTATGGTGATAAATAATGTTTAAATGAGTTTAAAATATATATTTTTTTTAATTGATTCTAGCATCTTAGACGTTAGTGAATTTGCCATAAATAAAAAAAAAAATCCGTTAATTCGCCATCAATAATTTTACAATAATAAATAACACAGTGAAATTTAAAAAAAAAATCATAAAAATGCTCCTCTTAGATGCCATGTCTGTTCGCATTTGAACGATACCGATACCTTCGTACATATAATTTCAATGAAATATTTACGCCCATCAAGAATGGATAGACGAAATAATTTGACAAAATAAGATTATTGAAGGAATTGATGAATGCAAAAAGATGGAAAGCGTTTTAGCTTGACGTTTGAATGGACATCGGTCGCTTATGAACATTCATGTTCACAGTGAAATTGTATTGTCAATTTTTAACTATTTTTAATTAAAAATTTTAATGGCTAATATTTAATAAATATGAGAAAATCGATCATTAAGACATATCTCAAATCCCAGGATCGACTAATTGCAATCCCGAAATCCCGGTATCACAATTTTGGCATGGGGTTGAAAACCCTACTCAAAAGAATATGTTGAACGAAATGCTGATAATAGAGCAAATGATTTTTTTAACCTCTGAAATACGCTACCTGAAAAATAGCGCGTGGTCCGAAGGGGGGTCAAAAAATACCCCAGTGGTAAAGCTTTATTGGCATTGCATAGACAAATAAATAGGATTTCTATTGGCTGAAGACCTTTTTTAACTTCGCATCAAATTGCCAGGATTCGAGCTTAACTGCCCATACGCGATAAGTTAACATTATCTTATCTCAAACACTTATCATTCAAACACGCGACTCAAATCAAATGAATGCTTATTACGCTTAATCGTAAATAAGCGCTCGCGCTAATAATTTAGATGACGTCAGTCTGGCATGGATGTCTATGCCAACAAAGCCATACCACTGGGGTATTTTTTCGACCCCCCTTCGGCAGACGTGTTCTTTTTTGGGACCATCTTTCGAAGGGTAATGTTGTAGATTATATTGCTGAGAGGTTTTTAACATTTTAAGTTTATTTTATCTTGAGTTTACTAATTTTGTTTTATTTGTCGTTGAATTATTTGCATATGTATTTGAAAAACCAATTATTTGTAATACCTTTATTAGTCTTGCTAAGCTTTTTTCTATAAATAACGCTGTATTTTTATATTTCGTATCAGTTCATAATGCTCGCGATGGGCAAACCCGTTCCTGATCCTAATAAATCTAATGTAAATTATTTTTTTTAAATGTCGAATGCGGCTCAAAACCACATTTTAAATCACAGGCAGCACTTCGATCAAATATTATTGTAAATAAGGAGATTTTACTCTAATGTGACTCCGGGACGTATTTCAAGAAAATATAGCAATTAGACCCTATAGTGGAATTGAATAACTACTAATTTACATTCAGAAGAAATTTCGAGGTTCCCAAAACCAAACGCCTAACGCTATACTCATTATTACAATATCACAACAAGCAAAAAAGCCTTTGATTCATGTGTGAAGAAGCAATATCACCCAACAGATGAATTGGTATCTGAGACAATAATAAGAGCATGATTTTTTTATTTAGGATGTTGTTGTGAAAACAATCACATTTTAATTCACTGTCAATGTTTTGCTGATATAATTTTTACGTCTGATGTGTCGTTGTCATGAATAATTATGTTGCTTTTTAATATTAAAGGAAAATCAAACAGAAGTCGCTTTATTATGAGCGTTTTTATAAACTGAAAAAAGAGTTTTGTATTGAGTTGTAGAATTGGAATGTTAGCTGCAAAACCATTATTGAATAAATTATGCTGTAATCGGTGTACTTTTCTAATTTTATTCCATTTCAATTGGTATATTCCACAAAATTTTCCCCAATTTTGTGGCGCTGCATCGAACATACTATTTTTAACTTTCAATGTATTCGGCGGTAGCTTTGTGGTAGCTGATTTAAATTAGTTCGTTTAACTCACGTATTGTGTAACAAATAGTGATACTCGTATGAATAACAATAGCAAGGTCACTTTCAAAATTTGCGTAAGATTTCGACCCGGGATTCGCATTTCCGCATCTTTAGGCATTTCAATGTCACTGTCATACATAATAATCGCAATCTGGACTATTTAGATAATACGGAAAGAAAAATAACAATGTATTTTAATTCTACATAAATTATTTTATATATTTGTTGATAGCTATTTCGGCTTACGCGTTCGTCAGAACTATGTTTAAAACGTGTATTAGAGATAGCTTATATACCTTTACTAGACAGGGTGCCTCCTACATAATCTCTTTCTGTTGAAACCATACCTACGTCACATGAAAGAATTTAAATAAGTTTGATTTATTGGTCTAAAGTAATGGTGGGAAACAATAATTTGGGTATTTTTGGGTTATTGGATCGTGTGAAACCACTTAAAATCTGCAATGTCTAAGTGCATCTATTTTAAATTGTTTAAGTCGAACTTTTTTTTACCGACTCCACAGCCCTGGACTCTTTTCAACTGAATTGACATTTCCTTGGTATTTATATCGAGGTAATAATTTGTAACAATAGAAACGGAGGTGACTGTTGGAGGCGCATCGATTTTGATGTCTGACGTTTTAGTTATATTTAAATACATACATATGTATTATAAATATATGACTTTAGATTTTAGAATGACAAACGAAAATCAAACAATCATTCGTTGCGGGTGTTTTCACAAAATCA
Organism: Himalopsyche kuldschensis; assembly: GCA_028554975.1. Lineage (NCBI taxonomy): Eukaryota > Metazoa > Arthropoda > Insecta > Trichoptera > Rhyacophilidae > Himalopsyche > Himalopsyche kuldschensis. Next base: position 201,272 of record JAHFWI010000124.1, on the reverse strand, counting down.
AATTTGAAAACAACTGCTTATTTACTTAAAATGCAAATAACGTACAAATCAATGATTATAAGTCTGCAACGATTAAAAAATATTATTCGAAAGCCATTTTGGCACGACGCCATATTATTTAATATTAATAATAATAATGATACAATTGCACGCAATTGAAACGTTACCCGAAAAGAAGTTTATCACTTGAATTGTCATAAGTGCAGTGTCCTTTTTCGCTTTCTCTCAAACAAACTTTTCCACAAAACATTTTGAAATTTAAATGTATTGAAAATATTTTCTTGTCTACGAATAAATGCGATATTTTTTTCCTCCGACTGTAATTTTGATGGAGTCACTCGGCTACCGATGTTTTCTAAGAATAGCGCTATTAATATATTTGAAATTTTCACAAATAATAATATTCCGATAAATATATACAGGTTAAAGATAGGTTTATACAGATGAAACATATTTTATTATTAAATTCGCGCGTTTAACACATATTTTAAACATGAACTATTCTTTCGACAGATAGTTGTTGAAAAATCATTCGCGAGATGAAATTCGTAAAATACGCGAAAAACGAGCGAATCTAAACACCGACCGTCAGCATTTGACTCGCCATGATCGCGCAAAGTCAAGCGACCCTTTCTGCGATGAGTGCATACATATCGATTAGCCCTAACTTACCTCCTCTCCAAAAAATAGATGGGGGAAGCAGCTCCGGCCAAAAATTATTTCAATTAGGGATTGGATGGGCAGGAGTGGTTGATAATTAAAACCGCTTTAGACAAAGCGTGCTCGTATTCATCTTAAAATACGCTTATTCAGTTATTCAGGTATTCGCCTTGGCAGGTAACCGCTAGTATCGGCTATCGGTACTGCGGGTAATCGATATCAGTGATGAAACAGGAAAGTAGCAAACAGGCATAGGCAGAACCAAGGGGAGCTCAATCCATTCAAAAGATTTTATTATTAATTTTTATTTATATAAATATGATGTAGTTCTCCTTTTTTCACTTTAGTTTAACAGCTACGTATATATATGACATGTGATAAATTCATAATTATATCCTAATTGTGAAGTTTTTTTTATGAATTTGACAGCCTCCGCTGAAAGGAGTTTTTCCACATCACTGGCTTTGTAACATATCCACTGGAGAATTAATATTTAGCCTGAATATTGATTGGGCCGATTTGCAACGTCAAAAAAACGAAAATTGGCATTAATTTTATAATAATTGAGATTTGTCTCTGGTATTAAACCTGTATTTTTAATATTATGTTTTTTAATGTTTGCATTATTGAATTGAAATAAAAGAATCGATGATCATGGTCAGAGTCATCAATCAAATCACATGATTTTGTTCGGGGTCATCACTTTCTTAAGCGCAGAGTCATCATTTCTTCTATAAAAAAAACGCATAAAATAAGAAGGGGTATCGTTTAAAAAATCACGTTAAATCTACATGGCGTAAAAAGGGGACTGGGCGTATACATTTTTTCATTCATTTTTTAATATATTATTTATGTATCGTGTTGTTTATTTTCAAATTCAATGGCCAACCCATGGAACATTTTCTGGATCCGACAGTGCACACAGGAAAGGTCGTTCACAACCAGTGTTCGTACAGGATTATCAATTCTTGTACAGTCTTTTGTTCCTAGATTCTACGAGAGTTGTAAATAATTTGCGGCGGTCGATTATGCGAATTGGTTCTTTGCCTAAAGAGCGCGGCGATTGAGTAGGCAAGTGCATACTCTGAGACTAAAGTGATTTATTCATTCAACTAAAGGGATATTTAAGGGGGTTCCTCCATGTGACGGCCGTTTTATTTAGCTTTTCTTGGGATTTTTGTTTGGCGAACATTAATAACGTAGAAGTTTGAAATTTTTACTATATGTTTATTGACAGTAAGTCAAAATATTTTCAGATTAAAATCTTCATCACAATGTGTGCTTCACCACTCCAAATGCACCCATGCACAAATACACCAAGTAGTAAACAGTCTCCATCCGGCCGGCTTATTGGATATCAAAAAACTTTACGGCATTTTAATCTATAAAACTTTCAAAATCGTTTGAACTAGGATCTTTTGATAATGTGGAAAATTGAACAATTGACAAGTTTTTGAAAAAAAGTTCAAATCTCATGATTTTTTTCGATATCGACGTAAAAACAAAACGGCTGAGAATTTTTTCATAATTCTAGTTCAAACGATGACAAAGATGTTTTTAATCTACCATTAAAATTCCAAAGTAATCGGTCAACCCGTTCTTGAGATATCGTGGAGACCAGTTAGGAAAACACAGTTTTGAGAAAACGCGTTTGAAAGTTCAAATACGATTTAATAAATCCCATCATAGATAATTCTTTCTTCTTCTAGTTTTGAGTCTTTTGGAGGTGCTTGCTTCGCTCTTGCTTAAATTTTGGTTTATTTTATGAATTGAAATTACATGTGTATTGAAAGTCCTCATGTAACAAACCGAAGCGTCAAAATGTGGCCGGTTTTACGCCTCCAAACAAGTGTCGTCTAACTGCAGTAACTTTCCAACGACTTTAAATATTGAAAAATCACGTTACCAGCATGTTTTACACGTGTTTAAAAATCATTTTATGTCTGTGTCATATATGTTAGTATATAAAATATGAATAAAATTAGTGCTTCGTGCACTTTCTGTTTTTCTTATCCCAAAATAAGATTTCTTCTCTTCTCCGAATTATTATTAAACAACACAGCATTTGTAGTAGTCGGTTATTTTTCAGGGACAAAACACTTAACCTGTATAAAACAGCTGATAAAATTGACACTATTTCAAAAATTTCTTCTAGATATTCATTTATTTACTAAAGTAGAGCTTCTATCTAATGCAGGCATGGGCAAACTTTCTTCGTTCTGGGGAACAAATTATCATTCTGTCTCCGAGCCAAGGGCAGACCAAATTATTTAACATAATAAAGTAAAATTTAATTTAATACACCACATTTGAATTGTTTGAATTTTGTACTTTTCCATGAGTTTTGTCGCTAACGACCCGGTTTTCGCCTTTCGGCATCTTCAGGCATTCCAAGTGCACGGTTGTACTTGAACTGACGCATAGTAAACAGTTTGTATCGTTTATATACAAAAATATAAGTAGATCACTAAGTTAAAAGGCTATTAAAATGGAAATTAGCGACAATTGAATGTATACAAGTTTCAATGAATTAAGTGGGTTTGTTATAATTATGGGGATTTTTTTTAATATTATTTTTTTAATTGCTCTTTAATTAAATGATTTTGATTAAATGCTCTTTTTCCTAGGTTTCTTAACCAGAGTCATTTATTATTATATAGGAATTATTTGATGATCCATCGGTAAATTATTTCTCCTTACAATAAATTTCGTTCTAAGTTTTCGGTTTGATTTTTCCAGATATATATACATATGTATTTAAATGTTAAATAATATATTTTTAAATGCAAGTGTTTATTTGGTACAAACAACATCATACGAATGTTTTTTTAATTCAAAAATAAAAGTTCCATTTGCGGCTCGTGTTTATTATTTTGCATTAAAAATAGTTTGGAGTTCATTTATTTGAAATTCTCTTTTTCATTGTGATAAAATTTACGAGTCATCAGAGAAGTCACATGATTTAGTTCGGGGTCATCACTTCTTTAAACGCACGTTTCACATAAAAAGGAGACTGGGTGTTTATATATTTTTTAAATCATCTATTTTTTTATATATCTTTTATTGTCTTATTTATGTATGTATCTCGTTTATTTTCAATTCGAATGGCCACCCCCTGGGACAATTTATGGATCCGCCACTGGTATCATACCTGATATTAATAGCCATAGATGAAAAAGCTTTTTATGGGCGTACACAAACTCAATTTGTGTTGCAATTCTTAATAAAACTGAATTGCACTTTGAAACTGAAAATTCTGCATTGTCTTGATCAATCGAATTACCTATAATTTTGCTGTCAATGCCTCCTTGCTGAATTCGAAAGCTTTTATTAATTTACCACAATGCCGCTGGAAAAGCGGGAAAATTATTGAAATTTATTTTAAGCAATATCACAAAAGTGAAGCTTTTACTCTTCATACATTTATGGTTTGACGGATGAAATGGTTTTTTGAACTGGTTGAGAAACGAGAGTATTTGTTTTCTGTATATTTAAACGATACTGTTGGTAAAACATATTAAATTTGTGAATTTGTGTATTTTATAACGAAATTTGAATTTTGTACAGTTCAACGAGTTTTGTCACTTTGGTGTGATCCGGGGTTTGTCAGTTCATTCAAGATGCTGAAAACAAAAATTGGCCTATAATAAAATTATACATATGTGACTGTCTCTATATATATAATATTATTAGTTGGTATTTTGTGGCTAAATTTTTACTCCTCTAATAACTCGATGTCTATACTTCATGGTAAAAAGTATTCTTTGGGATCTTCTTTTATAATAATTCTGACAATTAAAGACAACACATTTCAAAAGAGAATCGTAAACCTCACGCTTGTTAAAATTGTATTATCTGCTTTCAAATACTTGAACATAAGAAATCATTTCATTTAATGTGCTTATTTTTCATAAACCTTGTCATAAATTTACCTCTTACGACCATATTTGATAAACTTCACAAGCTGTCTAACTAAAACTTACAATGTATTTAAAATGACTATCCATTCAATTTAAGAACTAGCCGTTTTTAATAAATTACTAAGCATTTTAATATTACATTACTGTTCGTTTCATTAAATAACTGACCACATTTATACTAAAACAATGACAACTGACCGTATATAATATTAACTGACTATTTTGATTTTTCACTGACCAAAACTTGAATTAGATAATGACCTATTAAATACACGCCTTAAATAATATCCTACGTAGGACAGGCTGCTCGACACTGCTAAATTTATTTCCAATTGGTTCAACGCTTTTCAATTGCTTGCATCTCATTAGCTAATATTTTGTAATGCTTACGTCATAAGTAGTGTAATTATTTTCGATGGATTCGGCGGTTACTTGTGGAAGTTCATGTTAATATAAAATTTAAAATAACTTTGATTATTCCACGTATTGTGTTACTAATTGTGACACGTCCATTTTTAAATTTTTACATTTTTTAAATACCAATTTGTCTTATTTAGTGAGTGAGTACTTATGGAGTGTCTTGATGTTGCAAAATTGGAGACATAAAACTAGTAGGTAATTAGTGAAACATTTTCAAACATTTTTCTTCAAAAATATGGTGACCAATAGGCAACATGTACAGACCCTTATTGTGGTCAAAGGAAAAATAAACGGCGTAAATATTGTGCGTTGTGTCCTTTTAATCAAGAAAGATTTTTAATTTTTAGGGACTAGTCCGGAAGGAATAATTAATGGCAATAAAATCACATATTTGCTTGCATGTATTTATTTACACGGCTAACTGTTTGACGAAAATGCAAGCTGAACATCATATAGAAAGGTAAAGTGAAACCGAAATAATTTATTTATATCCTGATCTGCACACAATTCACAATCATACCTCGTTTGATATTTTTTTTTAAATGCATATAAATTTTTGAAGCGAAGATGAGTTAAGTTTATCTCTTCATCCGTGCATAGGATCAGGCTAGTGGTAACTGGAAAGGAATGTAAACTTCATTACATATTGGTGTTGTTTGGGCATAACCTGATAAATGATTATTGAAAAAAAGTGTATACCAAATAAACCTTTTATAAAAACTCTTTTACTTATTTCAAACAAACAATAAAAGTAATGTGACTACCAAAAATCACTGATTGACACCTCTAGTTTCAATATATGAAAAAATAATAACATTTCAATAAACAATAAGAAAATGGTAATAGGTAATAAATGACAACATACTACTACCGTTCCGGTACGGCGATACTGCTCAAAGGGTTTAACAATGTCAGATTAAAAATCAAATGTTTAATAAAATAAGTTTTCATTTAAAAATATTTTAAATTACAAACGCTCTATGTTTCGGGAAAAATCGTTAAAAATCACAATATCCTCGTAACAGTCTGCCTGTGATGAACCACTTTTCTTTCTTTATTTGATGTTTGATCTGGGACGCACGGTTGTACTCGGTCAGAACCAAGTGCCACTTATTCAACGCATGCATACTGACTGTGCTGCTTTACGGTTGCGAGTCATGGCACATCACAAAAGCACTGGGTAACCGTATACTGTCCTTCGAAAACAGATGCTTGAGGCGAATATTATGAGTACGGTGGTTTGACTTTGTCAGGAACAAGGAGGTAAGAGAGCGGACAAACCAGCCCCTTATTACGTCCAAAATTAAAAGGCGACGATGGACCTGGCTTGGACATGTGCTGCGAATGCCCCAGGGAGCCTAAATCCTGCCTGCCTCTTCTATCAACCTAATGGATCCCGGCGCCGCGGAAGGCCTCTGATGACCATCCATAGGATGTACTCAGGGGAGCTAAGGGACGCCGGGATGACCTGAGAAGATGCGAGGAGGTTGACGGGAGACAGAGAATCTTGGAGGCACCGTGTGGTGGCCATACGCTCCGAATAGGGAGCGGATATGGAAAAAATTGATGTTAGGTTGCATGGTACGTAATATACTGCCGCCGCCTTCAAGCCCTTTTCCGTACATCTCTCGATGAAAAATGTAAGCTTATTATTGCAAAATACGATATATTTACACAGAAGAGCTTTTCATCTATCCATCTATACCCGATGAAAAATGTTGCCATGAATATGAAAAAAGCGTATATTTTTTCTCTTTTTTCAAGACATCGTAATTCTTTTAAACTTTAACCCGCTTCCCGGGCGTCACGCAAGTATGCGTGAATAATATTTGAACCAGAAAAAATATATTTTCAATATTTAAGTCGACGATAGACCTGGCTTGGACATGTGATGCAGATGCCCTAGGAGAGTCTGAATCCTGCCTGTCTCTTCTATCACCCTGATGGGATCCGTTGTCCCGGAGGGCCATTGATAAAATTTTCGAGGGGATAAAAAAAGAAAAGTTTTCATTATTTGATGAAATGCTTTAAATTAATAACATAGAATTAATACATTTTTTTGAACAGATTGTTGTAAAAGAATTCAAGAGATTTTTTTTCTCTAAATATTATTTCCAATTATTAGATCCAAATTGAAAGAATTACTTCTTTTAAATATATATTATGGTTAAAATATTATTCAAATTTCAATACATCTTTGCCATTAGGTCTTCTAACTGTCACAAAATATTTATTGCGACATATGTACTGACAATTTGAGAAAGTAATAACAAACTCATTTTAATTCAAACTTAAAACACTTTTCCTCAAAAGTTACCGATTGTGTGCAATTATTTAACACAATGCTTACGGATTGCACAAATTTGGCGTTTGCTAATTGGCCATCAAATACGAAATAACATGCTAATTACAAAAGTAATTAAAAGGCCTCGTAAACAAAGTGATAATTATTAATTTAAGAAAATTATCCATTTATTATATTACCATTATAATAGGTTTATTGTGTTTCAACAAACACTCAAAATTGTTTAATGTCATCCATATTCTATTTCAATGAATCTTTAGCACTAAATATCAATTGAAACAATTTAAAATCTTAAAAATGACTATTCCACGTATTGTGCACGTGTCAATAATAGTTATTTTTAATTTAATTTTAAAATGAACTTCCACAAAGTTCCACTAAATGCAGCGAAAGTATCAATTGAATTGATTTTGTCACCTTTACTGATATCTAGTAGTTATTTAGAATATCATGAGTTATCATTGCAATTATCTCAATTTGCAGTGCAGTCTAGTGTCGTGACATTTAATATCACGTAACTGTAAAATGTTAATAATGACGTTATGCATCGAAGCGACATCGAGTAACTCAATCAGATCGATAATTTGATTTAGATGCGATGGTGCATTTCAGCAGTGCCGGTTCAGGTTCGATTTTTCGGGCCAATGCTCAGAAGCTCCGCGCATTTTGAAATACCCAAGAGTATTAGTTATTAATACCAAATTTTAATTTAACTTAAGCCATTCCACGTATTGCGTAATAAAATCACTTAAAAAGAAAACCATAACAATTTTAATCAAACTAGTAATTTTTAAGGTGTTCACTGTCAATACTTGGTGGAAAGGCATTATAATAAAAATAATGAAACATTTTTAGTACTTTTTCCACATGAGATTTATTTCATCAGGACCGGTTTTTCTCATGGCGAGCATTATCAACTGATAAGGAATACAATAAAACAGTGGTATTTATGCAAAAGTTAAGTATGAAAACAAGGTATTTATTTTTATTAAATGCACTTAATTTTGGGCTTTTACTTTGTTAATGTTAATTCATACTTAATTGATTTTTGATGTATTAGTTTGCATTGCTAAAGGGTCGTAAACATTTTATTTTTAGTCTATTTTTCTTGTAATTTGCTTTAATTTATTTGCTTAGTTGATTTACCAATTGTTTGTCATACCTTGTTTTCATACTAAACTTTTGCATAAATACCACTGTTTTATTGTATTCCTTATCAGTTGATAATGCTCGCGATGAGCGAAACCGGTCGTGATGAAATAAATCTCATGTGGAAAAAGTACTAAAAATGTTTATTATTTTTATTCAAAGTAGTCATGTAAAAATATCCCATCGAGTAAATAAAAAAAGTTAAAAATGATTAGCGTAGAATTTTTACAGTCAAATCATCCTATTTCAGTGTCTTAGCTCAGTGCTCCACAACCGGTGTGCCGCGAGACGATCCAAAGTGTGCCACGGCGCATTTCCCGGGCACACGAAAAAAAAATCAAATAATTCGTCGACAATATAAAATATTTCGTGAAGATGCGATCGTGGGGAATCAGAAATAATAAATTTTCCATTGCAATAATATGTCATATAAATATTATATACACAATCTATAATTTCTTATATAAAATGCCTAATTATTTTCGGAGAAAATCAATAATTTCATGGCTTTTGCATGAAAGCTTCCAAAGATTTACTGGAGCCTGATACAGTTCTTGCAAAATCTTGGTATATTTCGTTTATATCCTATTTTATTAAAAAAACACTGCTTGAAATGTTATTTGCTTATATTTCCCCAATATTCGTAGTAATAATAAATAACCACGATATTATTATGATATACGTAAAATTGCTCAACATGCTCGGAGCCGCAATCGGATCAGCCTTTAATGCTCGTGTCAAAATAGCATTTTTCGTTCGATTGAGGGTTTCTACTGAAGGTGCTTGATAGCATTTAAATATCAAATTTGAATCGTTTGCATTTTGTACTTTTCCATGAGTTTCGACCGAGGCTTGGTCTTTCGACATCTTTAGGAATTTCGAGCGTACTAAGTATGCTACTTTCGCCAATAATTTGTTATCTGAAAACCACTCATTAAGCGCGGATGAAAGGGTTAAAATCTTACACCAAACCACGGATGACCATAAATTATTTTACCATAAAATATTTAAAAAAATATGGTACAGTTTAGTTAGGTTTCCCCATTTTAAGTGAGCAACTTAATCTTCCGAGCTCTCCCCTGTTAAATCATTTGAAAAAAAATATCTTTAATAATCGAAACTAATTATTTATTTGATAAAACCCACCCATTAAAATTAGTAGGCATTTCCATGCAATAGCTACATATATTTTTCTACAATGCCACATTAAAAATACCTAATGATTGTTTGATTTACACACAATTTAAAAGTCATTGACATCAAGACAATCGATAATTCACCCGGATTGCAGACCTACTTAAATTCATATTCAGTCTTTATGTGAATTCGATAAAAACGCGGTTTATATTGGGCAGTACCGTTACTTTATTTTTCATGTGTCACATCCTCATAGCAAGCGCCACAAAAACGGGCGCCACACGTGGACGACCCCTCTATTGAACAGTGAGTGGTCATGATTGCAATTAAATTTGTTTCTTTATTTTCTTTTGGGGCATCCTCCCGGCAACAAATGGTTTCCAAATGAAGATTTATTAAACGATCAGTTAGACTTCGTTTCTTCACCTTTGTTATATCCGATTCATTAATCTAAGCTTATTGTTTTTCTTCCTTGTACATTTTTATGTCTATAAAAAAAAAAAAAAATTCTTTTGCTTGTTTCTAATTTGTAAGAATTGATATGGCTTTTATTCTGTTCACAGGAAACAATTTCGCTGGCTCAATTGAAATAATTACCGGGATTTCCATCTTATTATGTTTAATGATAATCCATATTTAATTGATTTTTGATGTATTAGTTTGCATTGCTAAAGGGTCGTAAACATTTTATTTATAGTCTATTTTTCTTGTAATTTGCTTCAATTCATTTGCTTAGTCGTTTTACCAATTGTTTGTCATACCTTGTTTTTCATACTTAACTTTTGTATAAATATCACTGTTTTATTGTATTCCTTATCAGTTGACAATGCTCGCCATGAACGAAACCGGTCCTGATCAAATAAATTTTATGTGGAAAAAGTACTAATAATGTATTATTATTTTTATTAAGTTAATTTGTATAAATAAATTTACGGCCGCCTTTAACGATTATCGGCGGCAAAAATCAAATACAACCTTTTATCTGAAACCCTTTAGACCACCCATACTCAACCTGCAGCCCGCCTAGCTTTTTTGTGCGGCCCTAAACACATTTATTATCAAGGACATGATTTACAAAATCTGGCATTCTATATTTCGTATATCTTGAGATTAATTTTGACTTTGTCGTACAGATTAGTGACAGCCAAAGAGGATTGTCGTGTCAACATCAGATCTGGTATAAGATTGTTGCTATTGCACACGCTAGATTTATTCCCAAAAAACAAACATTTGACAGACAAGTGTGCGCGCAAATAATTTTGCTTGTGGCAACACATAAATGTTTGACAGCTCCAAAGTTGAATGCGTGACAGTGTTGTGGCTTTATTTCAAGTAAACAATGCGCGGAACACGGATACAATTTTGGATGCATTTTTTGCTGTCTTATAATATATTGTTTTGTTACAATTTAATTACACATAATGGCGGGAGTGTCTTCGAAATGTCCGACGAAAAGAGAGTGTTTCAAGACATATGGGAAGAAGATTTATTATGTTGTTGCAAATAACATGGTTCGATCACATGCTTGATCTGTCGTGAGAGTGTTATATAAAAAAAAAAAACATTCTTCGTCATTATATCACGAAGCACAAAACATTCAACGATTCTGTTCTTCGTGGCTCTTTAATAAGTCGTGAAAAGTTAACATTCTTCAAGAAGTCTTTACAAAATCAACAAACTATTGGAATTGACGCAATGACGCAGCGGTGACGAGAGCGTCGTATGAAATTTGTTATATTCTTGGAAAAAATATGAAACCATTTACTGACGCAGAGGTTGTGAAAGAATGTTTCCTCAGTGCTTCCAACGTATTATTTGATAAATTTAGCAATAAAAATCACATAATATTTCAGATCAAAAGTATGCAGCTCTCTGATTCTACTTTTGCTAGACGCATTGAAGATATTGCAAAACACATATTTAATCGCATCATAGAAGATATAAAAAAATCCAAATATTTTAGTTTGCCTTTGATTCTAGCACCGATATTAATATAACATAACAATGTTCCGTTTTTGTTAGATATTGTACCGGACAAAGTTCAGTTCATGAAGATTTTTTGAAATTTCTTCCTTCGTCTTTTGGAAGAATTGAACAGTAACTTTGGTGACGTTCTTTTGCATACCTCGGTGAGATGGCTAAACCGAGGGAAAGTTCTGGAACGGTTTTATTCTTTGAGGCATGAAATTATTTTGTTTGTACAGCAAAATAATAAAATTAACAGCGAAATTAATAATGATGGATGGTGCTGTCTTTTAGCTTTACTGTGTGATATCACAGAAAAACTTAATTAATGAACTCAATCGTGGCTAACATGGCGAAAATAAAATCATTACGCAGATGGCGAATAAAGTATTTACTTTTGAAGAGAAATTAAACATCTACCACGAAGAAATAGAGAACCAAGTATGGCATAACTTTCCAACTGTAATAAAACCTAAGCAAGATGGTATACATATTTCTGAAGAAAACTATACGATATTTTCAAAAGCTGCCTTAACTAGGGAGTTTTAGAGCAGATTTCGAGATTTACGTTGTGTCAAGAATTGTTTGTTACTTATAGAAAAGCCCTGGCACCTAGAAACAGCCACTATAACAAATTTAGCTGCATTGGGATATGATTATGCAGAGTTTTACGACGAATTTATCGAATTTAAGAACGATACTAATCTGAAAGCTCTTTTTTAAGAAAAAAGAGAGGGAAAGGAGTACATCCAGTTTTGGAAGTTAGTTCCTGATAAATGGGTTCCCTAGGTATGGGAAGTTTTTTATTTGGAGAAAAACCGAAGGGAGCTTTTCAAGTGACTTATAGCAAAAAAAATAATTACCGCGGAAGTGTAATCATTTCACATGATTTACATATTGTGAGGCGGTTATTTTTTTCGCAAATTTTTGACTAACGATCTACTAGGCGTGCTTGAATTGATACTGCATGATGAACTAAACGGAAATTCTGATTCAAACAAAATTCAATTCTTTCGTTAAACAAAATTCAAACGATTATATTTGCGAACCAACAGTGACTGACAGCAACGAATAACTTCTATAAGTCAATTTGTTTTGCATGTCTACATACTCATCTGTTTCTCATTGTTATTTTATAATCGCTGATTAATTAAATGTTAAGTAAAAAACATATTTTGACGCAAATTTAAATGACAAATTCAGTTTTTTCATAAATATTTGATTCTTTTTTACGTGATATGTAGATTTCTGGAACCAATTTATCAAATCATATGAAAATAAGATTTTTTTGCAAGATCTTTATACGTGCCACTTTCTGGAACTAATGTATCGCGTAAAAAATAAATCGGGTGTATATTCGATTTACAAGCGATACAATCTATTAACAACTTTGCAGTTCAAGTTCACGTGCACTTGAAATGCCTGAATATGCCAAAAGACAAAGCTCGGGTCGTTGGCGACAAAACTCATGGAAAATTACAAAATTCAAACGAGTCAAATTACATATTATTACTTGAAAGGCAACAAATCCGCGAATTTTTGTAATACTCTTCGCAGAAATGGAATCGTTGTATGAAATTTTGCTGTTTCACATTGAAATATGTTGACTAACCAAGGAAAAGTTTTGGTTCGTAATTTTCTTTAAATCTTTCACAAGGCTGAACTTTTCACCAGCTTTTCGAAGATAAAAAGACTGGATGGCCAAAAATTGCGTACTGAGCACCTGAATGAACTAAATAGAAAATGCATGCTAGGAATGAAAATATATTGAAGTTTTCCGACAAGTTAGTAGGGTGCATAAACAAACTCAAACTTTGGAAGAAAGAGTACAGAATCTCAAGATCTCTAAAAATGTACCAAAAGAACCTACAAAAAAAGTCATACACTTTTTATTATCATTCCATTCCACCAATTATTGAAAGGAAATTCAAAAAAAAATATTTTTACTGAATAAAAGATATCATATATTCCTTTAATCCCAACACTAAATATATTTTCCTTTTTGGTATACAATTCACAGATCTTTTTCAAAGACAAAAAAAATGTAAATATATGGATTAGTTCCTTTATTGCGAGTTATATATTTTTTTTACGCATTTTCATAAATATTGACTTGAGGTGTGCCGCGAATTTAGAAAACATGATGGGCCGTGGAAGAAAAAAGTTTGCGGAGCACTGTCTTAGCTTATATTATAAATGGACACTACATAAATTTATGTATTCTTATCAAAAGGCATAGATTTTGATTTATTTTCTCTCTCATTCTGATCCTATGGACCCCGTTTCATAATCTTAATGCATGCTTCTTGCAGATCAGATTATGTGATTGATCAACAAAATGTTAATATTAAGACTTTTATTATGATATTATAGAAAAAAACCGTTTTTTTATTCATCTTGATTTTTATAAAAACCAGGTCCGGTTTCACTCACTACAGAAATTTTCAAGTGGCAAGTTAAAATTTCATTCGAATTGCTCTTAAAACCGGTCCACATAACAAAACGTTATGTGAAAATTAAAAAATATTCTTTATTGATATATCAACATGTTGTGAGTTGTGATATTGAGTCGCTTTTTATGAATATCTTCAACATTGGTAATGCGTCATTAAAACTGAAAATGCCGCATCAAAAATTAGGCGAAAATGCGAGGCTTACTATGATCAATCACAAGTACAAAATAAATTCATGTGGCGTTTCTTACAACGGTTGATTTTTTTGATTTCGATATAAATAAATTAGATTACAACTATACCGTGTTAGTTATTGTGTTAAATTAAGATATCATTGCTTTTACTCTGTTTTATTTCCCAAGAGAATAACATCTATCCCCCAAAGCGGGTGTGCCCGCGAAGCTATTATCGTGCGCCCTATCCAAAGTACCAAATAACGAAAACACTCAATTAAGTATTTCGACTGAGGCTGCTTGATGGAATTTCAATATCAAATTTGAATTGTTTGAACTTTGTACTTTTTCATGAGTTTTGTAATGAATTCAAGTACATCCGTGCACTTGGAATGCCTGAAGATGCCGAAAGGCGAAACCCGGGTCGTTAGCGACAAAAATCATGTAAAAGTACAAAGTTCAAACAATCCAAATTTGAAAAATCTCAGATTATATTAGAATTGTATTTTTCAGACCAGTCATTCGAATGAAATTTAATGTGGATATTATGACGGACATAAATGAATCTGCGCCCAAAAAAATTCCACACAAAGCTTGCTGGTGAATTATGATAGATTTTTTGACACCCTCATTTTCAAGATATTCATGAAGTAGACCAATCCAATTTTAGACCCAATCCTATTTTTAGCGCAATCCGTCGTAACCGCTGACAATAAATTTCAGTTGAGTTTAAGCTCTTGAATAGTTTTTGATACTCATGAGAAAATATTTACACCGGCGGGACAAGCTCGAAAGCTTGTTTTAACCGTGCAATTTTTTTTATTTCTAAAAACATGCATATTCTGTGAGCTCTTCCAGTTTATTCTGTCGTAAATTTTTTGAAATATGTCATATTTTGTCCAATGTTTACTACTGTAGTATCGTTTTAAATTATATTCTTTAAAAACATATACATACCGCTTCATTGCAAATCAGAAATATGCATTTGTCTTTTTTTTGCACAAAAAAATATCGAATCGTCAACTGCTCGTTAAATACGCGACACTCAGATATTATCTAGATAGCTTTCTCGTCTTTCACATTAATATATTCGGGCACGAAAATTAAAAAAACAGTGTACTTCGAATAGAGAAATCACTACTAATCTTCTTCAAATAATCACAAAAATCAAGCGATGTGTACTCTGCAAACTTTTAAATACAACTGAATATTTTCAATTTAGAGATGTCTATTGTTCTACTTTGCCTGCACTAAATTCTTAGAATTTCAACGAATGAAACTATTCAAGTAATTTTCGAGCAAACGAACGTCTGGGTAACATATTTTTATCCTACGCGGCGATGCATTTATTACATTTAATTGAGGGGAAAGCAGTTTCGATGGGCTGGATTGCAAACTTCACTGAAATGGGACGAGATTGAAAGATTTGATGAAATGCAACACAGTTTTTGCAAGCCTATTTCATCCTTTTGCAAATGAAATTCATCCTCTTGCAAATCTATTTCACCTTTTTGCAAATTAAATTCACCCTTTTTAAAAATCGTATAAAAAAACTTATTCAACAATATGTTCTTTATATGTATTTAAGTTTAACATTGCCTTCCCGGTAGGAAAGACAGATTACCACCACTGCCACTTTATCTTAAATATCTATTTTAATATAAGTGATACAATGTGTAATCATTTGGTATTCTTAAATCATTGTTTTTGTACACTTTTCGCAGTAAAAAAATATGATTTTGATTGAATAGTTTCGTTCCAATTAAATAAAAAAAGGAAATAAGCCGGATTATAATTAGCCAAAAACCATTTTTACTGTCACAACTAAATGCCAGGATTCAAATTTCACTGCCCATACAAGATTACGTTATATTATCTCAAACGCGCCTCTTTCAACGTACGTTTCAAATCAAATGGATGCTTTTTACATTTAAGGGCGTAGATAAGAAGTCGCGTTCACAGTTTTGATATCGTCAGTCTAGAATAAACACAATCCGGTTGTTTGAAGATGAAAAGGATACGAAGACTAGGGACAGGCCTAGTGGTTAGCTAATCGCTGTCATGCGTCGCTCGTCGAAGGTGGGAAAGGGATTTTTAACAACACAAACACCCATTGCCTCTGAGCACCATTGATCGATCGACTGAAAAAAATCTGCTCATACCGGGGATCGAACCCGGGTGGTCTGACACGGTAGCCAACGACGTTAACCACTGCAGCACGGACCGGGCGATAATATGAAGCCATATTATTAAATATTAATAATTAAAAACATACAAAACTACACGGAATTGAAACGTTACCTGAAAAGATGTTTATGACTTGTCATAAGTGTAGTGTCCTCTCCGAGTTCTTTTCCGTTTATTCTCAAACAAACTTTTCCACAAAACACTTTGAAATTTCAAATGTATTGAAAATATTTTCTTGTTTACGAATAAAGGACCCGCAATATTCTTTCCCTCCAACTGTAATTGAGTCTCTCGGCAACCGATGTTTCCTAAGAATAGCACTGTTAATATATTTAACATTTTCACAAATAGTATTTCGATAAATATAAACTCACGCGCATAACCCATATTTTTAAATGTTGATTTGAAATTGGCAGTTTCACTGGATAAATATAATTATTTATTCACTTTACGAACTATTCCTGTGACAGATAGTTATTGAAAAATCACTCGCGAGATGAAGTTCGTAAAATACGCGAAAAACGAACGAATCTAAACACCGACTGTTAGCATTTGACTCGCCATGTTTGCGCAAACTCAAGCGACCCTATCTGCGATGAGTGCATTCATATTGATTAGCCCTAACTTACCTCCTCTCCAAAAAATAGATGGGGCGTAGCAGCTCCGGCCAAAAATTACCTTAACCCATTGAACGCCAAACCAATTCCATAGATTTTTGCCAGAGGCCACCATTTTCAATCATCGATTTTTCCATAAAAATGCCACGTAACATACCGGAAAATCATTGTATACCCGACTTATTTTTAGTTTTCACAGAAAAATGAAAAAAAAATATCAAAAATTTAAAATTTACAAAAAAATATTTTCAGGACTGCCACAAACAAAAATATTATAAATAATAATTTAAAATATAATTTTCTTTTATCATCACATGTTATTTTGCCAATAATAAAATTATTTATAAATTGCACAAAATGTTTCCAGGGTCGCCACAAAAAATAAATATTATATTTAATATAAATTACAATTTATGATTTTTATTTTACTATGGCAAGCTGTCCTTTTATCAAATGAATTATAAATTGGACAAAATGCTTGGAGCTTGCCACCATTTAAAATATTATAATTAAAAATAAAGTACTGACTTATACTCTATAATTTATTATTCCAATTCACAGCCACAAGCCAATGAAGAAAAACAAAAAAAGATTTTCCTTACGTAGACTTTTGAACACTATAACAAACTTTTAAGGTGTTCACTGTCAATACATGGTGGAAAGGCATTATAATAAAAATAATAATAAATTTTAAGTACTTTTTCCACATAAAATTTATTTGATCAGGACCGGTTTCGCTCACTGCGATCAGTTGAAATGCTCGCCATAAGCGAAACCGGTCCTGATCAAATATTTTTTTTGTGGAAAAAGTACTATAAAAGTATTATTATTTTTATTTTTTACTACAACAAACGTTTAATATACAAGGTAACCCGGAATGCGACCAAGAAGTTAACCATGTCATGCATCTCCCACCGCGCCTACCTGACTAATTGGCAGGTAGAATCGATGGAACTCCTATTTATTTCTTGTTTTGTAAAAAATAATGCTCCGAAGATTCTTTTGGAGTGAAAATTTTTAAAACACGGCACAGCGCAAAACTGTGCATCGCAATGTATACAAAAGTACATATTTTTAATTTTTTCGTGTGTTTCTATAAAATAAATAATATATTAGCCCATTAATTGTTTCGTGTAATACATTCGTGTTGACAATTTTTTTTCGAAAATAATGAGTATATTTCTGGCGGTTAACCATTTACCCAAGATGTATGGCCTAATTGAGGCCTCAATAGTTCTTGTGCATAAAAAACACGTGTTTGGCCGGTGATTTCTATATATGTACATATGTGCTGTCCCTCTTTCTCTCAATGGTATTTAGCTATTCTTTTCTCACTCCTACGCGCTATATCAATCGAGTGATATTTGTAAAAATAAGGTGCAAGGTGACATATGTTAGCTTAGCCTCAAATAAAATAAAAACGGCCATACATGTCGATATTTTAACAATCACATTTCAATAAAATTTGCGTTTTCGTGCCTGCACGCTGTGGCGTATGAACGGTTAAGATAGCCTGAGATGAGTTCTGATCATCTGGTAATATTGGATCGTGTCAAGTTGTAGAATCATCATCAATCTTATCATTGTTCTGAGTAGATATTTTCTTTCGGACAATACAATTAGTGATCAAAGTTTGTTTGGATTTTCTTGTTTCGACGACGAAGGGCGTTGTACTGCAAACTGTCTCAGTGATTGTAAACAATGTGCAGATCATTTTCAAGGACAAGAACGCACGTGCCAAGGTCGCAATGTAATAAACAGGTGAACTACTAGATTTTGCACGTTCAGCATGTGACCAACGCGCGGCTTATTACGTTCAACATTTGTTCGTTGAAATCGTTCCAAAAACATACTTTAAAAAAAATTGTTAAAAAACCACATAACTTTAAAATCGCACAAAAAAAGGTTTAAGTATACATCGAAAATTACATTTGCGAAACTGAGTGACTTTGTTAGGAGAGGCGTGGGTTAGATATTTGGCGGAAGGTGATGTGATGTGACAGAAGAGCCCGCCTCTTCTTAATCGATCGTTCGTTCTGAATATTTGTTCCCAACAGCCGAAGGAGGTTTGGATATCGACTAAGCGAATTTTATTTCGATCTCATCGAACTATATTGATGTCACATCTATATAATGCGACCGTCCCCAAAAGTTCAAACTAGAAAGTTTCCCCACTCTTGGGCTACAAGATGTCATATAAATATTCCACACAAATTATAGCTACATAATATGTATTTGCATATTATGCAAGGTTTTCGAACAAAAAAAACAATGGAATCAAATTCAGTAATAGCTTAACAATGCCTTTTTGTATGTATATACATACATACACCTCATCCTTTTGCTTCGCGACACATTGGTTTCAGAAAATGGTGCGATTCAAAAAATCGCTTAACATATTCAATGCTAGACCTGTGTTTTAATCAGAGCTGTGGAGTCGGTAAAAAAAAATTCGACTCCGACTCCAGCATTTACCAAAAACACGACTCTGACACCGACTAAAAAAAGTTTAATTTTGTCACTTATTTTTTCTTCATATCATTTGTATGTGTATTCAATGATATATCAACCAAACAACCCTGCCAATAGCCACATTTGACATATTATATGTAAAAATAAAAAGTTCAATCTTTTCAAAATGTCTGACTCCGACTTCAACTCCGACCAAAACGCCGCGAAGACTCCGACTCCGGCCAAAAAGCCCTGGTTTCAATACGCTGTGGAACACGCTAGGCGTGTTCACTGCACCTAATGTGTTCAGAAACCTTACCTTCATATTATTTGAAAAATTGGTTGCAAAAATCAAAATATCGCGTAAAAAAGTATCAAAAATATATGATTAATTCGCTTTTCAAATATTTAGTAGTCTTTAGTGCATTTATTTAAGAAAATCTCTGTGATGATCACATGATTTTGCTAACCATTCCATACATCATTAAATTTTCGAAAAAAAAGTCGCGTAACACAACGAGTAAATCGTGAAAAAAAGTGCTCTGCAGTCCAAAAAAATCGCGTAAAATAAGGGCTGGATGAAAATAAATATAATTTTTTACTTCCATGTCTTTGAAAGTGGCCAACTACTATGATCAATGTGGAGGTAAAATAAGATATATAAACAGGTACGGTTACATTTTTTATCTTCACATATAAGTCCTTCTGAAATTCGTCGTTTGAGTCTTATAGTATCAAAAGCAGAATTATCCACATTTCGATTTTTCGAGAAAAACACGAAAAGGGTTTTGGTGGCTTATTGAGTTATAGAATACCATGAAATATTTTTGTTCTATTAGAACTCAGTTATTCAATACTTTTTTGATAATATCGGCATTGTGATGTAATTACTTTAATATACACGTTTGTGATGTGAACAGTTCTACATTTGATACTTACCCATTGCTTAATGTAGGAGTGACATGGCCAATTTTCCGCCATTAGAAGATATATTCGATGGTATTCCTATTTTAAATGACGCGTAGTCACCCTCGGACTTAAGTTTAACTACTGTGAACTTTGCGGTTTTAATTTAATTTAATTTTCTTTTGTTTAACCATGTCCGCTCACAATTTGGAGCATATGGACTCCTCACGGAGTTTATGTTAACATGTTTTGTTTCGAGAACTGTTTGTTACTCAGTTGCTCAACCTCTGTTTTACGAAGAGAGTAGGGATGGAAAAGATACGAGAACTAGGACAGAACTAGTGATTAGGTAATCACTGTCCTCTTTGGGATCGGAAAGGTGGGAAGGGATTGAACAACACAAACAACGGTTGACAACTGCACCACGGACCGGGCGAATATAAATCTCTTTAAATTTGATTAATCTTTTAAATATTTTAACTAATATAAATTATAAGTATTTTTTTCATAATAGTCTATGTACGCCTATGGATTGTACAAGCAATGACCTGTCAACTTTATCGATATGTGCGACTTCAATTTTTTAGGATTTTTGCTTCTCTTACGAGCTTCATTTATAATTACAGCTGTTGGGTGGCACTCCACTAGGTTCACTAGATATCAATATTTTGTTTTCTTACAAAAAACTATAAATAACTCAATTATAAATACAGCCCATCAACGTGTGCAACTTAAAATTTGTACGAGTGGCCATATTTAAATATCACTCACACAGGGTAACTCTGTGATTGATCGAAAGCATGATTGGCCATACCGTTCATTTCTTGTTTCGAAAGTCGTGAACCGTTCTGATTTTGATACCAAGAATCAATTTATTTGACGTTTTTATACCACATGTACATGATTTTCACACAAGTATTTTTACTTTTACCCGGAGAACAATGTGACATCATTTGTTCAATTTCGAAACATATGGGATAGTTATACTTTTGATACTATACGACTTAATTAAGGATTTCGACTGAGGGTGCTTGATGGAATTTCAATATCAAATTTAAATTGTTTGAATTTTGAACTTTTCCGTGAGTTTTGTCGCTTACGACCCGGGTTAAAAGTGTTAGACCAGCTTTCTATTGCAAAATTTCATTGGGGGAATTATTGATTAATAGTACAGATGTAAAAATTATAAAAACAAATCTGGCATTCATAGATTACAGCGTAGTGACTGTCCCAGATTTTATATTGGTAAAACTGCTAGAAATTTAAATATAATATAAGAGTGGCTGAGCATTTAACCGCTTTTCGCTTATACCTCCGCCGGATACTTCGCCACCTTCGCCAATCTGTTACATACTAACAGGGCGAAATTTAATTATTTTACCAAGAAATCTGGGAAATTGATCGAGCTGAGCTATCTAGTTCACCAATGTTGTACCCTTTTAAATAATTGTCATTTATTAATAATTCAAGCACTTGCTTCATTAAATATAAATTCAAAGACTTGAAATCAATCAAGTCATTAATATTAGGTCGGATAAAACCCTAGATTTATTTCAGATATTCCTAGGTCATTAGTGTTTTCAAAAATCCATATAGTTATAGCAAACCCACTTAATTCATTGAAACTTGTTTGCAGTCAATTTTCGCTAATTTTCATTTTAATAGCCATTTAACTTAGTGATCTACTTCTATTTTTGTATATAAACGATACAAACTGTTTACTACGTGTCACTTGAAATGCCTTAAGATGTCGAAAGGCGAAACCCGGGTCGTTAGCGACAAAACTCATGGAAAGTACAAAATTCAAACAATTCTAATTTACTAAACGACTTGTTTATCCATGAATTCAACCAATACGGGCTCGCAGGGTTGCCACAAAAAAAACAAATTCGTTTATATTTATCATTTGAAAAACGTTTTGAGAAACTATGTGTTTTTTAGTACTCTTTGTATTTAGAACGCCAATAAGTTTTTTAAATGTTAATGATATATTCTATAGGTTGATGTGTAATATATATTTTTAAATGGCTTCGGAATAAAATGAAGCGAACCGCGGGAGTCAAGCAACTATAAACAACAAAAGGATTCGGTGTATATTATATTTATAAGCGATAAAAACTATTTACTACGCTGCAGTTCAAGTTCATGTGCACTTGAAATGCCTGAATATGCCAAAATGCAAAACCCGGGTCGTTAACGACAAAACTCATTTAATTAAAAAGTTTAATCGAGTCAAATTTAATATTATTAAAACACGTTGCAGTCCAGAGTAGGGTTTCCAATCTCGGACCAATATTTTGATCCCGGGATTGAAATATGTCGATCCCGGGATATGGGATATATATATTAATGGTCGTTAATTTTCATATTTATTAAATATTAGTCATTTTCATTAAAAATTATTCAAAATAATTGACGTCTCTATCTTATTTAGGAATATTTTATTTCGTTGGTTAGCCATATTAAAGAGGTAAATTATTGTATTGCAAAATAATGTACGAGTGTATCGGTCTTTTTCGAATGCGATCTGAAAACTTATTGAAATTAAACATATGTAGGTATGGTTACGCAAATATCATAAAGAGGAGCTTTTTTTTTAAAATTCAACATTTTTAACACAGTAATGGAATATAACGTTTTTATTGGTGACAAATCCATTACCATCGAGGGTGTAAGGATCAATTTTAAAACTATTTTTATTTGTAACGCATTAAAACATTGTTTATCACCATTACCTACTGCGCTCCAGTTTTGTTGCTTGATGTTTTGGTACTTCGTTGTTTTATGCCAGGCAGCAAAACTTGAAATGAATGTCGCTGCAACCTCAATGCACACATGGGGCGGGGGGCGTCACTTGACGATTTTTGAAATAAAAACAAGGAATTCATCCCTCGCCATCAGTTGCGAAAGAAGAGCCAAAGCATGTATAACTTTGGAAGTGCGCGACGAGGAAAGTGCAGTGAAATTTCTACAATCAAGTAATATTATTCCGCGGGAGATTGTGTGCAGTAATGGATATTTAATGACGTTTTCATTTGGAGTCAGGACACGCTGGGTTTGCCAAGAGTGTTTTTTGGTGATGGTTGCTGAGTAGGTAGCAGTTCCTGGAGTGCATACTCGGAGATCAGTGCTCATATTTTACACTTACTAAAATTTTATAAACCCCAATACACTTGCAAACACCCAGCAAGTAGAGAGAAAGTAGGGATCAGCCAAGTGGGGCAATAAGAAGCGTAGAGGGACACATACATTTGCTACAAACGGAAGACGAGGTTGGTCTTCCGGGATGCATTTAGTGTTATCAAAGATACTGCTGAATTTTGGCAGTTGATCGAGCGTCAAAATCTCGATGATTGAGAAGCGCTGGCTGCTGGGGGCGAGGCATAAGATTCAGTAATCTGGAATATATAAAAAAATACACGCATACACACATACAAGTATTCGGCAATTAATTTGATGATTTATGTGTCATTTCATATGTATGGCGAAGGTTAAGGCAACCCTTAGGTTTAGTGATATTTTTTCGTGTTTAGCTGCCTGGCATAAAACAACGAAGTACCGATGTTTTCCGTCCCCTAAATTCATTTAAAAACAATGTTTTATTTATAAGTATCATTGATGCACAGCGCAAATAATTTATTTTTTACAAGCATCCGGCGTTCCAAACTTGACACATGCAAGTAGATTTAATTTTTAGATTTTTTTATAATAATGCATTTCTTTAATGACGTTGCTATTAATATCCGAAAAATTAAAAATTTCGATTTTTAAAATGAGACTATATTTTTGCACTCTTCCGTTGGTACGTTAGTAAATAAATTTGTTACGATAAAATAAAGCAGACGATAATATTAAAAACTGGCGTAAATTATTTATTTAGGAAAAATTTCGTCGAAGATAGCAAAATTGTTGCCAGACAATATAGATCCCGCGTTTTATACAGTAAATTATTTATTTAAAATTTTATTGAACAGTAAAGATCGCGTTGAATCATCGTCACAGAATAGTATCTATCGACTCTCTTTTGGAGACTGCTGAGACGACCTGAATCTCGTCTCCCAAGTTGAATGAGAGACAGCCTCCGTTCTCGACGTTTGGAGATGGAACTTAAGGAAAGAGGATGGAAAGGGGTAGCTCTTAAAGAAAAGATCTCAATTTAAATTGGCCGTAGCTCTATCCAAGAGACAGCAAGTTTAATTTACACAAAAGAAATTTTAAAACACAGTACAAGAAATTATAGAGTTAACACAGCGATTAAGATTGTAGACCGATATCAGTTTCACGATGTCCCATATAATTTTTTTCCGGACTTGTTCGTTTGAAATTGCTCACCAACATGAAAACTTATTCGGTGACGAAAAACACTGATTGGTAATGGCAATAGGCGTGATTAATATACCCATGATTTGAAAAGGCGACTGGCCAAAAATAAACCACCCATGAATCATCACGGCGCAATCTGAGTGTTGACCGCGCACTCCATTCGTCACCGTTGTATGACGGCAGCAGCGCAATAGCACGTGTCTCGTATAGATGTCGTTTTAATGACGCCATTAAAATGATTTCATTAACTCCATACATTGTAATTCCTGTAAATTATCACGTAGAGTTATTTATAATGAAGCTAATACTGATATCGGTCTCAAACTCATAGATTGAGGTGATTACAAGATCGCTCGAAAGAGTTCTGAGTGCCTAAAAACATCAGGCAGTGACAAACCCTCCCTACTTCTGATGCACAGGAACTATCTCAACCAATGTTTTAACAAGAAACATTATTACACAAAACGTAAAAGAAATATTACAATTAAAAGAACAGATAAGTATTATGGTAAATTAATAAAACACATATTAAATGAAACTTTAACACAAATATTAGCAAATAGGCGCTGCTGAGGCGTCGTCGGGGCTTCAAAATTACCGGCCTACCAATGACTACAGTCCAGAGCTGGTGCTCGTTGAATGGGAAGACGTGGCGGTGTCGTCAGGGCGTCGGTTTCATCTAGCGCTGGAAGCTCAACATTTTGAGGTGGCTCCTCGAAAGGCTGCGGCGGAGGTTGTCAGGGTGGAGTTAATTGGGCACCTCTCTTTTGTTTACCCAGTATGTGTTAGGTCCGGCCTGCGAAATAAAGTGATACGGGCCTTCTCATTGGGGAGCTAACGCCGGGGGGACGTTTCCTGTACTCTCCTCCAGCCGTAGATTTTGTCGCCAGGGTTGTAACAGCGTTGTCTCGACACCTCAACGTAAAAAAGATCTGGGGCAGTATATCGGCCCAGCGCTGGTAACCGCCAGCCTCCAGGCGTATTCTCAGGGCCTTCTTTATCTCCTGATTTCTTCTATCGGTCGAGTTAGCACGTTGATGGTAGTTGGGTGCTGTCCAGTAGTCGCACCCCCACTGTTCCACGAACTGGCTCAGTCTCGATGTCGGAATTGGGGCCCGTTGTCCGTTAAAATGGCTCGAGGATACCCGAAGTGACCAAAAACTTGTCTCTTCAGAAGAGAAAGAGTGGTTGCACTCGTAACGGCCACCAGGGGGGATGTTTCTACCCACCGGGTAAAGAGGTCTGGCACCGCGAGAAAGTATTTATGGCGGCCCACTGTGGTGGATAAGGTACCCATATAGTCGAGGGCAATCACCTCTAATGGCCTACTGGCTTCTTTATGGGAGCGTTGGGGAGCTGCGTTTACGGGTGAAGCAAGTGTGAAACAGGTATGCTGTGATTCCGGGCCTGCTGGCATCGGTCTGCAGAAGCGACGCTTAAAGTCAGGCCGCGCCAACTGCAGAGGTATTCGCGGGGCCTCTTTCACCTTTATCATGGACGCCTGTACTTGTGGGGTCCATCGGAACTTTTATCCGTTATACCGTTAATCCGATTGTAATGTAACTTTGGTGGTTTGTTTTGAAGACTCACAGGAATGTTTTTGCGTTCCCAAATCGTTCATACAATTGCAAAAAAGCTTTGGTGATTTGTTGTGTGGACGCCCACAAAAGTTTTTGTATCAATACAGCCATTTTATATTGAGGAAGTTCGCCAAAGAAAGCGATCTGAAAAGTTAGCTGTATGCTCCTTAGATGCGCAATGTTTACTGAGATGTCAAAAACAACTAAGCAAAATAAACTTTATGATCCGTGATTGATTCTTACCAAGATAGCTGGTCAATCACTGGGATGGCTTGGACGGAAGTTGGTGCTCTACTTCATAGTTACGTTTGATATATGCGCCTTGGTTACGTCAATCAACGATAAATTCAATACATAAACTCAAAAGAAAAAATCTACTAAAGATACTGTTGCCACGCATCCCAATGATTCAGAAGGATATGGCATTCTGATAAAAACGTTTGCAGTTTCCGGTGCGCCTCGCATTTGCAATGAACATCAACAAAGCACAGGGACAATCGCTACAAGTGTGTGGACTAAGCTTGGAAAATCCATGATTTTCACATGTACAGCTATATGTGGCCTGCTCACGCGTTGGAAACCCTTCTGATTTATTCGCGCACGCACCAGACAGAAAAACAAAAAATATTGGGCATCCAAAATCACTTAAATAAACCCAATTAAAACACAAACACTGTCTTTTTTGATTTGCATTGCAACGCTTGTCAGGTACTGACTAGTAATTTATTAATGAAACCGGGACAGCAAAACTTAAAAAAAAATATCACAACACTCCATCTTTATCAAGAATTATTTCGTCTGAAAATTGCATCAAAATATATGAAATTAAAATCTAAGACCAATGAATATCACGGTAGAAGTCATCGACAGCTTGTGAGACGAAAATATACAAACAACATGTTTCTGAGCAAAACTTGTGATGATTTTGGGAAATCGTTTTATAACCACTAAGCCGTTATTCAGGTCATTCTACATTGTTTGCTCTACGTATTTAGACACATTTTTCAGGAATAAATGAATCAACTACCAAAAAACAGAAACACAATCATATAATTAATACCATGACAGCAAATCAATTATTTAAGATACATAATTTATTATTCAAATTAGATGTATTTTTATCACACATGTTTTCATATAGAATGATATACAATGTGCACTGATGAAGTTGCCTTTCAAACTTATATAATAATTATTGAGTAACGTGGCAATGCTCATGTTGACAATTCAGATGAGAAATAAATAGACAAATACGTGGGATCATAACATTACGATACCATATTTTAATTTTGTTGAACTTTTATATTTTCACGAAATTTCCTTCAAATATGTTTTCTAGTTCAAGAGTTCTCGCTCACATCAAAAAGCGAAAAGCTACTACACGAAATAACGAGCGTGGGAGTACGATGAACTAACCCAGGGGTTCTAAACCGCGTGCCCGCCAAGCCATTTTCATGTACCCGACAAAAATTATAGAAAGAATAATAATAAAAAAAATGTGTATCGAAATCACAAAAATATAACCATATCCATCTTATTTTTAGATAGTCAATATGACATAATCTTAAAATCGAATGGACTGACTGAAAGCATTTGGAATTTAGCTGTCCATAAAACGTACCCTCTTTTGAAAAAAGAGTTAAGATGATAAAGTCCTGTTTTGATACCACATATTTGTGCAAATCTTTGTTTTCTACCATGAAAATAATAAAATCAAAAACAATATCTCGACTTGGTAATGCCAACCATGACAATTGTTTGCGATTGGGTGTATTATCTTATATTCTTCATTTTGAAAAGTTATTTAGTGATATGTAATGTCAAATATCACAGTAAAGGTGATTGGTAATAATTTTGTTTGTAAATGTAAATAAATCCATAATCTTTCGATTTATAATAAATAGTTTAGTAAATAGTAATAATATAATGAATGTCAAACGTGTAAAGCTAAAAATACTTAAATAAGGACACACATATGTACATATTTTCTCCTTAAATCTGTTTTTTTTTTAAAATCCGCTGTTCGCTCGTCACTCATTTCCTAAATCTCAAATGCGCCCGTCACCGCAATAAGGTTAAGAACCCCTGAACTAACCAAAGGAGGAGGGAATTTTCCAAATGACCAAACTTACAATATGTATATCCCAAGCTATTTGTATTCACATTAAAAATATTGTAATTTAAACAAAGATTCATTCAAATTATAAACTTTGTTGTTGCTGACCAGAAAAATTAACAACAATTATGAGAATTAAATTTATCGAGAAAATTAAATTATTTTTAACGAGCTTGATTGAGTTCATGTAAACCAGGGGAGGGCAAACTTTTCGGATCGAGGACCAATTCCAAAAATTCAAAATGAGCAGCGGGCCGCAAGTAAAATACCATTTTTAGATCGTTTTTTACGTGATACATTGGTTTCAAAAAGTGGCGCACCTAAATAAATCGCGGAAAAGGTATCCAAAGAACAAGAAAAAACAAAAATTATTTTTCAAATTCGACCTAAAAAATTTACTTAAAACATTCCTATTTTCATTCAAAAAAAATATTTCTATATTCAGTTCGTATTAATTATTGTGAATATAAAATATTTGGGCGTCTGAAGTGTAAATGCGCATATTGTTATATTTGACATAGTAACTCTCTGTGATAAAATTTGCGACCGGGAAACGTGCTTTTCAACGAATTTTACAATTGTATGCAAGTAATATGCAAATGATAAACTTAAAAGAAGTAATCCTGAAAAAAGTTCGATGTGGAATACATGGAAAAATTTGAAAGAAGAAGAGTTTAAAGCGTTTTTAGGTGTCATTTTAAATATGGGAATGAGACCTCATCCTAACCTTCAAGACTTTTTTTCGACGTCATTTACAGCCCATTCGCCTTTTTTTAGATCTATTTTTAAAAGAGAACGTTTTTTACAAATATATTGGATGCTACATTTGCATAACAATGGAGAAATCAATCCTCAGGAAACAAATCTTCAAAATCGAATTAAGAAAGTAGATTTGTATTTGAAATATTTAGATGAAAGATTCCGAGAACATTTTATTCCCGGAAGAGAAATAGTTGTTGACGAATCAGTAGTAAATTTCAAAGGGAAAATAATTTTTATGACTTATAACCCAAATAAGCCTACTAAATGGGGTATTCGGATATATGTATTGGCTGATTCAAGTTGTGGATATATTTATTCATTTATTCCGTATTACGGCTCACTAACAACGGAGAGGTTGATAAGACCCGATCTCCAATTTACATCTAGAATAGTTTTACAACTGTACAATAATTTATTAAGTTCAATATCTGATGCTGAAGGTTATCATATGTACACAGACAGATTTTATACTAGCATTCCACTTTCGGATGAATTGTTGAAATTAAAAACGCATTTGACAGGAACAATAATGACAAATAAAAAAAAATTGCCACCAGCCATCAAAAAGCCAAAACTAAAAGTAGGCGAAGCAGTGGCATATGGAAGTGAAAATGTTATGGTTCTTGCCTGGAAAGATAAAAGAGTGGTGACAATGCTTAGCAATCGCCATTCCAACGAACTTTCCGTTGTAAAACGAATTAAAAGAGGTGGAATCGAAGAAGAAATCCTCAAGCCAGAAGTAGTTATTAATTATACAAAACATATGGGAGGTGTCGATAGAGCGGACCATTATACTTCGTCGTATTGTTTCCTTCGAAAAACATTAAAATGGTGGCGCAAGCTTTTTTTTTGGGGGTTAGAAGTTTCAGTGGTGAATTCATACATTTTGTACAAACAGAAGACGATTAAAAATAATGAAAAACCAATGACTCATTTTCAATTTGTTGATAAATTAATTATTCAGCTTGTTGGTAATTGTAGACAAGTTTTAAATGTTAACAAAGGTAGGCAGTCGGTAGATCCAGAGCAGCGGCTAAGCCATGTCAATCTACACGTGATAATGCCTAATGCGCAGAAAAAAGTATAGAGATTGCGTCGTTTGCGGTTCTGATAGACGAGGAGGTAAAGAAAAGAACAATCTATTACTGCAAGACTTGTGATACAAAGCCGGCACTCCATGTGGGAGAATGTTTCGAAAAATACCATACTGTTAAAACTATAGAATCTAGTGATAGTGATATGTATATATTATAAACTATAGAATCGTTAGCTTTTAATGTGATAGGAATGCCTAAATAAAATATTGTTATATAACACTTCGACTTATAAACACCGTATAGTGTTTGTGAAGCTGCTCATCTATGACATGCCCTGAGGATCTAGCCATTTTGACCCTGAGGCGGAATTTTCAAGTAACCAATACAAAATAAGGTACAATTTACAACCCCTAAAACATTAGCCAATAAATTGTCCAACAGATTAGGTAGTAAACTGGTCAATGGGTGCCTTTAGAAAACAAGACAAGACGATTAGAAAGAAACCTTTCCATGGATATGCATTCGATTGTTTGTATATATTTACTATATTTTACAAAATTATTAAACGGCAATCAATATAAATGATGCAAACAAAACATATTGAAGCCATACGTATTATTTTAGTTACCTGATGTGTAATTTAAAGAATATTTTTATCGCAATGTACCAACCATCCGATGGTCATACGAATGATCAGATAGAGTGTCCCAAACGTAACGAACTAAAATTATTATTTTTACTAAAAAACTTTTGTATTTTTAATTAATCATGAACTTCATCCAACCCAGTTGATGACTATCACTCACTTGACCGACACTTTTTTGTAAATTCAACATTTTTTTTAGTCAGAGTAGCCTACCAGACATGAGAAAATTTAGTCAGAGTGGAGAAGGTTAAATAAGTTTCAGAGTAGAGCCATCAATAATATAGCATGAGTTTGCGCATCATTTTGTCGGTTAAAAGAAAAATCGCGTACTTACGAATAAATCACGGTGTCGTCCAAAAAGTGACGTAAAATCGAAATCACTGAAAAAAATCGTGTAAAAAGGGACCGGGTGTACTCTTTTATTATCACGAAAAATATTTTTTTTTTAAAAAAAAAATATGAGAGGAATGAAGCTGTTTCAAAGATAGAAATTTTTCAACATTTTTTTAAAATTCAAGTGCTCATTTTGTAGTTACTAAACTAAAAAACTGCTTGTTGAATGGTCATAGAAGAATATGGAATCAGAATTAAACTGAGGTTCATGGTCGAAATGTTTGTTAAATTATGTGTGTAAAAACTTTTCGTGTAAAATCTTTAAATTGGTCGAATTTGTCTGAACTAAGATCATTGTAAATTTTGCAGATTTCGTCACGATGGTGTAATTCTCTTAAATCAGTGTTACATTGCAGATCAATAATCTCAAGTTGTAGCTGTAGCGCCAAACTTGTCGCCAATTTTTCGGAAGTAACCAAATCTTTGTGAAAAATCGTCATTCAGGGCGTTCATAACACAGAGTTGATAGTGTTTAAGTGTGGCACGATATCCAGAGTAAATGCAAAATCACAATACCTTAATCATCAATATCGGGAAAGTCATTTACAAAAATAAAATTATAATATTTTTTATATCCCGAACTCTTCTTAGCACTTTTTCCAAGCAAAACCATCGAATTTGACTGAAAAGGAATATCTGACAATTCAATATTTTTTTTAAAAATATAAAAAAACTATTCTTACTTAGAATTAGGATTTATGATGGCGGGCCGCAGTTTGCCCATGCCTGATGTAAACTATCAACTAAAACAAGGTCAAGGATAGTATTTTGTGGCTTTTAACCAACCCAGTCTTCAGCATCCCGCGAGATACAAAAAATACTGTATATAAATTTTTATGGAAAAAAACTTTTTCGAGCAAGATCAAAAACCAATAAAAGGTAGATAAATAATGAAGCTGACAAGATAATTACATGTGAGAATATTACTGAAAGAATTCTATCACTGTTTTTCGCAAACTTTTGTTTTTTATTTTGAAGTATTCCAATTAATAATAAATGTGATGATGTACCCATGTAGTCTATTGTAAATTTAATATTTTCCCGTGAAATTAATAACACTGCGAAATGAAAGACATATTTTTTCACAAATTATGAATAAACCAATTATGAATATTTTTTCACAAATTATGAAATGCATAATTAAAGTGACCATAAGTCCCGTTTTGAACGGGACCGTCCCGTTTTTAAGTAGTCTGTCCCGTTGTCCCCAAGTACAGCTTCGGGGCGTCGAAATGTCCCGTTTTCAAATGGGATTTATTAATAGCAACCAAGACACAGAAGTATTTGATAAGTTTTCACTTATTAGTAACTATATTACATCCCAAAAAGTGACCGAATGGAATATTGGAAACGTTTCAATCGAAAATCGTTGGATTGAATTGTTCCAACACTTTCGTAATAATAATTTAACCATAAAAACTTTAGAGTAATCATTGAATACATTTTATGCTTGCCCGGAACAAATGCACTCGTAGAAAGAGTCTTTTCACAGATGAATAAGTTGTGGACGACAGAAAAAACACAATTACAATGTTGTTGTTAGTTAAAAGAAATTTAAAAAAATCCTGCCAAGAATTCCATTCTTATTTAAAAGAATACCCAGTTATACTTAATAAAATTTGTTCATCAGAAAAATATAAAACAACTTGTGTAATTTTTTTCATATTTATATTATTTATTCCACTTTTAAGGTGTTCACTGTCAATACTTGGTGGAAAGGCATTATAATAAAAATAATAAACCAGGACCGGTTTCGCTCATTGCGAGCATCAGTTGACAATGCTCGCCATGAGCGAAACCGGTCCTGATCAAATAAATTTTATGTTGAAAAAGTACTCAAAATGTATTATTATTTTTATAATTTATTCCTGTTATTTTCTTTATCAACATTCCTTTTCTTTTTATTAATACATAAAAACTATCAAAAAATACGTGTTTTCTTGAATATACATACTATTACGTAAAAATTGGTAGATGTCCCGTTTTGAGGACAAAAATAAATGATCACATTATGCATTATCCATGCATTTCCCGTGTAAGCTTCGCAGATACTATTTTGATGCACATTCAACAATTTAATCGGATACTAACATTTCTTAGAGGGGAGAGGGAATATATCATAATCAGTGAATAGTTTCATCGATAGATTGATGAATGATAATTTCTCGTATATCTAAAGTGTTTTCCGAAAATTTCTAATTCAAGCATCGATCTAGAATGAAAAAACACCAGATAACGCATTCCAGTTAGAATATGTTTATATGCGACCATTGTGATTGCAAATCTATCCAAGGGTCTGTCTTGGAATAACACAATGAAATTTAAAGTAAAGGTAAAATGTGTTATTTGCATACATTTTCAATATGCTTTACCAACAACATTGTTGAAATATAATGAAAACAAAAACTCTTTTATCTCAAACAATTGAAAAAAACCATTTCACTCATCGAACCGTAAAAAATTGTCAAGAGTGAAAGTATTAAAAATAAATTGAAGATATTTTGTCGCTCATGCATTTCTTGCGACATTAGTGGTAAATTTATGAAAGCTTTTTTACCAAGCGAGGCAGTATCATAGCTTTGAAAACAAAATGATAGATAATTCGATTGCTCAGGACACTATAGAATTTTCAATTTCGAAGTGCAATTTAGTTTTAGTGAAAATTGAAACACAAATTGAGTTTGTGTACACCAATAAAGTGCTTTTTCATATATGGCTATCAATATCAGGTATGATATACATTAAGTAAAGGCTTTAAAATAGTGGCAATTTGACCCGCTGTTGTATAGTGGTCAATTGTTTTGGCCCTGAAAAACAAATGTCGTATTGATCCCAAATATGTTGAACCGCTTCAATAATAATTCGGAAAAATGAAGAAATCTTATTATGGAGAGAAAAAAAACCTACACGTAGAATCAATTATATTATAATAACACAGATATTTTTATGTTTCATAAACAAGTAAATTCAAAAAAGTTTTTTGTCTGTTTGTTTTTCCCGTATGTGTTCATATACCGTTAATCTGATTTCGATAAATATTTGGTGATTTGTTGTGTTTGTTGTGTCCCACGAAAGTTTTTTAATTATTAAATACAGCCATATTATAAT
Source organism: Himalopsyche kuldschensis (assembly GCA_028554975.1). Lineage (NCBI taxonomy): Eukaryota > Metazoa > Arthropoda > Insecta > Trichoptera > Rhyacophilidae > Himalopsyche > Himalopsyche kuldschensis. Next base: position 166,964 of record JAHFWI010000124.1, on the reverse strand, counting down.
GAGAAAGTTCACCAAATAAAGCGATTTGAAAAGTGAACTGCAGGCGCCTTAGATACGTCGTGTTTACTGAGAAGTCAAAAACAACAATCCAAAATAAAAAATTTGCGTCCAGTTGCAGATTAGTTCTTACCGAGATGATAAAAAAGCGGTATTAACCCTTTGGTTGCCAAGCCTTTTTTAATTAATTAGCGAGAATTGCCTCGATTCGGTAATAAAAAATACCTTGATAAAATGTGTACTATAATTTTTAAACAGTGTGTGCCACTTTTTTAAACCATTTTTTTCCCGTCTCGAACTTTTGTTGGTATTCATTTTTCAAAAGGCGGTTCAAAGTTATTTTTGAAATATCCACACCAAAACAATATTATTTTTGACATCTATAATAAATTCCGATACAGAAATAATATGGAGGCTATTCACGAATATTTTTAAATTTATTTTTAGATTTGTTTTTAACCCTCTCCATCCATGCAAATAATCTGTCGTATTCCACCATGGGGCGCTTTCACGAGCGCCGGCAAGCAATCGTCATAAAAGGTCCCTATTTTAAGCAAAAAGTATTTTTGAAGTTATACTTCTTTAGGCGCGCTATGAAAATTTATGAGAGTGAATTTTTAAGATGCGCGCATCACCGACAGCCGAAATTCACGGTATCCGCTACGCATGTGCTACGCGTGTGCGCGTGCGCTACGTAAATGCCGATGATGACGGCAACGAGCGTCATCACGGGCGAGTGAAAGTTCGAGGATTATGTAATACAAAATGGAATACATCGTCAGTGTTCCCTATTATTGTTGTATATTTAAATCGCCAAAATAACGGCCAAATTAACCGTCAAATTAATTATTGACTTGTTCGAACTATCAGTTCGCGTCAGACAGTTAAAATGACAGGTAGCCGTAATCGGTAGTGGTTATAAACAATTATAGTGTTTAGGTAAGCTATTTAAATATAATTTTATTTTATAATCATACATAGGTGATCAAAAGAAAATATAAATTGTGTTTCAAAAATATTCATAGATAATATCCAATTCATACTAAGTCCAATACAAGGAAATATAAATCATTAATAGGGAGCACTGACGAAGGATTCCATTTGTATTTGAGCTGTCTCTTGGGAACATGGCCTACACCAGCAGTTCTCACGTGAAATTTGGCTGTGGCCGCATTAGGACCATCAACGGTCCTACGAAAATGTCTGGTGGCCGCACCAAAATTCTTTTTGTGAAAAATACCTAAGCATGTATGTATTTGAGTTTTTTGAACTGACAATTCTTGATGCACAATACAATGCATACAAAATATTAAATTTTTAGTGTCATTGTTGACAGATTAACTTGCAAAAACACATTTTATTAAATATCAATATCAACTATCAAGCTGTTGGTGGCCGCAGCAAAATCCTCTGGTGGCCGCACATGAGAACCACTAGCCTACACCATTAACATCTATTTATTATTATTGGTTATTTTATATTTACAAAATAAGGAAATAAATTTAATTCAAAATTTGTGATAACAATGAAAAGTGAATATCAAATCAAGAAAATAATAAATATTTAAACAATGAATAAACTTAAATTCAATTCTTGAATTAATTATTAAATCCATTTATTTACTTTAAAAAATATTAAATATTAAATAATCAATAATAAATATTTAAAATTTAGAATCTTATAATATTTAGTACAAATTATGTTATATATAAATATTTATTATTCTCTAAATTTTATTTTTGATAATTATAATATATTTTATAATTATCAACAAAAAATTAAATTAAGCTATTAATTTACATTTTTTAGAACTATTCAATTTCTATTCCAGTTTTCAAGATGGGTAAAACAAATGCAGAAATGTTTAAAGAATATTAAAATCGAAAGAAAGCTGCCAAGGAAGCTGAAAAAATTCGGCAAGGCTTGTCAGTACAAAACCAATAAAAATAAAAAAAAACAAATGCAGAAAATTGTCGTGCTTATAGGCTGCGAAAAAAATGCTTTCACAAGTAAACGAATCATCCGTGACTGAGATTTTTATCTATCCCGTCAACTTCAAATTCACGAATAAGGACTTCTGAACCATCATTTCAGTTAGCTACCACCAGTGCTAGTACAAATCGACCAGATGTCTCAACGGTGCCCAGTACTGGTATTGCTGATAATGATGGTGATAATTACACGATTCATTTTATCTACTTCAACACACGACAATCGCAACTTTATAATTGTACAAGCTGAGGTGCATATGGCTAATTCTCCTGTGCTGTATAATCACCGTACATCAGAAAATACTTTATTAGCAGACATGGAGCAAAACCGACTGCTTAAAGCCCAAAAAAACTATTCAGCAATTAGCTGATGCCTCGAATGTACATATTTTATCCACTCAAGACATTGTACACGATCAGGAGCATGATTTATTAAATCAAGACACGATTATGGATCAGGAACTACCTCCACCAGACGGACTAGCCATTTTTCCAATTCTCCAGAACAGTTTATTAATACTCCCATTGATGAAAAAATTTATATAGATTTAGATACATCTTTTGCCGTATAGTAATTTTCAACGATTAGAAAGAGCTCATCAGAATTTAAAAAAAAGTTTCTTGACAATCCTTTTGATATCCATGTTGAGTATGTGACAGGTTGTGGTTTCAAGATGATTTGAAAAGGCCGTCTCCTGAACATAAGGAAATGCTAACAAATATTATACCTAATATACCAGGAAAAATACGAAGCTTTGCAACACATGCGTGCAAGCGTTAAACAAGAAGAATATTCCTTTAATGTCTACATTCAATGGTTTTAAATATCCAGATATACCTCAATATCTACCACCTTTAGATCTTGTTTCTGAAAGACTAATTTCACCTCGTATTCCTTTCATGCAAATCAGAAGATTGAGGCATGTTAATGGTCAGTACGGTATTTTCGGTCAAATAATTAATGTTCCTGTTTCAGTTAATAATATGGTTAAATCGTTTCCAAGGAATATTGATGATGATTATTGTATAAATGTACATATCAAACGTAAGAAAATTCATCGATCTAGCTACTTACAAAGTACTGTTAATAAGCGTACCATTAAATGTTGGCTGCGATTTTTAATTCCATCACCATTGTATACTATGTACGATATTAAAGTTAATGAGTCATTCTTTAATGATAATCAAATGCACGATGAAATTCAGCAAGATGATTTCAGAGAACATATTCCAATAGGAGAAAGTTTTACAGCTCAACAGCAGACATTATTGTGGAATGAAGAACAATACTTACGTATTGCACCTGGTGAAGACAATGTACCTGAAAGTTTATTATTTGATGAACATGCAGAGGAACTTTCCTCTCCCGCAATTTACTTGGGTCAGTTCCGTAATTTTAGGGATGGTGTTAAAGTAACTCCTTTCATGATGGCTTCTAGCGAGCTAAGACGATCTGATCGTCGTGCAGTTACACCGTATCATTTATTATATATGGCAATGAAGATTATGAGGATGCGAGTTCGTGATTCTCTCACAATTGCGTTCAAACACGTTGGTAAGGATACCAAAATTACTCGGAAACAAATAGAAGATGATCAGTACGTTCATAATTGCATTGAAACCAATCTTGCATTTCTAAGAGCAATTCCAAATTCAACATGGTATTGGATGGATCGCAAAAAAGATCTTTTTTGCTATGATCAGACAGTTTGGAAAACCGACTATATTTCTTACTGTCAGTGCTAATGAAATTGGAACGATCTGCTCCAAAAGCTCTACAAATTCAAACACAACGGTGAAACTATTTCAGAAGAAATCGCCGAGCATCTCCATTATCTTGAAAAAACAACTCTTATCAATGAGGATGCAGCTACGTATGCTATATATTTTAACAAATTGGTCAATGTATTAATGAATCTTTTGCAATCACCAAAATTCAGTCCGTTTGGGAAATATTATGTTTTTCCTTATTTTAAACGTATTGAGTTCCAGCATCGTGGTAGTCCACATGCACATATACTATTGTGGCTAGCTAATGCTCCAATGGATGCACTTGATAAAAATAGGTTGGATTCTATCGCATTGATTGATTACTTGATATCTGTTTCATCTCGAGACGCATCAGGTAACATTAAATTACAAAGACATAAACATACATTCACATGCTATAAGAAAATAGTGGCGAATCAACCTCAGCATTGCAGATTTGAAGCACCTTTTATGCCTTGCCGATCTCCTTCAATTTTATTACCTATGCAGAAAGAGGAGCCTGGTTTCAAGAATTATGCTAAGCGTTACAAAGATATCCGGACTAATTTGGAAAGTAATGATTATCATGATATTGATTCTTTTTATAAGAGTAACAATGTATACTCAGATGATGATTATCACAATATACTTCGAGCTGGAATTAAAAGGCCACGAGTTTTTGTCAAGCGTCAACCATGTGAAAAATGGCATAATCCGTTTAACCCCTTTATATTTAACATTGTTAAATCCAATATGGATATCCAATTCATTACCGAAGAATATTCATGTGCTAGTTATGTCGCAGAGTATGTCAATAAAACTAACAGAGACATTAGTCATCTTCAGCGATTGATTATTGAAACTATGAATGAACATCCAGAGTTTGATGTTGTTGAAATTACAAGGAAAATATGTGTAAATATGCTGAATAGTGTTGAGATAACAAGTCAAGAGGCGGATTGGTATCTCTTGCGAGAACCGATGTCAAAGTGTTCTACTGTTGTCACCACTATTCCCACCATGTGGCCATGTGATCGTCAACGTATAAGAAAAACACTAAAAGAATTAGACGCGATAGGCGTAGGAGAAGATTCATCTAATATTTGGAAAGAAAATTGGTTTGACAAATACGAACGCCGACACGAAGATTTGGACAATATTACCCTTGCTCTGTTTGTTGCTAATTACACAATTAAAGCAGATGGGACTTATACAAAAAGAAAAGTGCCACGTGTTATCCGATACAGAAATTTTGATATGGGACAAGATCTTAATGAATATAAACGTGAAATGGTACGTTACATATTTCTTTCCGAAATGAAGATGCAGAAATACTCGCTGAAATGAAATTTATCGATATATATAATAGGAATGAAAATGAAATTTTAAATAATCGAAAAGAATTTGAATCTAATTTGGATATCCAGAAAGTAATTGAAATTTCTCGAAATTTATGCCGAGAAGACGGTTTTAATGATGAAACTGAAGTACAAGATGTGGCTAACATCGCATCTGAACCAAATCCATTTCAAAAAATTTATATAACAATCCTCTTTCCGATATGAATAGTGATCTTCGTCTAGCTGTACTTAATAAACTTGGACCTATCGCTAAAAACGAGAAAATTTAATGCCAAATATAGAGTTTTACGAATTGATGAGAATGGCAAATGATAAGCAAAGAGAGCTCTTGCTACATGTCATTTCAAATCTATTAACTCCAAACCGTAGTCCATTTCAAATATTTTTTACGGGTATGGTAAGACTTTCGTCATAAAACTTATCATGGAAATTTATAATCGATATAATGAGAATGATGGATGCTGTAACTCGTACATCGCCTGTGCTTCAACAGGCAAAGCTGCTGTTGCCATTGATGGAACTACCGTACATACTGCCCTAAAAATATCTTTGTCGCGATTAATTCCACTAAGCACTGAAGTAGCACATCAATATAGAGCATTATTCAAATACGTCAAAGTGTTAATCATCGATGAAATAAGTATGATTGGTGCTGAATTACTTCTTCAGATTGACTCAAGATTGAAGCAAATTACTGGAGATTTCACAACTAATTTTGGTGGTTTAGATATTATTATGATTGGAGATCTACGCCAGTTACCACCAGTACGAGCTACTCCAATTTACAAACAGCAGAAGCAGAAAAATTGTTGGACCTATTTTATGGCTTGGATTCAAATTTTATGAATTGGATCAAGTTATGCGACAGGCAAACCAAGAGTTTTCTTCAATATTGACAACAATTGGGAATGGTCAACAACTCGACGATCGCGCATTAATTCTATTGGAATCGCGATTTGTAACAACTCAAGAAGCCGAAGTACAATGTCCACATGGAATCAGATTATTCAATACAAACGAGGCTGTAACAAGGTATAATAACCGAATTTTAAGTGCTGCTAAAAAATAAAACTACTTCAATTGCTAAAGACATATTTGTTGGTTGTACTTCAGCAGAACAAACAGTTTTTGTACGTCAAAAATTATATAAAATGTCGCTCATTGATACGGGAGGTTTGCCTTATGAAACCGTATTTGTGCCGAATGTGTTTTATATGATTACAACAAACATAGATGTGTCAGATGGCTTGGCAAATGGAGCTGTTGGAAAATTAGTTCATCTTGAATTTAATGATGAAGGAGATGTGAATGTTGTATGGCTTGATTTCCCAAACTCACCAAAAATTGGTCAAAAATAAAGAAAAAAAGTTGCTGAAATGTAGCTTTTTCATCAAATTAGTACAACTGCTGTACCGATAGCAAGAAGATCTGCAACTATTCCACTTAATAACAACAAAACGATAAATGTTAAGCGATCGCATCTACCTTTAGTTTGCGCTTGTGCAACTACGATTCATAAATCTCAGGGAAGTACATACCCAGAAATTGTTTATGAACGGGGGAATTTGGGTCAACGTCCTTATGATAATATCTGTTTTGATATCAAACGTATGATTTATAAAATGTTTGCTTTGCTAAGCGAATATTACTCCCATCTTGCCGTTTGACTGTTGTCTTCGGAGGTGTTGAACTGGAACTAACTCAATTGAATTCATCAGATATATGGTTTGTTATTCATATCGATACGAAAACATGTTATTGAAAATTGCAAATCGGTGACTGTGAGATAATGTTTGGCATTCATAAAAGCTTGAACACGAAACCTGTGGACCAGTGGCGTGCGTTCCATGGTTAACATGACCATTTATTTGTACCCCCACTCATCCGTTTTCGGCGCTTCACACTTTCATACCATACAATTATTGACATGATACGAATGCCATATAAGGTGTCATTTAATAGCTCTTTTCACTGCAAGCATCAGTGCGAGCCAGGTCAGTTCCTCTGGGTGTAAACTAATAATTTGTGATATTCTTCCACCCGACCACTTTATACATATGTAAAAATGTGAATATTTTTTCACTGCGACGCATCAAAATTTCACTGCTACGCGTCTCCCGATTAAAATCCATCGGGAGACAATCTGCAACAGTTTAAATTTCGTCTGACACTAAAATAAGTTTTATGAACACATTATTGATCACATATTTATATCGTTTGCTGTCTGCCAACATTGCAATTCATCTGCACAGAGTCCCATATTTTTTGCACTCAAATCGTTTCGAAAACGGAACATTTTGGCGACCCGCTTGTCCCGTGCTTGGGAACACCGGGACAAGTAGCCTGAAAACGGGACGTCCAGTCACATGGACCATTTTGATAATGAAATGTACGAAAAAACTTGTGGAAAACTTATCTAATCTATTGTTGACTGTGTTTTATTTTAGCAAAAGGTAAATTACTAGAATAAATATGGATTTTCTGACCTAAGCAATTTGAGTGAAGCACGTTCTCAAATATCTCAATCTCTCATATTATGCTCTTCTCTACCATTGTAAAGGTAGGTAGTTCGCGTAGAACATTTTACAAGTCAGCAATTTAAAACAAATATTGCAATGCACAATGCACATGTTTCTGCAAATTGATTAATTCTATCAAAATTAACAATCGCGATATGTTATAGCTATGTATATATTGATCTGTTATATGATACAGCCTTTACGAATACATTGCAAGCAGCAGGAATCAGGGAACATGGGAAATTATGTTGCATTGTTATATGTAATTTTTCTCTATAACCCATCCCATATGAATAGTATAAAATTTAAAATAACTTTGATTATTCCACGTATTGTGCTAATAATTGTGACACATGTTTCGCCTCTTTCAGAGGCATCTTTCTATAATGACGCTATTTTTTTCTGCGTTCAAATAAATTTATTATTAAATGCTCCGTTCAAACTTTCAAATATCTTATTTGTTTTATTTATACATGAATGAATTGAATGTAATTGAACATTTAACGAAAAATGAATGTACAGTGATAATTTTGATAAATTCCTTTTTGAACGATAAGAGAGCGCTGGATGGCTGAGAGAACTGAAACAGACTATCATCTATTATACCAGGGGTAGTCAACCTTTTTACTTCAACAAGAAGCACTTGGCACATTCATTAAATGATCCACACAAAACACATCAACACACTTGGGACAAAATATCCAACAGTAAATCATTATTCTCTAACCGCTGAAGCAAACAAACACAAAATATTGAAAATGGAGAAAAATGCTTTGAATTGTTATATAATATTGGACTGTTCGTCGGATAAAAAAGTGATCAAGAAAAAATTTCGTATCCCGTGCGATAAGCTTGCAACTGAAACGTTGAAATAAAGGAATGTTCCAAAGGAATTGTAAATATCGTCAAAATATTCACACAGAAGCAAAAACCTGCCAGCCAGCCCTGCCTGCCATATCCCCATCACTCTGATGTGTGAGGGTCGTACGAGCTTGCGCACCATGGGCCATTCCAGTGCTGACGGTCGTTGCGAAATCACGCTCTTTCCATTCGCTCGAAGAGAGAACTTTATGAACTTTATGAACTTTATGAACTTTATGAACTTTATCTCGCGGACTATTAATAAATATTCGTTTATCGACAACTACTTATCTATCGTAATTATATTATAATTCGTAAAGTGAATATAATCTTTTTTCTCAAACTAAATGCCGCTAAACTAATTTGATATGTCCTTGTGAATGTGTGCAAATGAAAATATGTGTCAAACGCGCGATTTTTATTCTCCGTCTGGATTCTGGAGCAAAATATTATCATTTATGAACAAATACATATAATTGCGTACAAATTAATAAATATACTCGAAAAAGTTATTTTGGTTGGATAATAATTTAAAGGAAAAAAATGGGTGCGTGTACTTATGTACGCGCGTCAGAAGTTATACTTCTTTGAAAAAACAATTTTTAATTGGATGCAAATAATTACAATAAAATAATAAAAGGACTGGAGAAGGAAAGTCAACACAGTCAATAAAACTCAGTATAAATTTGAAAAATTAAATAAATAAATATATTTTCTTACATTAAGTGTAACATAAATTCTCTCATTATGCGATTAGTTATTTTTAAATTATGTTTACTGCCATAGCATCTTCCGGTAATGATTGAATCGGAACTTCAGTTATCAGTGGCTTATGATAACTAAAATATGATATGAAAAGTTTTGTATTAACAGCGTCGAGATATCGTGTAAATACAGCATCTATGGTAGTGCCATGTCGTGTTGTCGAAATCAGAGGATTATTATTCATGGCTAGATTCAAATCATTTTGGAGGAAATCAATAAGTGGACAAGCATCTTCACGGGAAAAATTGACGTTGAAGTCTCCACTTAAAATTACCGGTAACTTGTCTTCTCCTCTACCAAAATATTTTCCCCCAGCTGTTGTATATGGCAATAATATTCTTTTCAGGAAATGAATGATGTCGTTCATTTTTTGATTTGGAGAAATGTAAATTACCATCAAAACAATTTTGTTACCATCTTTCATTTTGCATTCAGCTACACAAAACTCACCAACTGATGTCACTGTTGTACTTTCCAATTCCGCCTGTCTCACAGTCATATCAATGTTTGGAGTAATGATATTGGTAGTGTCGTGCATATTCTGATAAATGACAACTCCTCCAGCTCGAACGTTCGATCGCTTATATTGTATTATGCAATTGAAATTTGGTATACTAATCAACTCTTCATTGGCTAACCAGGTTTCATTTAAAATTAAAACATTCGATTTTTTCATAATTGGATCAATGAGATGAATGGAATGAGCACGAAGACTTTGACAGTTAAAAGTATATATTGTCAACCCTTTCTTTTGATTAATAATACAATCTAACAGATCATTGGTGATAGTTTGTAAGCGATTAAGCGAGAGTCTACGGAACTCTTCCTGAAGACTATTTATAGCTGTGGATGCTCTTCGGCCATGATAGAAAGTTTTATCATTGTCTTTTGCTGTTGTAATGTACAAACCTTGAAGACTAGTCACCCGCGTCAATGCAACATACACTAATGATAGTTGATGTCTTTTATCATATTCATAAACAATTTCTGGGTATGTACTTCCCTGAGATTTATGAATCGTAGTTGCACAAGCGCAAACTAAAGGTAGATGCGATCGCTTAACATTTATCGTTTTGTTGTTATTAAGTGGAATAGTTGCAGATCTTCTTGCTATCGGTACAGCAGTTGTACTAATTTGATGAAAAGCTACATTTCCAGCAACTTTTTTCTTTATTTTTTGACCAATTTTTGGTGAGTTTGGGAAATCAAGCCATACAACATTCACATCTCCTTCATCATTAAATTCAAGATGAACTAATTTTCCAACAGCTCCATTTGCCAAGCCATCTGACACATCTATGTTTGTTGTAATCATATAAAACACATTCGGCACAAATACGGTTTCATAAGGCAAACCTCCCGTATCAATGAGCGACATTTTATATAATTTTTGACGTACAAAAACTGTTTGTTCTGCTGAAGTACAACCAACAAATATGTCTTTAGCAATTGAAGTAGTTTTATTTTTAGCAGCACTTAAAATTCGGTTATTATACCTTGTTACAGCCTCGTTTGTATTGAATAATCTGATTCCATGTGGACATTGTACTTCGGCTTCTTGAGTTGTTACAAATCGCGATTCCAATAGAATTAATGCGCGATCGTCGAGTTGTTGACCATTCCCAATTGTTGTCAATATTGAAGAAAACTCTTGGTTTGCCTGTCGCATAACTTGATCCAATTCATAAAATTTGAATCCAAGCCATAAAATAGGTCCAACAATTTTCTGCTTCTGCTGTTTGTAAATTGGAGTAGCTCGTACTGGTGGTAACTGGCGTAGATCTCCAATCATAATAATATCTAAACCACCAAAATTAGTTGTGAAATCTCCAGTAATTTGCTTCAATCTTGAGTCAATCTGAAGAAGTAATTCAGCACCAATCATACTTATTTCATCGATGATTAACACTTTGACGTATTTGAATAATGCTCTATATTGATGTGCTACTTCAGTGCTTAGTGGAATTAATCGCGACAAAGATATTTTTAGGGCAGTATGTACGGTAGTTCCATCAATGGCAACAGCAGCTTTGCCTGTTGAAGCACAGGCGATGTACGAGTTACAGCATCCATCATTCTCATTATATCGATTATAAATTTCCATGATAAGTTTTATGACGAAAGTCTTACCATACCCGTAAAAAATATTTGAAATGGACTACGGTTTGGAGTTAATAGATTTGAAATGACATGTAGCAAGAGCTCTCTTTGCTTATCATTTGCCATTCTCATCAATTCGTAAAACTCTATATTTGGCATTAAATTTTCTCGTTTTTTAGCGATAGGTCCAAGTTTATTAAGTACAGCTAGACGAAGATCACTATTCATATCGGAAAGAGGATTGTTATATAAATTTTGAAATGGATTTGGTTCAGATGCGATGTTAGCCACATCTTGTACTTCAGTTTCATCATTAAAACCGTCTTCTCGGCATAAATTTCGAGAAATTTCAATTACTTTCTGGATATCCAAATTAGATTCAAATTCTTTTCGATTATTTAAAATTTCATTTTCATTCCTATTATATATATCGATAAATTTCATTTCAGCGAGTATTTCTGCATCTTCATTTCGGAAAGAAATATGTAACGTACCATTTCACGTTTATATTCATTAAGATCTTGTCCCATATCAAAATTTCTGTATCGGATAACACGTGGCACTTTTCTTTTTGTATAAGTCCCATCTGCTTTAATTGTGTAATTAGCAACAAACAGAGCAAGGGTAATATTGTCCAAATCTTCGTGTCGGCGTTCGTATTTGTCAAACCAATTTTCTTTCCAAATATTAGATGAATCTTCTCCTACGCCTATCGCGTCTAATTCTTTTAGTGTTTTCTTATACGTTGACGATCATGGCCACATGGTGGGAATAGTGGTGACAACAGTAGAACACTTTGACATCGGTTCTCGCAAGAGATACCAATCCGCCTCTTGACTTGTTATCTCAACACTATTCAGCATATTTACACATATTTTCCTTGTAATTTCAACAACATCAAACTCTGGATGTTCATTCATAGTTTCAATAATCAATCGCTGAAGATGACTAATGTCTCTGTTAGTTTTATTGACATACTCTGCGACATAACTAGCACATGAATATTCTTCGGTAATGAATTGGATATCCATATTGGATTTAACAATGTTAAATATAAAGGGGTTAAACGGATTATGCCATTTTTCACATGGTTGACGCTTGACAAAAACTCGTGGCCTTTTAATTCCAGCTCGAAGTATATTGTGATAATCATCATCTGAGTATACATTGTTACTCTTATAAAAAGAATCAATATCATGATAATCATTACTTTCCAAATTAGTCCGGATATCTTTGTAACGCTTAGCATAATTCTTGAAACCAGGCTCCTCTTTCTGCATAGGTAATAAAATTGAAGGAGATCGGCAAGGCATAAAAGGTGCTTCAAATCTGCAATGCTGAGGTTGATTCGCCACTATTTTCTTATAGCATGTGAATGTATGTTTATGTCTTTGTAATTTAATGTTACCTGATGCGTCTCGAGATGAAACAGATATCAAGTAATCAATCAATGCGATAGAATCCAACCTATTTTATCAAGTGCATCCATTGGAGCATTAGCTAGCCACAAAGTAAATTGCGGGAGAGGAAAGTTCCTCTGCATACGTTCATCAAATAATATAATATTTCCAAAACGGTGAATTTGTCTTCACCAAAGGTGCAATACGTAAGTATTGTTCTTCATTCCACAATAATGTCTGCTGTTGAGCTGTAAAACTTTCTCCCTATTGGAATATGTTCTCTGAAATCATCTTGCTGAATTTCATCGTGCATTTGATTATCATTGGGAGAGATCGTTCATCCAATTTAATTAGCATGACAGTAAGAATAGTATACAATGGTGATGGAATTAAAAATCTTTTGCATTTAATACCATGTTGAATTTTAACAGTACTTTGTAAGTAAGCTAGATCGATGCAATTTTCTTACGTTTGATATGTACATTTTATACAATAAGCATCTGGTATTCCTTGGAAAAGATTTAACCATATTATTAACTGAAACAGGAACATTAATTATTTGACCAAAAATACCATACTGACCATTAATATGCCTCAATCTTCTGAGATCGCATAGAAAGGAATACGAGGTGAAATTAGTCTTTCAGAAACAAGATCTAAAAGAAGGTGGTAGATATTGAGGTATATCTGGATATTAAAACGATTGAATGTAGACATTAAAGGAATATTCTTCTTGTTTAACGCTTGCACGCATGTGTTGCAAAAGCTTCGTATTTTTTCCTGGTATATTAGGTATAATATTTGTTAGCATTTCCTTATGTTCATCGAGGCATTTTTCAAATCATCTTGAAACCACAACCTGTCACATACTGAACATGGATATCCAAAAAGATTGTCAAGAAACTTTTTTTAAATTCTGATGAGCTCTTTCTAATCGTCGGAAGTACTATATCGATGAAAGATGTAGATCTAAATCTATATCAATTTGTTCATCAATGGGAGTATTAATAAACTAGTAACACTGACGATGTATTCCATTTTGTATTTGAGCTGTGCCGGGTACATGACACCATTACCAATATATAATCATATTTTAATTTATATCAATAAATAGTAATACATACGGATAGTTTAACCTCAATTATATTGATGCACTTCACAAATTATATAGGCACAATTTTTTTCACACTAGTTGTGGCAAATAATATTAATCACTACGAATAGTAAATATTATTAATCAAAATATTCTATTTCAATCACTACTGAATATAATTTATTAGCACATATATACATAACTCGAACTTTCACTCGCCTGTGATGACGCTCGTTGCCGTCATCATCGGCATTACGTATACACGCGTAATGTATCCAAATCTATATCAATTTGTTCATCAATGGGGAGTATTAATAAACTGGTAACACCGATACCGTTTGTTTCGGCTGTCGGTGATGCGCGCGCATCTTAAATTCATACTCATAAATTTTCATAAATAATACCTAAAGAAGTATAACTTCAAAAGTATAGCTTCAAAAGTATAACTTCAATATAACTGTCAAAACGTAGTTCCTCTATTTATCTGTAAACAAGAAAATACTTCAACGCATTTCAAACATTCAAGCATTTTTTCTCATTATAAAGTTTAAGTGTTTCGTGGAAAAGTTTTTTGTCAGGAATAATAATTATTGTAACCTTAGTAAAACTTTACTAAGTACTTAAATGGCAATTTAATCAAAAAGCCACTGGGTATACACCACAGTTAAAGCTTTGGCGTTGAATATTTAAAGTATAAATACTGTTGAATAATACTTATAAATTATATTATAATAAATCACAGCTACTCAAGTAACAACATTAAGGAAACGACGCGAATGAAATTCTTTTCTAAGAAAATTGTTACTTTAAAACCGCTTGAGACCCAAGCGGACACAGGTGTCCGAATCATGTGCCGACCACCAATCCCAACCGGACACGGGTGTCCAAAATACTTCGAGATACATAATACTTGGTATTCCAATGGAATATACGCAATATATTAATGAATATGTGTAGTCCCATCTATCTAGAATCAATATAATTTAAAAAAATATCGAATTTCATTGTATTTTAGGTGAAAAAAAAAAATTCCCCGAAAGATGTCACCGCGAGTGCTATCGGCTGCCACATGCGCGGTACATAGACAATCACATGGCACACATTATCACCATGCTTTATGACCACCTCACAGTCTGAAATTTATTGTTTTGTTCATTGGGTATTCGAATTAAATGTTTCTATAAAATAATCAGTGTTTCTAAAAGTTTTCAATAAACAAATGAATATCATTTCTGCCAGCATATGACTACTAAAGAAATTCAGTATTTTGTATGTATTGGTTTTGAAGATTTAGAACAAAAAGTTTATAAAAATAAGTTTTGGTTTATGATTTAAAAAAAAAATATTCAAAAATTACTCGTTTGCTTTGTGCCAGCCCTGAACTAGAAATTTGGTGTGTACAAAGATTTTTAACAAATATATAATTTATTTTAAGTGCTTAAAAATATAAAATTTTACCAAATTAAATGAAAAAAAAACAATATTTTTATGCGGTGTCAACCCTGATACTTTTTACGAAATGTTACAATTTTCAATTGAAACATGGAAAAATTATAAAACAATCCATTAATATATGTGTAAAAAGTATTAAAAAATTATAATTAATTTTACTTATTTTTTTATTGGCCCTCAAAAACACGTGGTCCTGGTGGCACAATAATGTTTTTCTTGCACGGTACTCAAGCGGTTAAGACAGCATATCATGTATAGAGTTGTCAAAGGGAAAGCCTTACTCGTAAGACCACTGACGGTAGCTTAATTAACGCTTAGCAATCTAAAGGCCAATGGGTCTGGCCGGGAAGAAGGAAGGCTCCAGGTGCAAAATTAATTTGGAGGTCCTCTTTTTCGAACGGTAAAAAAGCGTCGTAAATTTATTACAGATATGTCAAAAGAAACAATAATCACTATTGATAATTTCATTTAAAGAAAATTATTTTTTCATTGATGTTGAGGCTTTTAATTAAAGTACAACTTTGCAGTTATTCAACAGTAAAATAAAAATTATTGTAAATAATGTAAGTGTTTAAAAAAGGGTGCGTGTACTTATGTACGCGCGACGGAAGTTATACTTCTTTGGCATCATTAAAAAACAATTTTTAATTGCATGCAAATAATTAATTACAATAAAATAATAAAAGTACTGGAGAAGGATAGTCAACACAATCAATAAAGCTCAGTTTAAATTTGAAAAATTAAATAAATAAATATATATTTTCTTACATTAAGTGTTACATAAATTCTCTCATTATGCGAAAGTTTTTTTTTTCAATTTTTTTTTTTAAATTAAATTATTTTTTTTTTAATGTAGAGAATAATAAATATATATACCATAATGTGTACTAAATATTATAAGATTCTTAATTTTAAATATTTATTATTGATAATTTAATATTTTTAAAGTAAATAAATGTATTTAATAATAATTTCAAAAATTGAATTTAAGTTAATTCATTTTTTAAATATTTATTATTTTCTTAATTTAATATTCACTTTTCATTGTTTTCACAAATTTTGAATTAAATTTATTTCTTTATTTTGTAAATATTCAATAACCAATAATACATATTCAACATTAACAATTTAATAATATTTAGTATTAATTATATTAATTAATCATATTTTCATTTATATCAATAAATAATACATACGGATAGTTAACCTCAATTATATTGACAGCTTCACCCTGTGAATTTTGTGTGTGACTAACTTCAATTAATCAGCAATTTAACATGCGTAAGTAACTTCAGCCTGTGAATTTTGTGTTGTGTGTGACAGTGATGAGCGCGCATTTTAAAATTTCACTCTCTTCATTTTTGTATAACGCGCCTAAAGAAGTATAACTTTAAAAATACCGTCCTTCTTCACTGTGCACTGTCCGTTATTTGTTATGTTCTGCAGATATTCATAATGTTGATTGTGACCACTTAACGACGGAGCTATCTACAAGAACAGCTTTTCTGTAAAAATTCCTAATATTTTGAGGACTTTGAATTTTTTTAATGAAGTGATAAAACATTAAAAAATGCACTAAGCGATTAACAAAAAATACAACAATGATAGGTAGGTATCGGTGCGGTATATAAGCAAGATAAATTTCTTCATAGCTTCCATTATATCAAAAAGGAAAGCTCCATTCTCCATGTGACCATAGGATATAAAAGAAATTACAAAACATTAAAGTTGTCTAAAATGATGTGTTTCAATGTCCTTTTATCGATATACGTGTATTTTACTGTTATTTTTTAAGACGACCTAAATTTCGGCTCTCACGTTAAATGAGAGGAAGCCTCTGGTCCGACACTCGGGGAGAGGAATTTAGGGATCGGAGTATGAGCACAGGATGCTCTTAATTAAACACGATCTCAAAGCATT
Source organism: Himalopsyche kuldschensis (assembly GCA_028554975.1). Taxonomy (NCBI): domain Eukaryota; kingdom Metazoa; phylum Arthropoda; class Insecta; order Trichoptera; family Rhyacophilidae; genus Himalopsyche; species Himalopsyche kuldschensis. The sequence goes on along the minus strand of JAHFWI010000124.1, from coordinate 149,756 downwards.
AAATAGTGCAATTTGCACACCCACAATTTATTACACGTTAAAGTTATACACAGATTTTATACGAACGTTAGTACACATAGTACAAATAATACACTGAATTTAAAATATAAGGCAAAATACAACTATTATAGTTACGAAGGAGATATCAGGAATTTAACTAGAATTTATTCTTATGGGGAGGATAAGGAACTTAAAGACTACTTTTTAGGGCTTACGCTTGGAAGATTTTTCTCGACCAACTTGTAAGGCTTATATGAATCTCAAGTGCACACTCAAGGCTCGCTAAGTTCTCACTAATACGTTAAAAAGCGGTTCTTATAAGCTCATTTTCGTCCGTGTTTAGCGGAGATTGCCCCACTTATTGTTATCTTAACCGAGCAAAACCATTAAAAGATGCGTTCGATGATCCATTTTTTATGGTCCATCGAACTCTGTATGAAATACCTCTTATCTCATGCACTTAGGGCGTGAAAGAGTCGGAGACATTTAAAGCGAGACGTTGGCCTCTGCTCCGACTTGGAAACGTTGCGCCTAAATGTCTCTTTTACAAAATTTTAAATTACCCTATATTGAATTTGAATTTTGTACTTTTCCATGAGTTTTATCGCTAACGACCCGGGTTTCACCTTTCGGCATCTTCAGGCATTCCAAGTGCACGGATGTACTTGAACTGACGCGTAGTAAACAGTTTGTATCGTTTATATACAAAAAAATAAGTAGATCACTAAGATAAAAGGTTATTAAAATGTAAATTAGCGAAAATTGAATGAATACAAGTTTCAATGAATTAAGAGGGTTTGTTATAATTATGGAGATTTTGAAAATATTAATGACCAGATGATAACATAAGAATATTTAAAATAAACGCGTCAGTTCAAGTACATCCGTGCACTTGGAATGCCTGAAGATGCCGAAAGGCGAACCCCGGGTCGTTAGCGACAAAACTCATGGAAAAGTACAAAATTCAAAAAATTCAATAAAATATAGGGTATAACAATTTCGTATACTGACAGCACGGCGGCCATGTTGAAAGAAACGTCAAAATTGGTTTTGTTAGTAAAGGGTATTTTTATAAGGACGCTTAGTTTTGAAATGTAAATAAAACAAGTCGTTTGTGAGATTTCGACTAAATTTTAATTTCATTTGTAAGTATATTTTACGGCATTAAATATGGAATATAGCATCAAATGTCTGCCAATATTCATTCATTATAAAATGGGCCATGTCGCTAAAGTTGACTTTTTTGACAAATTTGGGTAAACTTCCAACTGCTCCAGAACCCAATCGGGCGTTGTCTGCGGTCGTTTACCTGAAGTTCCTTGGTTAGTTGGATTTTATACGGGTGCAGACGTAAGTCCCGATTCAAAATTCGCCAAGTTGAAGTCGCAGAAAAGCCAAGTTCTTGTGAACAACGAGAAATAAGCTGCCTTGGGTTTTCCTGTACACTTTCACACACAGCAGCAATGTTTTCACCGGATATTGTATTTTGATGTACAGTACAGGTAGGTGTTGGCCGATTATTTACCAAACTGGTTGACTCAAATTTGGCCACTAAACAATGAATAATCTACTCAGCAGGACAAAGTAACATATTTTGAGCGTCCCTATTGAAATACCCTATATAAGAAATTATCCACAATTAACTTGTCAGACACAATTTCGAAATTAAATGTGGAACTTGATAGAATGTTCGATGATTTTTTTGTTTTAAACTGTTTCTTTTATGTCTTCTTTGTTCAGATGATGAATTGCTCTACAAAAAAGATTAATATCATGTTCATTATTAAAATCAATAAGCTGGGCTAACGTAAGGTACGCATTATTAGAAATTAGTCATGATCAAGTACTTAAAGACATTTAATATTAATACAATAATACTGTTCTAAAATATCGGTCAAAGTTTCAAGTTGACCATGAATCGAGTCAGTATAAAGAATTAGCAACAATTGCTTCATTGATTTTTCCTACAACTGTTTGATCATTCAAATAATAAACTCATAAAAAATATTGAAACTTGACAGATGCAATCTTACAAGCGGCGATGCGCACATTGCTTGAATTGGAACTGTTGAACAATTTTCATTTGCATTGATTTTAAATATATACGATTGTATTATAAAATATATTAGATTATTCCACGTTTGGTGTTACTTATTGTGACACGTGTTTATTGTAGTATAATTATTTGTTTGCTTTGCTTTGATTCCATAAAAATCCTCGTGTCCCGTAAATAAAAGTTGCCATAATAAGTCTGAAGATGCCTATGAAAGAGGCGAAACACGTGTTACACTATTAGTAACAGAATACGTGGTATAATCAAAGTTATTTTAACCATTCATATGCCACGGCGTGCAGGCACGCAACATCGGTCTTACCACCAGGGCCACGGCCCAAACGCCACTACAAGTTTGCTTATGAATAAATATTGTATTTTTAAATGGCACCTAATTTTTAAATGACACGTCTTTTCAAGGCAATGTGTTAAAATATCGATATGTTTAGCCGTTTTTTATTTTATTTGAGGTAAAGCTAACAGGTCACTAAGGAGAAGTTTAAATCTTACACTTTTCATATTTTTTTTCCACTTTTATTTGAAAAACAAAGATATGTTGGGTATAAAATGATTTTCCGGATATGTCACGTGGCATTTCCATGGAATTGGCTTGGCGTTAAAAGGGCTAAATTTTATTTTGATCCATTACTGCCTGCCGTACTTGTTTTTGTCAGGGCTGTGGAGTCGGTAAAAAAAAGTTCGACTCCGGCTCCGATTCAAGTTAGTGAAAGTTCAAACTTTCAAAAATTTTCGACTCCGAGTACGACAGCCAAAGCCCCGTGACGACTCCGGCTCCGGCCAAAAACCTCCGACTCCACAGCCCTGGTTTTTGTACACCTTTTCGAAGCGTGATTTGGCGAATTCTTTTCTTGATTTTTATGAAAATAGTTGCATATTATTATACTACATAAAAGTAATTAACAATAAAAAAATAAAACTTGGCAAAAATGCGTCGATAAATTAAGAAGATACTATCGTTTTTTATTATAAATAATAAAAAAATAATATATTATTATATATATTGATACCGCCTCATATGGTAGGATATCAGAACTCTCTCGAACGATCTTATTATCACCTCAATCAATGAAAATAAGACCAAAACGATTAATATAACGCAAATAAATTCACGAAAAAGTTATAAAATCTTGTAACTGACATCTACAAACGACGTCTCCCGGCCGGTACTGGAGCCGCCGTTTCACGTTGGAAGGGCTGCTCGCACATTAAAATCTTAAGGATATAAATACGCCAGTTTAGAGTCAAATAGTCACCAGAGAATACCGATTGAAATCTTTGCTCGAGATACCTGTCTTCACATGCTGAACCTAAGTTCCTTCCCCGAACGCCGTGTAGGATGCTGTCTGTTGCTGTCAGATTGAGAAGAAAACCCTGATCGTCTCAATATTTAGACCCCTTTAACGGGTAATTTTCAAAAAGTAAATGATTGGCGAAGGTGGAGGTATTTTTTTTAAAACGAAAAGTGGCTTAATCCATCCGTGCACTTGAAATGCCTGAAGATGCCGAAAGGCGAAACCTGGGTCGTTAGCGACAAAACTCATGGAAAAGTACGAAATTAAAACAATTCAAATTTACTGTAATAATAATATAAAACCAGCCTAGAGGGTAAAATGACTCTATGGCTGAATGAAAAAAAATGGTTTTCGACGTTTTCTAGACGTGCACACAGCTGTGCGAAGTGTTCCTTCTGAAATCAGATGCGATACCGTAAGCGGCACCGAAAGTTCTGGTCCAATTCCAACGATTACTGCTACAAAAATAAAAGTTTGGTTGCAAATGGCAAGAAATATAGAAATGCATTTCCTAAATAATGATCCAGATATGGATCGAGCGTTGAAATTTCAACAAGAAATTAAACAATGCGTGGCCAGATATGAAGAGATTTACAAGAATATCAAAAAAGATGAACAATCACAAATTACCGATTTTTTCAAACGACAACGGAACATAGTAGAAAATGTAATTTTAAGTCGTAGTGATGATGACATTCAGCTAAAAAAAAGAAAGAAAACTCCTGTATTAATAATATCTTCTAGTGACATTGACACTGAGTAATATGTTTTATCCGTCTTCATGACATTTCAATAATTTTTCATAAGTTTTATATATGAACTTATTTTTTTTCTTAATATTTCTAAAAAAGAGTCTATCCTTTCTTTTTCATTCATTTGTTAGTATCGCTTAACACGGTGATCTAGCAGAACCAATCTTCCGTGTTAAGCGAGGGATAGGTGTATATACCATTGTGTTTGAATAACGTCTTTTATTGCATATAAACTTATGAGTAGATCCATTTTTTTTTGTTAATGCAATTGCTATTTTTTCACATCTCGAAACAAAAATTTGGTGCGGCTATGAGACATTTCTATAGGACCGCTAATGTTTATAATGCACAGTACGTCAGAGCCACTGTTCTATACCAATATAAATGAATTGGAACTCGTGGATTCATGATTAATCATGACTACTCACTACTGACTACTACTGATTGAAATGAATGCCAACTAAATAGAGTACCGGCAAACTGTGAACTTATTATCGTGAAGTTATTGTGTAAACTTCCATAATCAATAAATCCTTCTAGGTGGAAATTTTGTAACGAATCGTCTCCGCGTAAACTAGTGCTTAACACGGGCTGTAATTTTAATCATTTTTTTTGCATTTAAGGTTCCACCGGTAATTCTAGATGATGACGCTTCTGCCGATAAAAGGGCCCCACTCTATGGAAATGTGACTCTTACATGTACGGCTGTCGGGAATCCGAAGCCACGCGTATCATGGCGCCGAGAGGATGGGCAGCCAATAGCTCAAAAGGGTCCCGGATTCTCGTATATAGTGAAGCGTAAATGAATTATTTGTATTTGTTTGTTAATTACCACACATATTATATATTTCCCTTGATTTATCCGTTTGTGAATAACGCAAATCAAAACACTGCGCACACATTCTCACTCGCAAAAAATATTTCATTTAAATAAAGTAATCATTTTCAATGTTAGATAACCCGATTTTAACCGGCATTTAATTTAAATCTAGTTTATCTTTTTGAAGAACATGTGTTATTTTAGCTGCTCAAATATTTATTTGTCATATTCAAATATCCGTATAGACCACGGGCTCAGAACTTATGAGGCGCGACCCCTTCGGGTTTTCTGTGGGGTCGCCAACTTATACAGTTAGCTAAAAAAAATATTCAGTATAATGTATTTTCATTGTTTTTTTAGATTACCTTATCATTCCATTGTTTACATTTTACATTGTTTACACATTATTTGTCGTAGTACTATTTTCACTTATATTCTGATGAAGATCAGGACCGGTTTCGCTAATTGCGAGCATTGTCAACTAATCTTTATAATGTATCTTATTTATTTAAATGAGCCTCACTTCCATTAAGTGACAGTAAACACCTCAAAATTAATATTATTATATAAAAAAACTATTCAAAATATATTGCACCAGCAAGAATGCTCCCTCAAAACTTCCTAATGAATACAGAAGAGAAGACAAGTCATGAATCTGACAGCATTTTGTTTGCCCTTTTTTACACAGTCTTTATTTTCCTCTACTACATTTGTGAACAAGCTTACTATATACTGTCTGAACAATTATGTCAGCCAAGGGCTTTGCACGGGGAAACTCTTCAAACAATCATAAACAAATAGTTACATTCAATCAAGGGTTTTTCAATAGGGACGCTCAAACTTTTGAGGTTAACACTCGTACTTTTTGACGTTTTGACGCTGAATTTTTTTTAAGGTTAACACTCGTACTTAGTTGGCAAATCATCATGGAGCAGTACACACCGGAGCAACGCTTGCAAATTATTCAAATCTACTACCAAAATTTGAAATCACATTGTCGCTACACAATGTTCCAGTGCCAGTGAGACAAAGAAATGTACGAAGTGAGGAAAATATTGCCGCCGCTAGAGCATCTGTTCTTGATGACCCAAATGAGTCACTGACACGACGTTCTCAACAATTGGGCATTTCTGTGACGTCATTGTGGCGAATTTTGCGGAAAGATCTTGGCCTACATCCATACAAGATCCAGTTGACACAAGAACTAAAGCCGCTTGACCATTTTAAGCGTCGCCAATTCCTCAATTGGGCTGCAAAACAATTTGAAAATGATGCTGAATTCCATCTAAAAATCATCTTTAGCGACGAAGCTCATTTTTGGCTCAATGGATATGTAAACAAGCAAAATATGCGTTATTGGGCAGGCACCAATCCACACGTGCTTCACGAAACACAATTGCATCCCGGAAAAACCACTGTTTGATGTGGATTACATGCCGGAGGTGTCATTGGACTATATTTTTTTATTGATGATGCTAATCGTCATGTTACTGTGAATGGTAATCGTTATCGCTCCATGATAACTGATTATTTTTGGCCTCAATAGCAAGGTATGGACTTGGCCAATATGTGGTTTCAACAAGACGGCGCTACCAGTCACACGGCACACGCAACAATTGACTTATTGAAAACCAAATTTGGTGAGCGTGTTATTTCGCGAAATGGACCAGTTCAATGGCCGCCTAGATCATGCGATTTAACACCATTGGACCATTTTCTTTGGGACTATGTTAAATCTTTGGTATATACCAACAAGCCGGCGACGTTACAAGAGCTAAGAGAAAATATTGAACGCGAAATTGGTGCGATTCGGGCCGAATTATGTGAAAAAGTGGTGGCAAATTGGATTCAACGATTGAACTTCTGCAAACGTTCCCGCGGTGGTCATGCGAGGGAAATTGAATTTCATACATAATTGCCACTAAATGTACTTCAAAACATAATAATTTTTTTTTAGATATCTTCATTCGTTTTTGTTTTATTTTAAAAAACAAAATTGAGCGCCGTTAATGAAAAACCCATATATATATATATTATAAAATATATTGAGACGACCTTGATTCGGCTTCCTCTTAAATTGAGAAGGAGCCTCCTATCCGTCACTCAAGAAGAGGGATTTTGGGAACGGAGTAGGAGAAACATGGTACTGTTATAAAGAAAAGACGATTTCAAAGCGTTATGTGGGTGTGGTTAGGTTAGGAGCCTCCTATCCGTCACTCAAGAGAGGGATTTTGGGAACGGAGTAGGAGAAACATGGTGCTCTTATGAACAAAACAATCTCAAAGCGTTATGGGGTGTGATTAGCACACATTATTTAATCGTTAAGAATTTACACAGACGTTATATTACACTAGTACATTGAATTTAAATACAAGACAAAACACAAATATTACGATAGCGAAGAAGATATCAGGAATTTGACTCGAATTTAATTCTTAGGGAGAGGATTAGGAACGTGCATTCTCAATGCTGTCCAATCTCTCACTGCCGTATGAAAAAACCAAGTGCTTACTTTAGGTAGCCAAAACAATGACCGTTACAAAAATCGTTAACACGTGCGCCCGCGATAAGAGGTTATTTATGGCCTATCGAACTGTGCATGAAATATCATGCACTCGGGCGTGAAAGAGCCAAGAGACATTTAGAGCGAGACGTCCGCATAAATATCTCTTTTACAAAATTGAAATTACTCTATATTGAATCGCTATAGATTTCAATATAGAGAATGGGTGGCCAACCTTTTCAGCAGCCGGGCCAAATTTGAGAAATAAGATTTCCTACCGGGCCACACAACAAACTATTTTTTTTTATTCATAGCAAACAGGAAATGTATAGTTTTTTTAAGAAGATATTACAAAAATGAGAATCAAACATATTTATTAGATAAGAGTTACGCAATACAAAAAATAATAAGAAAAAATATCAAAATATAATAAATTTCGTCTGATTTTGTTTGTCAGAACTAAGTTCATCAATGTTCATAACGATTGATGTTGTTGCTACACGCAAACAATTTTCCAAATGCCCATCAGTTATTCATGTTCACATTTGAGATTTAATATGCTTTAATCAACTAAAAAGCTGTCCACACGTGTAAGTGTTTCTTAAAAGCGAAATCATCGATAGAGCATGTTGGTAAAATGCAGGATATTTCTCCTTGTCCAAATATGTTTTGTAAAACTCTTCCAAACCAACCTGATTGAATATCTTCTTTGCGGTAACCGGACAAATCAGAACATGACAATTCAGAACATGACGTTTCAGAACAAGACTTTTCAGAATATGACATTTCAGAACATGACATTTCAGACATGACATTTCAGAACACGACTTTTCAGAACATGACATTTCAGAACATGACATTTCAGAACAAGACTTTTTCAGAACATGACATTTCAGAACATGACATTTCAGAACAAGACTTTTCAGAATATGACATTTCAGAACATGACATTTCAGAACAATCGGCCTATCTACGGACACCGTCCGAGCGCGCTCGCTTTATAATATTGGGTTTTCACATACATATTTGTCTATAAACAATTAACCAATTATGAATAAGGCTGCCACAACAAGAAAATAACTGTAATTATGAGATCGCCGAAATTAAAATAAATGTTCACTTACTATTATAGTTAGCTCGCGTGCATTTTAAAAATCATTCGTTGGGCTGGCACAAATATGTATATATATATTGAGAAGACCTTTATTCCGGCTCCCTCGTAAATCGAGAAGGAGCCTCCTATCCGAAACTCAGAAAGAGGGATTTTGGGGACGGAGTAGGAGAAACATGGTACTCTTTAAAACAAAACACGATCTCAAAGCCTTATGTGGGTGCGCTCATTCGCACCCATTATTTAATCGTCAAGGATTTACACAGACGTTATACAACACACAAATATTACGATAGCGAAGAAGATATCAGGAATTTGACGCGAATTTAATTCTGAGGGAGAGGATTAGGCGCGTGCATTCTCAATGCAGTCCAATCTCTCACTGCTGTATGAAAACAAACGGTTACTTTAGAAAGAAAAAACAATGGCCGTTTCAACAATCGTTAACACATGCGCCCGCTGATAAGGGATGATTTATCGCCTTATGAACTTTTTATGAAGCACATGCATTGTCGGGCGTCAAGAGATAAGAGAAATTGAAATAACTCTACATTGCACCGCTATAGATTGCAATATAGATTATTATAAGAATGAATTTATTTCCTGATATCGACTGACTCATCGACTGAGGTGAACAATAGATCGTTCGAGAGAGTTCTGATGACCTACCACATAAGGCGGTGTCAAATCCCCCTACTTCTGATAATCAGCAACTATCTCGGACGTCTTCCTCAATCAATGGTTTCGCAAGCAAAAAAATTACAAAAATATACCAAAAAAAAAATTTTTTTTTTTTATACAAGTCACAACTACTGTCTGAAGGACCGTGGTACATCAAGTTGAAAGGATACATCCAGTTTCAAAGCAAAGTTTGAGTATAACATTACCCAAGTTAAATGCCTAAATCACAAGTAAAAACATAAATCAAAGCAAAAAAAATCGTAAACCAAGTTATAAATCAAAGGAAAACATACATTAATGATCAAATTTCCAAATCCTGATTAAGAATCAAAAGAAGTTAGATTTGAAAACATATTAAAGTATTATCGTAAATAAAAACACACATTTAAAAAAATCACATGAATAAAACAAAGCATATAAGCGACACAGCGGAGTCGTTAAAAAGGAACAATGGGTGCGTTGGGTTCGGCCGGCACATGTGTCACGTTATCTTGCGCGATAACACAACGTCTTGAACGCGGCGATATCGGCGCGTCGGTTCCTTTTGCTGTTTCAATCATGTCACGGAGGTCTGCAACAAGTCGCGATACAAAGCTATTACGCGAGTGTCGCCTTTGACTGGCGAGGTTTCGGTGAAGGTCTGTGGTGGCAAGCTAGGTCTCATGCAGGAGATACGACCCTGACTGGACGACTGGATTCCAAATGCTGGTGCCACGGCACCTCTGGTCGCCACGCACGCTCACGCGATCTAGGGTGAAGTAGGCCCGGCACTGATGGACGTAGATCACTACGTCTCGCCGTCACTACTCCAGGTTCGAAGGCGGCTGCTGGTCCCCCTCGGTCCTTGGCTCCATTATGCCCACTCTTGGGTCATCTCGGTAGGCACGGATGACAACTGTCTTCCGGCCATACCGGTATGGTGGAGACGCCGTCTCCCCAGTCGTCTTCGTGAGTCATCCAGGTTGCTGTATCGTCCTGCATGGCTTAACCCCATGCTATTGTGCTCTCTCACATCCTGGTACACTCCTCGTCACCTACGTGGCTGACTACCCTCGGCATTCGGTAGATATCGCATCAATTTATTTTAGCTGCGCGTTTGGTGGGCGGCACCCTTGACAACGTTGTTTACGAACAACACAAACAAATTTATTATTAATTATTACACGTTATTAAGTAAACACACAAAATACTGCTATTATTACTATCGCTTATCCATGAAGCACGTGCGAGAATTCGCATTATTAAAAAAACTACATTATTATTATTAATTCTGCGACATACTCATGTCTCAACAAAACACAAATATTATTAATTGACAACTATAAACTCGTAATAAATGATGCTCCGCGAAGCACTCGCGATCGTTCGCGTTTATGAACGATGCACAGATATTATTTTTTTTTCGGAGCACTCGAAATTATTTACGTAATTATTTATAAAACACTAAATTATTACTATTCACTGGGCGCCACTAGGTTATACGGACCTAGACGCTTTGAGACCTCAGAGCATGAAGTGGGCGGGAGTGAGTTCCGATGTTGTCAAACATCGTTAGCCCTAGTCGTCGGCAACAATTAAGAATTGAGGCACTAGACGTTAGGGCCAAGTGCTCCACGTTGTACGAGCCAATTGAGAAGACCTTTATTCCGGCTCCCTCGTAAATCGAGAAGGAGCCTCCTATCCGAAACTCAGAAAGAGGGATTTTGGGGACGGAGTAGGAGAAACATGGTACTCTTTAAAACAAAACACGATCTCAAAGCCTTATGTGGGTGCGCTCATTCGCACCCATTATTTAATCGTCAAGGATTTACACAGACGTTATACAACACACAAATATTACGATAGTGAAGAAGATATCAGGAATTTGACGCGAATTTAATTCTGAGGGAGAGGATTAGGCGCGTGCATTCTCAATGCAGTCCAATCTCTCACTGCTGTATGAAAACAAACGGTTACTTTAGAAAGAAAAAACAATGGCCGTTTCAACAATCGTTAACACATGCGCCCGCTGATAAGGGATGATTTATCGCCTTATGAACTTTGTATGAAGCACATGCATTGTCGGGCGTCAAGAGATAAGAGAAATTGAAATAACTCTACATTGCACCGCTATAGATTGCAATATAGATTATTATAAGAATGAATTTATTTCCTGATATCGACTGACTCATCGACTGAGGTGAACAATAGATCGTTCGAGAGAGTTCTGATGACCTACCACATAAGGCGGTGTCAATATATATATATATATATATATGTATGTGGGATCTGGCGGTGGAGTCGGGCAAAATAACGAAGGTTTTAGTTTTATAATACGTCTTTGTTTATTAACAGTCTTAACACCGTCTTATTCTGGCGGAAAAAATATCATAACAAAAAAATCTTAAGATTAAAATTTATATTTATATAATATTTTTACATGCTTCTCAAATGTCGTATCGAGATCGACTTGCACAGAATTTTTATACACATAATAATAACATTAAAAATTATTAATTATGTTGTTATTATTAATTAATAATTTTTATTGTCGATCTCGATACAACATTTGAGAAGCATGTAAAAATATTATATAAATGTAAATTTTAATCTTAAGATTTTTTTGTTATGATAATTTTTCCGCCAGAATAAGCCGGTGTTAAGACTGTTAATAAACAAAGACGTATTATAAAACTAAAACCTTCGTTATTTTGCCCGACTCCACCGCCAGATCCCACGTACATATATATATATATATATACATACATATTTGTGCCAGCCCAACGAATGAATTTTAAAATGCACGCGAACTAACTACAATAGTTAGTGAACATTTATTTTAATTTCGGCGATCTCATAATTACAGTTATTTTCTTGTTGTGGCAGCCCTATTCATAATTGGTTAATTGTTTATAGACAAATATGTATGTGAAAACCCAATATTATAAAGCGAGCGCGCTCGGATGGTGTCCGTAGATAGGCCGATTGTTCTGAAATGTCATGTTCTGAAATGTCATATTCTGAAAAGTCTTGTTCTGAAATGTCATGTTCTGAAAAGTCGTGTTCTGAAATGTCATGTTCTGAAATGTCATATTCTGAAAAGTTTTGTTCTGAAACGTCATGTTCTGAATTGTCATGTTCTGATTTGTCATGGAACCCTCCTTTGCATGCATCACAACACATTTCACAATGTTCCATTTGTAAAATTCCTGGCTGTAAATTCACATCTACGGAGAATGGCGTTGCAAATGTAGCAAAAAGCACACGATGCTTCTTAAAATCTTGAAATCGGTTTCAAAATCCAGGTTTAAGTCGTATATCATCGAAACGTATTTATCTGCCACTATTTGTGTTACGTCTGGCTGCAATAACGATGTAGGAAAGTGAGTGAAGATTTTTGTCCATAACTGTTGTTCCCAAAGCCCAAGTTTCATTTTGAATGTGGAAATAAGATCATACGAGTAATTGATAAGTTGATCTTTGACTTGTAGACGAGTATTAACAACAGTTAGGTGACTAACTATATCGACCAGAAATGCAAAGTCGCTAACCCACCACTTGTCTTCAAATTCTGGGATACTACTTGACTTGCTTGCGAAGAATGATTGCATTTCTTGCTTCAAATCAAACACTGATGTCAACATTTTGCATGCAGGCGTCGGCCATCTTACTTCTGCTTAATATGTAAAGTCATTTTACTGTGTATCCAAAGAATTGAGAAACTCTTGGAACTGACGGTAATTCAACCCCTTCGAATTAATAAAGTTCACTGTTTTGATGATCATCTTCATGATATGATCAATTTTAAGAGACTTGGAACATGATTCTCCTGATAAAAAATGCAATAAATATTTAGCATCGAAGTATTACCAACTTTGCAGGCCTTATTTTTAATACATTTTACTAAACATTCGTGTTTCCCAGCCATTGCTGGAGCACCACCTGTTGTTAAGACCGATAGGTCATTGAGTTATAACGAAAAGCGATGCAATGTCGATGTAAAAGCTCCAAACAAATCTCGTGAACAAGTTGTGTCCTTAAGTGGATACAGTGACGCTAAATCTTCTATTTTGTTAAGATAAACATCAATACTCCTAATAAAACATTTTTAGTACTTTTTCCACATGAGATTTATTTCATCAGGACCGGTTTCGCTCATGGAGAGCATTATCAACTGATAAGGAATACAATAAAACAGTGGTATTTATGCAAAAGTTAAGTATGAAAACAAGGTATGACAAACAATTGGTAAATCAACTAAGCAAATAAATTTAAGCAAATTACAAGAAAAATAGACTAAAAATAAAATGTTATTATAATGCCTTTCCACCAAGTATTGACAGTGAACACCTTAAAAGTGATCAATACTCCTGATAAAAATCGCCACTTGGGTGGTATCTGATAGGTCTGTGCTTTCATCCAATGCTAGAGCATAAAATATGAACTTGGATATTCGATTTCTCCAATTATCTTCAATATGGTTTCTAATGTCGCCGACACATAGTTAGCCTAGTCATAGTTTGACGATACAGGCTTATTTTTGAGAATTTTACTTTTTTAGAAAATTGGTTTTATGTACACTAAAAGAAAAAATGTGTGGATGTGCTCGCGGGCCCCGCGTTGGCCACCCTTGATATAGAGTATTAGAAGAATGAATTTATTTCCTGATATCGACTTAAATTCATAGACTGAGGTGAAAAATAGATCGTTCGAGAAAGTTCTGATGACCTACCACATAAGGCGGTGTCAATATATATACTATATATATATTTTTATATTGAAATCTATATCTATATTGAAATCTATAGCGATTCAATATAGAGTTATTTCAATTTCTCTTATCTCTTGACGCCCGACAGTGCATTTTCTTCATAAAAAGTTCGGAGAGGAGGAGATAAATAATCCCTTATCGGCGGGCGCACGTGTTAACGATTTTTGAAACGGCCATTGTTTTTTCTTTCTAAAGTAACCGTTTGTTTTCATACAGCAGTGAGAGATTGGACTGCATTGAGAATGCACGCGCCTAATCCTCTCCCTAAGAATTAAATTCCAGTCAAATTCCTGATATCGCCTTCGCAATAATAATAATAATAGTCGTGTATTATGTGTTGTTGAACGTAACGTGTATTGTTAATCTATCTGTGCTAAATCCGTGTGTAAAGTCTGTGTAAACTATAAACAATTAAATAATTGATGCTAACCACACCCACATAACGCTTTGAAATCGTCTTTTCTTTATAAGAGTACCATGTTTCTCCTACTCCGTCCCCAAAATCCCTCTTCCTGAGTGTCGGATAGGAGGCTCCTTCTTGATTTACGAGGGAGCCGGAATAAAGGTCTTCTCAATATATTTTCTATATATAATATTTTTTTTCATATAATATTTTTATATATTTTATATTTCATAGAATATTTTTTGTCGTAAAACATATTATATAGCTCAATAAACAACAATATGACTAACTATAATCGCAGAGTCACTGTTTTTTAAAATATGATGAATGTGCGCTTTTCTATCAAAAGCTCGGTATAGTATATATGTATATTGATAAATATGTTATTTTTACAGACTATATCGTTGAGGGTAGCCAGTTAATCCTATGGAATGCGGATAAGGCACATGTAGGCATATACATCTGTGAAGCGTTTAACGACATTCCACCGACTGCCAGCAAGAGAATATCCCTGATTCTTAATTGTGAGTTAATATTTATCAGCAAAAAAGTATTTTTATTGAAATACTTGCAGGACAACGAATAAAAATTGACATCTGTTGGAAAACTTTCATACAAAAAATATTCAATATTGTCAATAATACCATGTCGGTCTTGCAAAAAGGTAACTAACGATCATGAGGTTTTGTTGTGTACGGTTTCGGTACAGTTTTCTACGGGATCGCAAAAAGATATTGCTGACTTACAAGAATAAATTACTGGTGTCATTGGAATTAGATTTGGATATCAATGTCGAGTGTCATATTGTTGACTAGAGGCCGATTTATTTAAGGAAACCCGCGAAAGGCATTATTTGCGTCAGCGGTAGCATGTGTGCACTGGGATGCAAAAAAGTTACTTTTTATGTCATCTGTGATGTCTCATGACAACAAAAACTGTCTTAAAGTCGTGCACCAGCCAAAAATACAACATAAAATATATTATAAATAATAGAACACCATCTAGTATGGTCAAATTCTTGAAATTTGAATGTTTTCGCTCAAAATTTTATTATCACTTTACTCGAGGGCTGTTAAGAATCATCATAAGAAGTGACTTTCAATTTTACGAAAAATAAATCGCACTCACTAATTTTGGTAATAAACATTGAGGAACTATTTATAAACTCTTTTTTAATTTATTTTTAATGTGGCTAAATTGTTGACAGTCTGAATACTTCAATTGAAGACAATTAAATCTCACTCAAGATAAGTTTATAATTTGTCTGATTACCAGTAAATCATTTTCATATTTCTTGAATCAATCATTATATACAGGGCTTTTTTTTAAAAAAAAAGGTGCCGCTCAATAAAATAACACATCTCATCCGGTTCATTAAAATACCATGTTTTAACATTTTTACGAATTACATATATAAATATAGACTATAATTACGTTAGCGCAAACATTCTTTCGTCTAATTAATTTTGAAATTTTGAAGAAACAAAATCCGTGAAAAAAGGTGCCGGAACGCCATTCCACCGCGTTAAATGGTAAAAAATCCCTGGCAAACTCAATTCAACATAAATAGATCTGATTGAATTTATATTTATCGGCTGTTAAAAAAATAGCGTATGTGGCAACTAAGAAATGTTTTTTCTATAAAATCTTAATTATGTTCTCCGTGCATCTTCAGATCAAGTATCGGCAATGCTTCAAAGAGCTTTTAAAGAAAACAAGCAAACTATGCAAGTGCGCCAAGCTAAATCATAGAAAATAAGTATATTATTTTGTAAAAAGTTTCTCAAGAAGATCGGTAATTCTATTTAAAATTGACAATAATTAAATAAGATGCACGATTTCCACATTATTAATTTTGGTATGTTGTATAATTACATATTTACATTACAACCGACTCAAATGAGATTATGAATGAACAGAACCAGACATAATAATATATATCGGTCCCTGTGGTCTAGTGGCAAGAGCTTTGTCCTAGCGATCTGGAGACCAGTGTTCAATTCCCGGCAAGGTCAGATTTTTTCAATTGAAAAAAAGAGATCTTGGGCTGGGTGTATGTTATTTATCGTTGATTTTGTGCACAACTGATTTATTACCTATCATTGAGTTAATCACGTATGACTTTCACAATTAAGAATATTTGGCGCATTGGCGTAAGCTGTAATGCCAAATATTTTTTATTTATAAAATTTTAAAAAAAAATAAAAAAAATATAAAGGCTACATCAAGAACATAATTGAGGGTTCATTCAACCCAGTGATACACAACCTGCGGCCCAATATGACAAATGTCTATCATCTTTGAATGGAAGAAAAATATAAAATAGTAAAATTCTCAATTTTATTTCCACTCAGTCCTTTTAAACTTGAATTGTACTGAATTTACTTTCAATAATTCGTGGAATGGCATGATAATAAAAAGATATAAGATATTTTTTTACTTATTCCAGATTAAATTTATTAGGATCACGACCGGTTTCGCTCATCGTGAGAATTATTAACTGCAATTTGAAAGCGAAACTGGAATGATTACAAACAATGTATGTATTTGTTTTTTAAATTAAATTTACTTGTTTTATCAATTACACATACATATTTTATATAAGCTGACGAGAAGTCCAGAATTAATTTCTTGTGTTCAATTTGGTACATTTTTATAGATTCTTTTTGTAACTCTTTCTTCCAAAGTTTGTGTTTGTTTATGTACCCTACTAACTTGTCGGAAAACGTCGATATATTTTCATTCCTAGCATGCATTTTCTGTTTAGTTAATTCAGGTGCTAAGTATGTAATTTTGGCAATCCAGTGATTATCTTCGAAAAGCTGGTGAGGTTCAGCCTTGCTTTGATTTAAAGAAAATCACGAACCTCATTTCGATGCTCAAAAAATATAGCCAAAACTTTTCCTTAGGTTAGTCAACGTATTTCGATGTGAAATCAAATTTCAATGTGCTTCATGCTACGATTCCATTTATGCGAAGAGTATCCCAAAAATTCGCGAATTTGTTGCTTTTCACGTAATAATATTTAATTTACTCGTTTGAGTTTTGTAATATTTTATGAATTCCGTCGCTAGCGACCCGGGCTAGTCTTTTGGCATCTTCAGGCATTTCAAGTGCACGGATTTACTTGAACTGACGCGTAGTAAACAGTTTGTATCGTTTATAAAATGTAAATTAGCGAAAATTGAATGTATACAAGTTTTAATGAATTAAGGGGGTTTGTTTTAATTATGGGGATTTTTGAAAATATTAATGACCAAATAATAACATTGGAATTTTTTACATACTAACAGGGGCGAGTTTAAATTATTTTACCAAGAAATCTTAGAGATTAATCGAGCTCAGCTCAACAGTTTGCCAATTTTAAGCGAGAAACTTTATGTACCAAATTCACCATTGTTGTCTAGTTTAAAATAATTGACATTTATTTATAATTGTCATTTATTAATAACTCAAGCACTTGCTATCATTAAATATTAATTCAAAGGCTTAATACAATCTACTCATTAATAATAGGTCGGATAAAACCTTAGATTTATTATAAATATTCCTATTAACAAATTATTATGGACCCAAAGGAAACAAAAAGTCAGGTAATTTCGAGTTCCTGACTCTAAATCTGACGTTTGGGTCGCCGTGTCTATTCTGTCAGTATTGCCAGTACACTTATTACATTACATCGACGAGTTGTAACAAGCATTCATAGTATAATGGTCACTTGATTGATACTCGGATAAGATTAAAATAAAAAAATGAATATTTATTTATGATTTGCTTTCTCCGTTATTATAAATATTATTCTGCATATATATAAACAATTCACCAACGAAAAATTAACGAATATAATTAAAATGGAATATAAAAATTAAAATTTAAACAAATTTTTAGTTAAAAAAATATATTGAAACCAACCAAATATAAAATTAAAAATAACTGATTACAAAAAATCACAAAAAATCTTTTTGTAATACGGTGGAAAAATGTATTTGAGCTCTACAAAAAGAATATAATATATTGGTTGTATAGCTATTTCATAATATAACTTGAATTGTGACAAATTGATTTTAAGTTTTTCTTGAAAAGAAAGCATTAACAATCATAATTCTCTATAAGATTATCCGTCAAAATTATAATGTTATATTATACGTCAAAATAATAACGACTTGATGTTTTATAATCTAGCATGCAATTTTATCGTAATTATGCAGGCATTCACTTCCCCTAGTATGCCAGATGGTGCTTCTTCCAAAAAACACCCCCCTTCGTAGAGTATATTGACGGAGATCGCATAAAAAGAGGAGCGGTGTACCCATCTGTCTATGTGTACATGTATTGTGTCTTATTGTTATTGTCTAGTACCCAGTTGTCTGGTCACCGATTGACTAGATCTCTAGGTTTCGTGCCCACCCATTTGAAGTAGTTTCGAGAAAAACGCAAAAGATAAAAAAATACGGCGTCAGCGCTTATAAACCGCATATGTATTTTTTTTATTAAATTCTATCTGCGATTTGTGGACCGTACATGAGGTCTTCCATTGTTGCCGTGGTGTCATTTGGCTAAAATGTGGTTATAAGGGACGGATTGAGAGAAAAAAATACTTTCTCAAAGCTTTATTTTTTTGTAAGGGTACGATCGTTACCTGAGTTTCAATAATTCAAATTACAAAATGGCTCAAACTTTAAAGTTTGAAGTATTTTTAAAAGTATTGACAATTTATTAAGCAAACAAAAAATCATGGTGAGGCCATTGAAGTGTCGAAAGTAAAAAGTGAATAAGCTATAATATCGACGTAGAATATTTATTTATTGATTATACAAAGCACATTTGAAAAAATAAAATATTGTCAACCTCAGTTGAAAATGCAAAATACACTAAAAAAATAAAGTACAATTTTTTGAGGTAAGAAATCGTTCGCGTGCCATCCAAATTCAGTCAATGCTGTCGCACTTTCGAGTGCACTGTAAGAGGAGTCAGTCTTCTACAGTTTAGCACTTTTATAGTTCCGCATTTTGCTCCTATTACGACAATTAACCTTTTCGACATCGATTCATTTAAATTAGTTTAAAAAAAGTTTATACACAATTCATTGAAATTTGCAGCCCACTTTTTTACAGTTTTCGCTTAACGATAGCTCACAGGCATTAAAATTGCAGTCGCCGATCGTGCTCAAATACATTGCACCGAATCTATTTGAAAAATGGATTCTGATAAATACTCGGCAGTTCTCCAAAAAGTGGTTTACCATCATTTGATGTTTTATTCTCTTGGCCATTCATTGTGCATTGGAGAAATGTAAGAGGCCCCAAACCGTGGTCGGTCGCGTTTCACATACATATTATACAGGGTGAATGGGCCACCTCAGGAGCAATGCAATTCGGTTGAAATTTTTTACCGACCTCCCGACGCCCTGGCTACAAACCGTATTGTCCAAATATGTAAACTAAATTTGGAATCATCAGAGTATATGATTTGTCTCAACTTTTGTGCCCCTTCGCACATTCCAACTTTGATTTTCGCTGTTTTACTTCTAGAAATGGTTTTTTCGCCAGGCGTCGAGCGCGAAATCCTGGTGCCAGGATTCTATTACGGATATTTTTCACCGAACATGCGAATTAACCGGTCATGTTAAATAAATGTAATTTTATTTTCCATCAGATCCTCCGGCAGCTGACGTGCCACAACAGCTTCTCGGAGCTCCCCTCGGTGGAGACGTAATGCTCCATTGCTTCATAGATGCCTCGCCTCGGCCCGTACAAAATTATTGGCTCAAGAACAACCAAGAATTGCTGCTGGAAGGGTACACAAATATATTTCATATCATTTTTCAAGTGTTGACTTCCCTTCCCATTCAATGGCGGATTATCGCAAAAGCGCAAGAGGCCCGCGCTTGTGCCCTCAATCGGGTGTGCTAGGTACTCATTTTGAATAGTATCTAGCGAACGGCGGGGAATACCGCACATCGTTCAAGCCACATTTTCAATGAAATGCGCTATAAAAAGGAAATGACAATTATGAGAAACGATCACAATTGAAACCATCATTAATAAGAAAATATTTGTGATCTCGAATAAATTTACGAAAAAGAGAGCCTCCAAAATTATACTGCGTCTGGGGCTTCCCATGTGCTTAATCCGCCACTGTTCCCATTTACAACTGTACACATGCACTATGCAGAGATATATAAAAACCTTCAGTTGATAAAAAAATCAATTTGATGGCCTTTCTTTTTTCAGTATTTTTCAATTCATATTAGATACAGACAGGATTTTGCTATTCTTTCATTTACATTTATTTAAATTGCTAGATTCCGATCTGTTTCCTAAAAAACCCATTCAACGAAATTTTGGAATACAGTAGAACCTTGATTATCCGGACCTCGATTATCCGGATTTTCGATTATCCGGATTGGTCAAAATAAACAAAAATATTACAAATTTGCTGTTATGCACGTGGCGAATTGTGTCCACTGTTAACGTACGTGATGGAATGCAGTCTTCATATTTTGATCGTTGCATTTGTTCTAACAATAAGTCCTGTGTAAAATATGGGTTAGTCATCGTCCAAATTCGATGCGCATTGAACGTTTGTTTCTTGAAAAAGTGATCACGATTTTCATATTTATTTTTAATATTACCGATATATGTCAACGAAGAGAAAACGTGTCGTAGTTTCATTAAAAGACAAATTGGATATAATCGATGCTTTCAAATGGGGTGAATCGGGACGTTTTTTGTCTAATAAATATGGTGTCGGAACGTCAACGACCTCGGATATAAAAAAATCTTGAAGTTTACCAATTGTTTAATGAGAGTCAAGAAGAGTGCTATTCAAGACAACTTACATATGTTTCTTAAGAAATATGTGATTTGGCAGCATCGAAAAGAAAAGCTAGCTTTAAGCAGAAATTGATAATTGATTTTTTCAATAAAAAATAATGTATTATTAAAGCTATGTATTAATCTAAGGAAATAAAAAATATTTATACTGAATATACTTGTCTTTTCCTGTCAATTATGATTTTTTCGATTATCCGGATTTGTCCTTATCCGGAATATCTTCATCCCCAATTAGTCCGGATAGTCGAGGTTCTAGTGTATGTATTTTTCAATAATTGTGTGTTGGCTCCACGTAAATAAAAGAACTGCTATGTTTGAAGTGAATACGGTAATTCTAGACACTATAGCCGTTTTGCGTTTGTGGTTTCTTAATCACAATGTTTTTGACGTCTGTAAACTATAAAAAATATAAAAAAGCTAGACTCCTAAAAAACGCCATGAAATTCAATGCCTATTCAATCGAAATTTACTATGTGTAAATATGTTTCATGAAACAAACTATTGATATTATTTATTATGAAAACATCCAAAACAACCTCGTATTTTCATATTACACATGTACATATATTGTATTCTTGTATGTAAATATTCGGATATGCGCAGTGATGTGCTGCTTACGGGCTCGCACCGGATCTGTTGAGGCCGGTTGATAAAAATCCTACAATGTCAACATAAAATGTTTTGGACATTGTAAATAATTGCATTGCTTATAAGTAGTAGAATAATCATAAAATCGAATTTTGAAAAAATGGTTTTTATCAACGAAGCCTCACATGTTTGTGTTTCAAATAATTTGCTGTAATGTTTCCATCAATTCACTTTCCACAAATTCTCAATCAGAATTCCATGCTTTCTTTTTAATGTTATAAATTACCACCAGCCATACGTATTATGTTTGGATTGGTGCTTCATAATTGACATTATCCGAAAACGAATAAACTTTTTCAATTCATTTATTGGTAGGTAAAATATTTTGAATTGAATGAAATTTTAGTCAAATGATTTTTTTTAAGATATCCTATGAATTTAAAAAATACAACATTCATTAAAATTTATCAACAGAGTTAGAGAGACTTAAATATGTCATATGGGCATCCAAAGAAACTTGCGTATTAAATAATATGAAATTATTTTGACTTGTAGCTTAATTTAAAATGAAGACATTTTTTGATTTTACAATTTTTAACATTTAGAAAAATGACTCGCCATGCCAAATGCAGCTTTGATTTGATAGGAAATGTTTTTGATAAAATTCTTGGATTTCATTTCCTTCGAATTTGGCTTTCAATGCAATATTTGATCGCAAGTCTAGCCCATTCGTAGATTTGGAAGTACAGAATCGACCTTTACATCAAACGGGATTAGGGAAATGGAAAAAAGTTCCTCAAGCTTTTGTATAAATGAATATTAAAACTTAAGTAATTCGACTGAGGGTGCTTGATGGAATTTCAATATCAAATTTGAATTTTTTGAATTTTGTACTTTTCCATGAGTTTTGTCGCTAACGACCCGGGTTTCGCCTTTCGGCATCTTCAGGCATTCCAAGTGCACGGATATTCTTGAACTGACGCGTAGTAAATATCAAAACTTCAATTTTATATTTTTCATGTGTGAAATGAACAAAAGGTGTATTGTTTTGCTTCTTTTGTTATCTCAAGCCATTCTCATTCTCCTTGAACTTCAAGCTTCAAACAGTAAAAGTCTAATAACAATTGAAGAACATTTTAAATACCTAATATCCGTCGTCTATATCTCTATATTATTTTGCCTCGTTATTGTGGAAGACATTTTTTTTGGATTTCACTCTGTATTGCGATACCTGAACATTTATTATGAAAACTAAATGTACCGTTTTTTATAATAAACCTCTTGGAAAATGTTGGTAAATATTTCACTAAAACTACATTTACTTTATAAGAGGCTTGATACAGTTCCCTATCGTGTTATTGATTACAATTTGAACTTAATTAAATACTGGAGATCACGTTGAAAAATTATATTATGTGCAATAAATTTGTGTAAATATAATATACTAAGCTGTTTCAATTATGTTATAATTTGACATATTGACGAAATTGCAATTTTATGGGGATGTGGGGTGAGGCAACTGTGACAGAGTTTCTGTACACCAGTGATGCACAAACTTTTGAGAGAAAGGCCAGATAATCAATTCTCAGACAGTTCGATGGCCACATGGGTAAAACTGATTTAACTATCGATATTCTTGTCCTCATTTATTGTAGTTGCTTATAAAATTATCTACAGATGCGATGAAGAAGTTTACATATTTTCGATAGTTTCGGTGGTAACTTTGTGGAAGTTCATTTTAATATAAAATTAAAAATAACTTTGATTATTCCACGTATTGCGCTACTAACTGTGACACGTGTTTCGCCTCTTTCAGAGGCATCTTCAGAATTACTATCGCAAAGTTTGTTTAAGTAATGAAGCAAGATTGATTCTAACATTTTAAATTATGAAATTACAAAATGGACTTCGGGTTTTTTTCCATTTTAAAAGAAGCAAGGAGGGGGTGATAGAATCGAAACAAAGCAAACAAATAATTTTATTTCTAATGACGTTAAACATTATAAACTATTAAGCGAGCACCCTGTCCTATTAAGAATATTATTTAATAATATTTCTTTTTTGTTAAGAGTTTTATTTATTTATAAAAATTCTAGTTTATTCAGCTTCAGCCTTTTTTATTTACTCGGTGGAGTATTTCGAAATTATTAGTCTGATTAAATTTAAAAACGAAAAAAAACCGAAATCCATTTTGTAATTTCATAATTTAAAATGTTAGAATCAAAGTTTGAAGATGCCTCTGAAAGAGGCGAAACACGTGTCACAGTTAGTAGCACAATACGTGGAATAATTAAAGTTATTTAAAATTTTATATTAAGCTTACATATTGTTATGTGTTGATTTGTTGAATAAAGTCAACTACTGCTACTTGAAACTTTTATTGTGATCGTGTTATATACCCATTATGGCTGCTACAAAGAGCGCTATACATATGTACATATTATAATATAATATAACATAGTATGCTGCCGGTGTTTTCGCAGCATTTTTTACAACCTGCGCCTTCTTTATATTTTTGAACGACTTTTCTTATTGTTGTAGACCAAAGTACGCGATATCAGAAAAATTTAGCATATGCAAATTGCAAATGAAGCTCACTTTGACAAACATTGGCCCAGCTGATTTTGCTACATATACGTGTGTTTCAACTAACTCGATGGGGAGCGGTGAAGGAACCATTGAGGTCTATGGTAAGTTTTGGCGAATGATCAAACGTCAAAAAGCTCATTCTTATTCGATGTTCGTTTGTGGACAAGGCGGCTTGTCGATGGGTCAAAATGTTTACAACCTCTTTCTTCAATTGTTTTCACATTGAACATAACATTGCTTCACTTCTCCTCAAATTATGTCAAATAAGACGATATCCAAAAGGAGAAATGCAATTTAAATATTTCAGCACATCGTGGACATCTGTATAAAGTTTTATTGTAGAAAGAATGGAAAGGCACTATTCAAATAGAAAATAAAAAAAAATCGACCATTTCCACATACATATATTCCGATAAAGATCACGACCAATTTCGCCCATCGCGAGCATTGTCAATCAAGTCGATTTCAAATGAACATAAATTCGATATATTTTATATTTTTAGACCTACCAGGCGATCTTCATCGGGGTCGATCCAGATCGGGAGCATTAAAATCTGTGCCAAATATTGTGACTTGCGCAATTGCGGTTGTGCTTTGTTATTATATTAACCGACGAATGACGTCATGCATTAAATTTTAAATGATCATAACAACCAAATTAAAAACTGATTATTGTAACTTTGGCCACAATTTACTGAAAAGCTGAAATAAATTAGTACATATCTCGTTTATTTTTGTAAACGTATTTGAAGGATGAAGACTGAAATTGGAGTGATGAAATAAATAAAGAGATGTCTGAAACACCAGCTGTGCTTTGAAAATGGTTGGATTCTTATAACAGGTGTGTTTATATTTAATTTTAGCAGCTTAAAGATATTAGTTTATTATCACTATATCAATTGTCGTAAGTTGAAATAATATTAATGTTTAATTATTTAATTACAACAATAAACATGTTTATATTTAAAAATTGTATCAAATACATTGACAAGATTAAGGTTAATGTACCAGTAGCTGACCGTTTAAGAGAAAATTTCAACAAAAATAACGATTAAGGTTTAGAATTGTACCGAATGAAGGCAAAGCTAGTATACTCATATTGGATCATATGTCTTTAATAATATTATGTAACAAAAATTATGAAAATGTGTTGACCATGTCTAATCAGAGGGCTTTATAGTGAACTTTCTTTCAGGGTTGCCTCAAGGCCTTCTGTCACACCACTCTTGGTTGAATCAAGTTGCAATGGGTGGTTCAGGAACAAGGTACACACCGTTACTAGATTGATCACCTAACAAATTTGAAATAATACACTTTCCTCACAAGGTTTTGTTTTAAAATGGCCACCCTGGCACTCCATTTGCTATATGGTGATGTGTTAGTAGCTCATTCCGACCACAGACATAGGCGGATCCACGGGGGGGGGGGCATGGGGGCCATGGCCCCCCCCTGAGGAGGATTCATTCCATTCAAAATATTATAACATTAATTTTCAAATGATTTTTATTTAAATAAATATGTTGTAGTTTTCTTTTTTTACGAACCTTTAGTTTAACAACTACAGTTGCGGTAAAAGATATCCTCGCACCCTTCACAATTCCATTCATTTGCAAATATTTCCTCGAAATCTTTACCGATTTCCATTTTTGTTTCTACCGATTGTAAAGAAAACTAATAGCCATATTTTCAAGAACAATCGATTGACACTTTTCACCAACCTTAAGATGGCCTAGCTGCTCACCGCATCTTGTCCTCATGAGCTAAACTTGAAATCATCAGAGTATATGACTCGTCTCCAATCGTCCAAAGTCCAATTTTTGTGCACCTTCGTCCATTTTTACCTCCATTTTTACAGTGGGAACTTTTTTTTTTGGCGCCGAGCGGGAAATCCATGTGCCACGATTCTATTACGGCTATTACGGACAATTCCGATCGATCATGTGAAATCACTAGTCGAAGCTTGAAGTGTTTTTAAAAAATCATACTCCATATATGAAGGTCGTCCCGGTCGGTTGTTAAGCACTCTCTGCCACTCTCTGCCGGTTCAAACATACCCCTCCAGAGCGCCAGTTACACGATTTTTTTTTTTAAAAAAATCCACACTTTTCTTTCTACACAGTCTACTCTAAGCGACATTTTTCTATTTGGTAAGTTTTCCTCCGAAAAATGATTCAATTTGGGCTTTAATCGCGATTACTTTTTCTTTGGCTATTCATAATTTCGTCAGATGCTTACGTGACTAAGTCTTGCTCAGTACTGTTAAAGCTTTCAAATCTTGATTGTTTTTTAAAATATGGTAATTGTTTTTTTTTACAATCGAATGAAAAAAAAATGGATATGGAAAGGAATGGAATTATGAAGAGTGCGCGGATTTATTTTTCCGCAACTGTATATATACGACATGTGATAGGTTAATAATTATGTCGCAATTGTGAGGTTTTGTTACGAATTTTACTAAGTTTGACAATCAGCGTTGCCCCGCTGAAAAGTGTTTTTCCACATTACGACTCATGAAAACCTGGCTAAGGAATCGTATGAGTAAATGGATATTTAGCCTGAGTATTTTTGGGCCTAATAGAGTCATCAATTACATCACATTATTTTGCTTGGGGTCATCACTTCTTTGAACGCAGGGTCATCATTTATTCCGTTAAAAAAATCGAAAAAAAAATCGCGTAAAAAAAAGTAGCGGTGCCCCGTTCAAAAATCGCGTAAAAAAGGAATGGGTGTATATATGTTTTTTAATGTATTATGTTTATTTTCAAAATGGCCACCCCCTGGGACAATTCCTGGATCCGCCAGTGACCACAGATGCCTTAAATTGTCTTAACTTTACAATTTAGAGCAATCCCCCATCTGCATTTCTTATTTTGGGCCATTTTATTCTCAAAAGGTCAACTACTGGTACATGGTCAACGACTGGTACATTTACCTTACTCTTGCCAGTAATAGAGCTTATATGACGGATTTAAAACATTCAAAGTAAGCTTTAAGTAAATGTTTGAACTATTTTAAAACTAAGTATATGCACGTAACATAATAGCGCACACACAAATGAAAAAAAAATCTTCTATGTCTATTATAATTGTTGGTATAATGATTAAGCAGTACTTGTACAAGATACCTTTAAAAACACAGAATGCCGTCTTTGAAGGTATCTTTGAAGGTACTAGAAGGCTCCTTTCCGCACCTCAAACAATATCATTATAATATTTATAACTATAATCGTATATTAAAAATAAAATCTTTTTATGGATGATTGTTACCTACGTCTAAATGCTAAGCCAAGGTCCATTATATTATAAGATTTGTACTAAAATAACTTAAATATATTATACAAAAAACAAATAAAAAATATTTTTTCCCTACATACAGTGGCGGCCGGTGACCAGAATATTAGGGAGTGCAATAAAACAACCTATTTATGCAAAAAATCCATCCTCCGATTCTTGGATTTTGAAAATACATCTATAACACGGATATTAAAGTCCGACATTGACGATACCAACTGCTTCTCTATACTTAGCATGGCAAGGGAGAAAACAAAAAACTCTATTAAGGCTAGTACAGCCACAGAGCCATGGAGTTTTTTTATAAATTGCTACATTAAAATACCGATTGACTACTTTAGTTTTGGCCGTACACTTCTGAACTATATTTAAAACTGGCAAAGGCCGTCCTCCTGCTTTTATTTCTAGCCTTTTAGAAAAATCTCGACGATTTTCTTTGATATAGGACACTGAGTTTGCAGGAAACATTATTGATTATTATTTAGTATTATTAATAAATAATAAATATATATAATAATATTCAATGCTATAATACATATATTAATAATACTTGTTATATTAATTTATTATATATGTTAATATTTATTTATAATATATGTTAATATTATATAGTAGATATATAATAATAAAGTTAAATTATATTGTAGAATATTATATAGTAGGATATTGTATTTAAAGTTATTAAACAGTTTTATATAGACAAAGCCTTTCCATATAACAAAAACTTACAAAGATTCATATTATATACGCTAATAGGGTTTGTATTAAGATGTCTATGAAATGAAAACAAGTATGAAAAAATAATAATAAAAATGTTATAGTTGCGTGTTGCGTGAATCAAGTCGAAACTACAGATGAGGTTAGAATGCACTGTCACAAACGCACTTCACAAATCACCCGCAAATATCTTTATTTTTCCGTTCTTCAAAGGACCTCATCTGCCAAAATTTGGGCCAATACTGAATGACAGAATACAAATCTATATGTTTTCGCTCAATTTCTTTACACAAGTCATTTTGGTGCAAAGGGTCTTAGTGCACCGGGTTAGTCGAAATTTCAAAAGATTTTTTTTGCATACGCCTTCGCCGTGTGAAATAAAGTCATGTTTTCTACCTACTTTTTTATGCCAAATGGGACATTTCGAGAATTTCCAAGAAATGCACCATCGAGTAACATCTGGAATCAGCTTATTTCGGGGAATCTACTTATATAATATTTGTGTGTTTAGGTCGCATGTGAAAGATCGTTTTATGAAACCATACACGTTGGAATTTTGAATGAACAAATTGGTATATATATTTTGAAATTCATGAGCTCGATTCTTGGGGGACTAATGCACGTTTGCTCCTTCACACGAGCCGTCCCTGCCTACATACATAAGTATAATGTTTCTCCCTTGTATATAAATAATGGTTTTGAAAGCAAAAAAGTGACTTTCTTCTATACAGAAAGCAATAAAAATTGAAAGTTTTTACACATCTATAATAAAGGTAGTCCTCTTGAAATTCGGTCGTTAGTGGAGTTTCATACAAAATATTATACTACAGTATAATATATCACTTATTTCATACATACACAGTATATGTATTCATCTGATTTACTGTTGAATTTGTAGTTATTTACTAACAAAACCACCCATTTAAATCTTGCAATAGCTCCCTGGTCCATGGCTTGCAACTTGTAATGTACTGATGGTATTAGGGGAAAATACACGATTTCAACATAAGGATGTAATAAAAATATTAACACATTTTTTAGTACTTTTTCCACATCTGATTTATTACATCAGGATCGGTTTCGCTCATGGCGAGCATTATCAACTGATCAGTTGATAATGCTCGCCATGAGCGAAACCGGTCCTGATGTAATAAATCAGATGTGGAAAAAGTACTAAAAAATGTGTTATTATTTTTATTATAATGCCTTTCCACCAAGTATTGACAGTGAACACCTTAAAAGTGATAAGGATGTAAATTACCGGTGTGTTCTTACATTAAAAGTATATCAAATGGAAATCATCTACCCTTTTTTGTTTGAGCGGTTGACATACCAATATTTATCAGCATTTTAGAGTGGTAAATCATTCATGGATTCAATTTAAATCCAGCAGTTTTAAAACCCAATAAGAGGTTGATACTATCCTTAAATGTCATGAATCTTGGCAAACCTTCTTTTTCTAGTGGTCGTTTTCGTCATATTCTTCTTTCCCTTTCAATCTTGTTAAGTGTTTCGATACAAATTCAGAAGCCTTGTTATTGGCACTGGCTGCCTCTCCATTTGTCTTATAAAGTAAGATATGTTGCTCCTAAGTCAGCCTTACTTATTCTTACTAAAATTATAGAGATCGTTGAATGTGATAATTGTACATCGCTTGGTATGTAGTATGTACATTACTTTTTCATTCACATCGTCCACACTAGAGACTCCAATTCGAGTATCGAGTACTCGATACTCGAGTATACTCGTCCATTTTTCTAGTACTCGAAACTCGAGTATTTAGAAAAATACTCGAGTAATACTCGCAATTTATAAATGAAGATTTATTTCCAATATTTTATTTACTTATTTGAAAAAAAATATTGGAGTCTTACGCGTGAATTTTACTGTCAGGTAATATATATTTTTGAATGGTTTTGCCGTTGACTATGTATGCTATGCGAAAATTTCTTTTATAACTCCTGATATATTCCTTACCCAACTTATCTTAAGAATAACAGATTTATGATACGACACAAAATGAAATATTGAAAAAAAATCTTTCGTTTCGCCTTTTATTTTGTTAAAGTCTAAAGTATCAGTCATAAACCAAAATCTTAATCCCTTAAAAATTATTTTAGCCAGAATAAAAAAAAAAGGTTTCAGAAAGTCATTTAAGCACCGCAGTGCAATAACAGATGCACATTTTTAATTCATTAAAAAAGCCGACGTTCAACTGAGAGTTTTTTCTGCCGTGGGAATTATAAAAACAAAACTTCGAACCAATTTAAAATTTGAGATGTTTAACCCTCTATTATTTTTGAAATATATGTTTTATAAATGTATTAATGCAATTTAATAACCTTCTTTATTTTTTTATATACATACATTTCAATTATTAATATGTATTTAGCTATAGAATAATAAATATATATCTAGCCCGGGATCGATTGCCGGTACGAGATAAATCGTTTTTGCTGAGGCAATAGGTGTATGTGTTGTTTAAAATACCTTCCCACCTTAGTGACAGCGATTAGCTAACCACTAGTCCTATCCTAGTCTTCGTATCCTTTCCATTCCCCCTTTCTTCGAAAAACAGAGGTTGAGCAACGGATTAACAATCAATTCTCGTAAAAAAACATGGTATTAAAAAAAATGGTACATCTGTAACTACTCGAGTATACTCGAGTACTCGAGTATTTTTAAATTTTGCTACTCGATACTCGAGTAGTTGAGATGTCTAGTAATTGGAGTCCCTAGTCCACACATACTCCATATATCACTCATTATGGACACGATTCATTGGTCATTCACTTCAGAAAATAAATGCATACACTATGCATAGATAGATGTCTATGTTCGAATATGCAATAAAACGCTATTCTTTTCGGCCGTAAGCAGTGACGGCTGGTGACGGGGTGCTGGGGGGTGCAAAAGGAAGATTCAACTATTTTTCCGTACTACGGAAGAGAAACAGTTGGTATTGCGAACATCTGAATTGAAAGTCCATGCTATAGAAGTGTTTTAAAATCCAATGAATAGGAAAGAACTCTTGCAAAATTGGTTGAATCTTCCTTTGCACCCCCCAACACCCCGTCACCACCGTCACTGGCCGTAAGTACGAATTGTCGTAAGTTGAGGACTACCTGTATAAATATAGCAGTGACTTCCGATTGTCCCGGGTAGGAATTTTTAAAAGACTAACATTGAATTATGTCGTAGCTAAAATTAGTTCTAATTAGACTTAAACAGCTGGTTAACAAACTCATATATTTTTTTAAACTTTCTTAAAAAGGTTTTTTTTTAAATGGTCAACTTTGTAGTTCCACGTATTATATAAATTACTTGAATAAAACACCATTCACGTAATCTTTTCAAAACAAAATAAATGGCCGAATCAACAGTTTTATAATGGAAGCAAATCAACTAATATTTATGTAATTTTTTTATGCTGAAATGTGTTATTTTTAAGTCGGTTAATAATACTTGTAGTTTTATATGATGAACTTATTAATTTGTGCTTTTAATTCACTCATCGGTATTTTAAATTATAAAAAACCTTTTAAGCCTATTGATTTGTATAGCTAGGAGTATTTAGATTATTTGGTTCTGATATTTAATAATGGTATATAAAAAGGAAGGGATACGTCTTTATTTGATGTTAGATGAATTATTGTGATTAAATTAAGTAAGAATACACTTCCAAAAGCTTTAAATTGACAACTTATTATATGGGGCTATATTGCATTATATTAAAGTATAGTATACGTCGATTTTTTCTATTCAATTAACTTCTTCACTTTACTTTCACTTTGTTCAGCGGCTAGACGCAAAAACGCGAGGTTGTAATTTTCTTTTCTTGCCAGTTAACTTTAAGCCTGGGCTGTGGAGTCCGTAAAAAAAAGTCCGACTCCGACTTCGGCATTTACCAAAACCACGATTCCGACTCCGACTAAAAAAAGGTTAATATCGTCACTTTTTTCCCCTAAATTTCCTATTAATGTGTATTCAATTTAATATCAACCCTTTCAATGCGGTTAAAAGCCAAATTTGACATATTAAATGCAAAAATAAAAAGTTCAAACTTTTCAAAATTTCCGACTCCGAGTACGACTCTGGCCAAAACGCCGCGAAGACTCCGACTCCGGCTAAAAAGCTCCGACTCCACGACTCCGACTCACAACCCTGCTGTGAACACATTTTGCGTTTCAACTGTTTTTAAATCATATTTATGTATTTAAAACATTGTAAAAAAATTAAAAGTATTTCACTCGAACCAATATCCAATATGGTTGGAAATATTAAATGTTGTGAATTTTAAGCTGTAAACTTGTATATGAAATATCAATCATTTTGTGTCAAATAATAATAAAATTAATGTTTAGTGTACTTGGTGTTTTTTTTCTATCCCAAAATATAATGTCTTGCTTTTCCAGATATATTTAAAAAAAAGTTCAACATACCTATTTGGGATCAGGTTTTTCAGGAATAAAACAATAAACAACTAGGTATAAAAACGGC
Organism: Himalopsyche kuldschensis; assembly: GCA_028554975.1. Lineage (NCBI taxonomy): Eukaryota > Metazoa > Arthropoda > Insecta > Trichoptera > Rhyacophilidae > Himalopsyche > Himalopsyche kuldschensis. The sequence goes on along the minus strand of JAHFWI010000124.1, from coordinate 116,850 downwards.
GTTTAAAATAGCAAAGTGTTTTTTATTCATTTAATCAATAAAAATGGAGCTTGTTTTTAATGTATGTTACTAAAAGCCGTAGATATTTTTTCCAAATTAAAGGAACGGCTGTCTGTGATGTTTATTAGCAAAAAACTATTAAAAATATATGGCATTACAGCAAGCGCCAATGCGCCATGCATTTGAGAAATTAATAAAGATTACATAAAATATTACACAAAAATAAAAAACAGAACAGAAACATATTATTTACATAAGAAAACATAATTTTTAAACAAAGCATCAAGTTCACTGCCGAAGATGTCAACATCAACAGGCAGCGCATTTATCAGCCGAATAGCCCTTGCAACTGGAGATTCAAAAGACCTACGTGACAAACAAGTTTTGACAAAGAAAATTGATTTGTCTTTGTTACGACCACGTAGGTAAAATGTTGACCACTCCCTTCACCAACCTCATCCAATAAAGAGATTGGCTTACTACTAGTCATTTTATCTTTTCCCCCTCTGCGTACTGTTATGAATCTTATCACCCTATTTTATTTAATGCATATGGCTCAAACCCTTAAGTTTTCTGGTCTAGAGGCTGAAATTTTAGATGTTTTTGCAAATGCTATAGAAAAAAAAGTAATAACAATTTTACAATTTTCCCAGCTAGAAATTGTTTTCGGCATCGGCCTATACTTTCAGCTTTTAAAAATCGAACAATCGCCCCGAGCCGGAGATAATTGTACAGGGGTCGGACGAGGCGCCGATGCGTCCACGGAATCGACAGGTTTCGCTAGATTTTGATCAGTTTCGATAAAATCGACGGATATTAAAATTTCGATCGGCCATTATTTCACAATCATCAAAACGACAAAAACGACAAATAATCACACGCGACGTCGATATCGAGATTTGTATTCACGTTCAGATTTGATTGATAGATATATTTTGACACCGCCTTATGTGGTAGGTCATCAGAACTCTCTCGAACGATCTATTGTTCACCTCAGTCAATGAGTCAGTCGATTTCAGGAAATAAATTCGTTCTTATAATAATGTATATTGCAATCTATAGCGATGCAATGTAGATTTATTTCAATTTCTCTTATCTCTTGACGCCCGACAATGCATGTGCTTCATAAAAAGTTCATAAGGCGATAAATCATCCCTTATCAGCGGGCGCATGTGTTAACGATTTTTGAAACGGCCATTGTTTTTTCTTTCTAAAGTAACCGTTTGTTTGCATACAGCAGTGAGAGATTGGACTGCATTGAGAATGCACGCGCCTAATCCTCTCCCTAAGAATTAAATTCGCGTAAAAAATCCTGATATCTTCTTCGCCTATCGTAATATTTGTGTGTTGTATAACGTCTGTGTAAACTATAAACAATTAAATAATGGATGCTTACCGCAACCATATAACGCTTTGAGATCGTGTTTTGTTTTAAAGAGTACCATGTTTCTCCTACTCCGTCCCCAAAATCCCTCTTTCTGAGTGTCGGATAGGAGGCTCCTTCTCGATTACGAGGGAGCCGGAATAAAGGTATTCTCAATATGATATGCGAACATCGCGTCTGACAGTTTGAGGTTATGACGAATTTCAATCGATCGAATGTGTAATCGAACAGAGGACCGATACATTTCACTAGATTTTGCTTCATTTAGATAGATTGGATCGAATTAATACACTATTCTATTTAGATACGTCGCGGGATGACGTTTCGAGAATTATTTGCAGGTTGCATAGAAGAGGGCATACTCACACGGTTCACACTCACGTGACTCTTTCGATATTTCGAGGTATACTTACTTAGGAATGCTTACTTATAGTGAGGCTGCTGCTGCTGCCGCCGACGATCGAGAGAAATCTGCAATTGCGCGTGATCGACGAGTCCACATTAGAGTTTTGTCCGTTTCGAACGGAACATTGAGAGATCAGTGCAAAATCTGCAATCGATCGATCGATCACGGACCGGGGAAGCGGGAGGAAGTGCGGGGTGAGCAATAAACATAAAGACAGTTGGGCTTGACCGGAGCCCTATAGCAGGGCCGGCTAGTTTATAAATCGCACATAATAACAATTAAATAAACAAACAAATAAATAAACTTATTTAATTACAAACAAACAAAGATATCTAATGTGAAAATAGAACACAGTTTGACAGCTGTCACATTATAATTATTACACAATTACGCACACGACGCGTGACAAATAAACGATTAAACAAACAAACGGAGATAAATATAATGTATGAATAAACTGTGAAGCATTAAAAGCAATTATATTCGCACATTAGGCGCCTCGATTGAACTGTGACACGTGAATAGACAATACATAGCGCATTTTACGGTTATAATACTTCACAGACACGCGTCAGTCGCGCGTTAAGCGACATAACTTACAAATATAAGATAACCTTCCGCGTGTTGCGCCGCCTGAAGCTGAGATAATCGACGCGTGAGAATGTCCGATAATTGACAGATAACGTTCGACTGTCACGGCACAAAAAGTTTCAACGGTCATCTAGTGTTAATTGAAAAGTGAGACGTGTCAATTGAAAAGTGAGACGTGTCAATTGAAAAGTGAGACGCGTCATTCGAGCGGACGGACGACGTATTAACGCTTAGCAATCTAAAGGCCAATGAGTCTGGCCCGGAAGATTCTGTTAGGAGGCTCCGCGGGCCAACACGCCAGGCCGAGCGTAGGCATAAGTTTACTGACAGATTTCTCATGCATGCAAGTAAATTCTACAAAATTTAATTTTTGATAAAAACAGTAAAACATTTTAACATGCTGGATTAGCCAACTTTTTATAATTTAAATCAACCGTTCGCTGGATATCTTCTCAGAAAAATATGTGCACTATTTTAGTTGTTGAAAAATTTTTCATGTTCTAATATTTTTGGACAGTCAGTCGTGATCTTGTGTTAATGACGGTTTTCTAAGGCCACTCCCACATATTGCCACCATATTTTTTCGTATTGTGGAACGATTATATTTCTCAACTCCGCGATACTGATCTTAGTAGTTTAACATTATAAAAATATTGATTTTCATATGTATATTTATTTTAATAACCGTTCTTGGAAAAAAATAAAATAATGAAAAATAAGCTTCTGATTTAAAGTATTATAACGAATGTCTATAGTAATTATTAGGAACATTTTATAAGTGTACGTTCATGTAGGTATACACCGCATTCGTTAAATAATTATCATGATGATTATGTTACTATTATGACGTTCCGAATAAATCGTTTTTTGTAACATCGTTGATGAAACGAACAAATATGTTAGTAGTCAATTCAATCCTCGAAAACATTCGCTGTGGAAAAAATTTAGAGGCTTAAAAGAAGAATATTAAGTATTTTTTAGTGTTATTTTAAATACGAAAATTTGATTTCATCCTCATTTACAAAGATTTTTTTTCTACCGCATTTACATCACATTCACCATTTTTTAGATCTATTTTTAAAAGGGAACGTTTTCTACAAATATATTTTTTGCTACATTTACACTAAGAAAATCGATTTGTAGGTGAAGCATTTAAATGAAAGATTCTGCAAAAAAATATTCCTGGAAGAATAATAGTTATTGACGAACCTATATAAATTTCAAGCGGAGAATTATCTTCATAGCATACAATCCAAATAAGCCAACTAAATGAAGTATTCGTTATACCTATTTATGTATCATTTTATAAAACATCTAGTAAACACCGTGTAGAATGTAGTTGAAGCGGCTTTTAAATTTTACAACATAGGGATTGACCAATCTTTTGTTTGATAATCGAGAGGCGACGTTTTCAACTAAGTAACCAATAAAAAATAAGGTACCAAAGACTACCCGTAAGCTTGAGCGAATCAATGGTACACCAGTTCAGGTATCAACCCGTCAGTTCGATGCCTTCCAGACAACAATACAAGACGATTAGAAAGAAACTTTTCAAGGATTTGCAGTCGATTTTTTGTATATATTTACTATTTTATACAAAATTATTGCTAAGGAATAAATATAAATGGTGCAAACGAAACGTGTTGATGGCATTCGTATTATTTTTAACTTCCTTATGTGTAATTTAACTAATATTTTTATCGTAATGTACCAACCATCCGATGGTCATACGAATGATCAGATAGTGTGCCAAGTCTTATGAACCAAAATTATTATTTTTAATAAAAAATACTTTGGTAGTTTTTAACCTTCTCCACTCTGACTAAATTTTCTCATGTCTGGTAGGCTACTCTGACTAAAAAAAATGTTGAATTTACAAAAAAAAAAAAAAGTGTCGGTCAAGTGAGTGATAGTCATCAACTGGGTTGGATGAAGTTCATGATTAATTAAAAACTACAAAAGTTTTTTTTAGTAAAAAATAATAATTTTAGTTCGTCACGTTTGGGACACTCTATCTGATCATTCGTATGACCATCGGATGGTTGGTACATTGCGATAAAAATATTCTTTAAATTACACATCAGGTAACTAAAAATAATACGTATGGCTTCAATATGTTTTGTTTGCATCATTTATATTGATTGCCGTTTAATAATTTTGTAAAATATAGTAAATATATACAAACAATCGAATGCATATCCATGGAAAGGTTTCTTTCTAATCGTCTTGTCTTGTTTTCTAAAGGCACCCATTGACCAGTTTACTACCTAATCTGTTGGACAATTTATTGGCTAATGTTTTAGGGGTTGTAAATTGTACCTTTTTTTGTATTGGTTACTTACTTGAAAATTCCGCCTCAGGGTCACGAAACAATGGCTAGATCAGCCCATAGGGCATGTCATAGATGAGCAGCTTCACAAACATACTACACGGTGTTTATAAGTCGAAGTGTTATATAACAACATTTTATTTAGGGCATTCCTATCACATTAAAAAAGCTAACGATTCGGTGCAATGGTATTATAATATATACATATCACTATCACTAGATTCTATAGTTTTTAACAGTATGGTATTTTTCGAAACATTCTCCCACATGGAGTGCCGGCTTTGTATCACAAGTCTTGCAGTAATAGATTGTTCTTTTTCTTTTACCTCCTCGTCTATCAGAACCGCAAACGACGCAATCTCTATACTTTTTCTGCGCATAGGCATTATCACGTGTAGATTGACATGGCTTAGCCGCTGCTCCGGATCTACCGACTGCCTACCTTTGTTAACATTTAAAACTTGTCTACAATTACCAACAAGCTGAATAATTAATTTATCAACAAATTGAAAATGAGTCACTGGTTTTTCATTATTTTTAATCGTCTTCTGTTTGTACAAAATGTATGAATTCACCACTGAAACTTCTAACCCCCAAAAAAAAAGCTTGCGCCACCATTTTAATGTTTTTCGAAGGAAACAATACGACGAAGTATATTGGTCCGCTCTATCGACATATCCCATATGTTTTGTATAATTAATAACTACTTCTGGCTTGAGGATTTCTTCTTCGATTCCACCTCTTTTAATTCTTTTTTTTTTCAGGATTACTTCTTTTAAGTTTATCATTTGCATATTTGTTCGTTTCATCAACGATGTTATCTTATTAGGCAATTTGAAAAAAAACATTTTAACTTCCATAGGCCAAACAATTTCGCCTACATTTTAGTTTTGGCTTTTCTATTTCTGGTAGAAAAATTTATTTCTTGTTGTGAAGTATAAGACGACAATAAAAGCCAATTTTTTTCTGAATCAGAAGATCTAGGCAGTGTCAGATTGATAGGTGTAGGAGGTATAATATTTTGCGAAATTACCATATCTCCTTCGTCATTATCTTCGCTGAAAATAACGCACTAAATTTCTTTTGGGTGGAATAATATATCGACTACTATCTGTATCACTTTGAATATTACCGACTCCCGAAAAACATTCTTCGTCACTATTTTCACTATCACTGTCTGAATAATTTGAATGATTCCCGATAATTTCTGGTAATTCTTCGCAATTTCGAATGAATGTATCTTCACATTGAACATTTGTTTTCACCATTGTTACTATCACAATCAACGTTATCAAATGTAAAAGGTCCACTCATCATCACTACTATCGATATAATCACTGTTCGTTTGGTAAAGGTTGATGCGAAGTTACGCGAGCTGTCAAGCTCAAATACGCAATGGAATCTATCGTCAGTGTTTCCTGTTAATGACATATTTTTTCCTCATTTGTTTAAGTATGTTTTTATTAGAAATAAAATAGTAGAAATTACGTAAGTAATTTTAAAAATATATTAAAAACTGTACCGACTCTTTTGAAATATCCATTTTGAAGAAGAAAAAAAAAACTATCAATCACTTAATTATTAATGTTACTTATAAATATCCTTATCTAAGCACTAGGTGACGAGATGTCAAACAAATAAAAAATGGAATCTATCGTCAGTGCTCCCTGTTAATGATATATGTTTTCCTCATATTGTTTACTTTTAGACGATCAACATGATTTTATTAGAAATAATATAGTAGAAATTACGTAAGTAATTAAAAAAAAATATGTTAAACTGTATTAATATTTTGGCCGAATTCCATATTTCGGAATTCGTCATTTCTTCCTGAAAAGGCATTCTGTTCGGTCCATTTTTGGGGGTATTGATCAATAATTATAGTGCTTAGATAAGGATATTTTAAATATATTTATAATAAACATTAATAATTAAGTGATAATGATAGTTCTAATTTTTTTTTCTTCAAAATGGATATTTCAAAGAGTAAGTACAGTTTTACATATTTTTTAAAATTACTTACGTAATTTCTACTATTTTATTTCTAATGAAAACATACATAAACAAATGAACGAAAAATATTCACCAACAGTTAACACTGACAATCAATTCCAAATGTAAAAAGGTCCTCATCATCAACTATCGATATAATCACTGTTCGTTTTACAATTGTAATTGGAAGTAAAACTTTCATTATTTTTACTGTTTTCCATTATGGCTATTTAAATATATACAAAAGTATATTAAAATCACTATTTTTATAACTATCAATCACTGAGATCAATATCGCGGCGTTAAAAAATATAATAGTTCCACAACACGAAACAATATGGTCACAATACGTGGGAGTGGTCCTCGAGAACCTTCAGCGAAAGCGAGATTACAATTGACTGTCCCAAAATTATTACAACATGAAAAATACGACAACAACTAAAATAATGCATCTATTTTTTCTAAGAATATATCTACATAACGGTAGATATAAATGATAAAATGTTGGTTTATCCAGCATCTGTCAATAATTGACTGTATTTCAGAACGGCACGGACACGGATACGCGTTTCACTGGCAAATCACTGGTGGTAATCGGAACGGCGTCACTCCGCACGTCGGATCTCTCCGCAGTCTGCGACGATATCTGAAACGAGAGAGCGAACGAGGTGAATAATTTTGTATTAGCAGAAGCGTTTTGTGTTAGCTTAAGATTAACCGCAAGGCGGACCCGGCTGACTGGATGCGTCAGGCTAGGGGGATTCTACGAGCATCTTCGAGCGGCTCGTCTCTCGGTAGAGCGAAGCAACGGCGATAAGCGTCGTCTCGAATTCTTTCCTTCACGCTGCTCTACGAGAAGCCGAGAGGGTCAGCGAGGAGTCCGTCCGCGCTCCAGGCGAGGTTAAAAGAAAAATAATAAAGAAAATACTGTTCGCACGCCAATTTCACGCAGACGAGGATGGTCATCATCATCATCATGACCGCTCGCTACCTAGCTGCCTCGGCCCGTCGCGGATCTCGATGAAGGCTCGATCCTCACCCCGGCGCGTGCGGGTCGTTTCTCTCCGTCGTCGTTGCTGAAAACATAAGCATCATCGATTATAACACAGACCATAAGACTAATTAATAATGTGATTACGGTATTATTATCATTATTAAGGTTAAATAAATAGTTAGGCGTGTATTTCTCGTTGCAACACCGCACGACGCCATTCCGACGCCGTCTCGGACTACGATATATCGCCGCGATGCATCACTCGCGCACATCGCTACGGTCGAGTAGATTTAGTAAATAACGCACTGATAATATACATGGACGCCGGCCCTGCAGTTATGAAATAATAAAGGCTGAAACTTTAACGGTATGATAATTATACAACGAATACTCACCTGGAGAACGCATCGGAGCGGACGCCATTGCAGGTTATGAATGCGCATCCGGACGCGCGCCGACCGACTCGCCCGCTCGGCGTCCGGCGGTATTCGGCGGAGGGCAGCAGTGTTGCCAGTGCGCTGTCATAATTTATTCCACCGCTACCTACCTACGCGGGTAATAATTTACCTATTATTTAATTTTACGTTTACTTTTCATTCGGTTCATATAATAAATATGAACTGATGTATACAATAATGCGCGCTTCACATTCAGGAGCGACAGATTAATTTGAATCGCGAACAGAATAAAGAAACAAAGAAACATTTCACGATCCGCCTTCCTATCCGCATAATGATGATTATATGTAGCAAAGAGGTGTTTTCGCTTTTTTCTAAATGCCGGTAAAATAACCGCATACAGATATTAAAAAATGGAAATAGTAACAGGCTTAGAAATTTAGACCGGATTCGTGAAAATTGTCAAGAACTATCTTGGATTTCTCTAAGAAAAACGGTCCTAAGTACAGAGTAAAATCTGTCCGATTTGACACGCGTAGGGCTTCGTGTTTTTCGAGTTTCGTCTCAAAATGTAGGGATTCCACGGCGTCCGAGGGTAAAAATGCGAGCCGAAGCCATGTGGCGACCGGAATCGTGAAAATCTCCATGAACCATCCTGGATTTTTATAATAAAAGACGGTCCGACGGAGGTAGAGACATCTGTCCTATGTGACATCTGTCGGGCGTCGTGTTTTTCGAGATTCGTCACAAAATGTAGCGATTCCACGGCGTCCGAAGGTAAAAAGCGAGCCAAAGCCCTGGGGCGACCTGACTGATGAAAATATCCAAGAACTATTCTGCATTTCTATACGAAAAACACGCTTCAAAGTCACTTCATCGTCAAGTCGGCCATGACACATTTGACATTTCTCATACATTTGGCGTCATGTTTTCGAGTTCGATTCTCGTCACACAGCGCAGGTATTCCACGGCCGAAGAGCTAAAAGAGCGAGCCGAAGCCCAGTGGCGACCTGACTGATGAAAATATCCAAGAACTATCCTGCATTTCTATACGAAAACACGCTTCAAAGTCACTTCATCGTCAAGTCGGCCATGACACATTTGACATTTCTCATACATTTGACGTCATGTTTTTCGAGTTCGATTCTCGTCACACAGCGCAGGTATTCCACGGCCGAAGAGCTAAAAGAGCGAGCCGAAGCCCAGTGGCGACCTGACTGATGAAAATATCCAAGAACTATCCTGCATTTCTATACGAAAACACGCTTCAAAGTCACTTCATCGTCAAGTCGGCCATGACACATTTGACATTTCTCATACATTTGACGTCGTGTTTTCGAGTTCGATTCTCGTCACACAGCGCAGGTATTCCACGGCCGAAGAGCTAAAAGGGCGAGCCGAAGCCCAGTGGCGACCTGACTGATGAAAATATCCAAGAACTATCCTGCATTTCTATACGGAAACACACTTCAAAGTCGTCAAGTCGGCCATGACATATTTACCTTTGGGCTACTTTAGCTTCATATTGATCTATCGATCCGTCGAGGAGTATGGTTACTCACGAATGGAATATTAAGAAATCACGGTGCATAAATTATGAAACAATAATAAAACCATTTTTTCAGAATTCTTACCCAGAATCCCCCCTGAAAAACGACACAGAGGATATTTATTTAATTATAGACAACGCAGCGCACGCTGTCATGTAAAACACACTCAGTGACTTATATTTCAAAGTCCAATGAATGCCAATTATGATAAAGTTAGTATCTGACTGAGAGCGAGTTGCATTTTAAGTAATTCGGTTACCAATAAGAGCTACCACAACTTCCAACTATGAAGGGTCATTTTGCTGCACTTTAAATCAGGGGTTACCAGACTTTTTGAGAAACGGGCTGGATTGAAATTTGTAAGAACTTGGCGGGGTGGATGACAAACAAATTGTTACTGGAATCCAATTAGAATATTAATTTATATGTTCTTATATAATTATTTAATGTAAAAAAATGTAATTTCTATTGGAATTTATATTATAAAATATTAATTATATTTTAGAGTTCATACGTTGTCGTAACCTATAGGTATCAATTGATGAATTGAAACAAATGGTTGTGAATTCACAACCAAATCATTAAATTTTAAAAAAAATCTAATTTGAATAATTTATTTTTAAAAATCGAGATTTCTTGCAGAGCCGGATGAAAATCTATGGTGGGCTGGATCCAGCCCACGGGCCGTAGTTTGGTGACCGTTGCTCTAAATGTTAGGATTCAAGCGAAAGGGGAATAAACTCCAACAACATCGCAGAGGAAACGCGCAACTCATATATCAAATCCTGCACGACCATTATAATACTAGGTTTGAACAATATTTTTCGGTAAATTATGGATATATGGTCACGGGACAGAATCACAATCCTCTCGAGCTAAGCTCAAAAAATTTATACATACTGGCTTATAATTTAATGTTTTGACCTTACTCTTTGAGTTCTTGTGGATTATTATAAAATGTTGAATCAAAATGATTAAATCTGAAGAATATTACTGATTATTGAGTTCTGAAAGAAGATTTTTTTTTTAATATAAGCCTATAGTAAAATTATTCTTTTTATTTTAAACAAATAATAAACTTATATGACTGTCTCTGTATATCTGTATTTTTTGTGTAGTTTGTGGTTGCATTTTTGCTCCTGTAAATTAAAACAACTCGATTTCATACTTATTGCGAAGTATTCTTTAGGATCTTTTATTATGATAAATTTAAAAATTATGGACGAAACATTTCAAAAAAATCGTGAGCCTTCATTCATTTCATTTAATGTGCTTATTTTTCATAAATATTTACAGAAATTCTTTCCCGTGACCATATATCCATAATTTACTTATTTTTCATTAATTTTAAATTATCCTTAGTTCAAAAACCGTACAGTTGGATTCTGTGCCTTAGATTTGTTTGTAATATGTCTTAATGTAGTATGTTTTTCGGTATTTCGTTTTATCATGCTAATAAATAAACAAATACTCGCGATATCAATTTCTCAAATCTGTTGAGGAGTTGTTGGAAGGAAAACAATAATTTCACGAGGAGTGCAAAAGGTTAACAACGAAATAAAAAAAACCCAATTATTATAGGCATATTTAACAAATGTCATATTTCATATTTTCACCATTCACAAAAATCTGTCAATAGAAAAAAACACCTTTACCATAACTCTTGTTAGTTGTGTGTGTGAAATATGCGTTTGGGTGATTTTTACAGATTTCATTGTAATAGAAACGACGATATATGTACTCATCGATTAATTAGATTTAAAAAAACGGCTTCTGTTGTAGAGCTCGAGTCACTGTTCGTGCAATCTCATTCATTTATATTTCAATATGTATATTTAGTTATTTCTGTTCATATGTATGTATAAAATCCCCTCGCACGGAGGATTGGCGAGAGTCCATCTTTACTCTTAACGAAATAAAGACGTTGAGCAACTGAGTAGCAAACAGCTATCGTTGAAAAAGTCTGTTTAGATAATTTACATTCGCAGGACTTGCTCAACCACTCTCGTGGCGAACGCATGTGTTTTATCTATCTCCGAGACAACCTCGTTTAAAGTGCTCGTACATAATTTAATTTAATCTGAATTGCTTTTAATGTGCTGAATTAGACTTTGTGTCAAGCATATTCCCTTGGAAAGCCCTGAGGCATCATGGAATCAGTGATTCAGTGAATTGGTTATAAATATCAAAATATTTACTAAGTGACAGTGCAGTGTATTCGAACGAGAACGTTCTAGAAGGAAGTTCTAGCGCGTTTCACTGGACATACAGGTACCTGATACTACCCTAGACGCTGCCGAACGAGATTTCGCACATGTTCCCAAGCTGACGTCACACGTAGTCACAGCCTCGCTGTCAGGTCGTATTCATCCATACACAACCTTTTTTATATATATTTAAATAAATGTGTATTTTACTTTTTATTCTTTTAGATCTAGAATATGTACAGTTGTGCAATTAATAAAGTTTAGGTTTTAGGAGGATTAGTATTTATGACGGCTTCGACGTGAGAAATGATTATGTCAAACTAAACAGTATTTTTCAAGAAATGGCAAGCCCAACTGCTGCCCCTAGAACAGTGGTTCTCATGTGCGGCCACGGTGGCCGCATGCGGCCACCAGAGGATTTTGCTGCGGCCACAAACAGCTTGATAGTTTATATTAATATTTAATAAAAATGTGTTTTTACAAGTTAATTTGTCAACAATGACACTGAAATTTAATATTTTGGATGCATTGTATTGTGCATCAAGAATTGTCAGTTCGCAAAAACTCAAAAACATACATGTTTAGGTATTTTTGACAAAAAAGCAATTTGGAGCGGCCACCAGACATTTTCGTAAGACCACTGATGTTCCTAATGCGGCCACAGCCAAATTTTACGTGAGAACCACTGCCCTAGAAGTAGCCGGTCTACTTCGAAAAAAAATGCCGAAAGCGGAGTTAATAACGAAACGCCTACACCTGAGTGGGTATCGGACATGGTTCCTCCACGAAATGATATTGAGGCGATAGTGTCATCTCACTCACGATGCTCCGCAGCAGTGCTCCCAGAGCTGTCTGGGAGCACAAAACTGCCACGCACACTCATGGAACGGATAATAAAAATCCACCATGAGATGCAGGCAAATATGGCAAGAATGGCTATTATTAATGCAACCCTCGTAGGGAAAAACGAGGCAACGCAATCAAACATTACAAAAAATAATGATGCTTCTCCTCCTCCTCAACAGCTGGAGTACGGTTGTGAAGAGGAAACAACAAAATAAAAATCCATCAGATAATGCGAACTGGCCTTCAATGCCGCAGCAAAGTGCTGCACGACCCGGAGTCCTGTTCTTCCCGACACAAGAAGGGAAAGAGTCTGCTAAAACGAAAGCGGTGATCAAAAGATCAATCGCCCCCTCTGCATTAGGCGTAAAAATTACGGGAATTAAAATGGTTAGGGGCGGTGGAGTGGTTGTACATCCAAGGACTGAACTTGAGGCAAGGAAATTGCTAGAAGCCCCTGGGCTGAAAGAAGCTGGCCTAAAGGCCCAACTTGTAACAAAAAAAACTTCCAAAGGTCATTATTTTTAATTTGCCTACAGGCACCACGGCTGAGGAATTACGCGACGGCATTCAGTACTCTACGAAAGAAGCAACGGGACTTTCAACAGATGCTTACGACTCGGTTCGGCTCAGCCATAAGGCGGGACCACGCACCGGGAAGTGCCACTTCATAGTGACAGTTCCTGCAGCTGTACGGTCTGCCCTTGTAAGGGATGGAAGGCTATTTATGGAGTGGGAGACGTATCCAGTGAAGGACTTTAACGGCGTTATAAAATGTAGCAACTGCCACTTATATGGACACATGGCCAAATCATGTATCTCCAAGGAGATCACCTGTGGTCATTGTGCCAAGAGTGGACACGACAGGGCTGATTGTCCAAAAAAGGATGATCAACCAAAGTGCGCCGCGTGCTCTAAGCACAAGCGACCGCACAACCACTCCGTCAATAGCGCGGACTGTCCCGCGCGACAGCACGCCATGCTTAAAGAAAGGAGCCAAACGGATTATACATTCCAGTGACTCGATACGGTCAGCTAAATGTAGGGAAAGGTAAGGCTACGACTGCTGAACTATCAAAAATAGTACAGTCACAGGGAATCGACGTAGTGCTCGTACAGAAACCGTATTCCTGGGGAGAAAAACGAGGATTCACTGGAGGACGTCTGGTGCAAAAAGACCTTAAGTCTAAATCATGCATCTTCGTGGCGAACGCTGACCTGGGGGTTTTTCACTTATCACACCTATCAAGCGAGCGTACGACGGTTTGCGAGATCATTGACGTGACCGGTAACTCCACCATAGTGATTTCGTCTTACTTTCAATATGGTCTTCCAACCGAAGTCTGCGTGGCGGAAGTCGACCACATTATTGCCAGCTGTCCTGGTAGTCAGTTTATAATAGGGGCAGATGTAAATGCGCAGTCTTTTCTTTGGGCACCTGAGAAATCGTTGAGGCGAGGCTGTCCGGAAGTGGAGTAGCTGATCGCCAAGCACGACCTTGCGGTTGCTAATGATCCGAACAGTCCACCCAATTTTACGCGCTCAAATGGCTCATCACACATAGATGTCACACTTTTGTCCGCCAACATCATATCTCGCGTCTTAGACTGGAAAGTCCACACGGATTCCTCAGCCAGTGACCATCGTCTTATAACATTTCAAATGGCTCCTCTCCATGGTGTATTCTCACCTGGGAATACCAATAGGCTCCGTACACGCTTCAAAACAAAAGGAGCAACCTGGGATGAGTTCGATAGACATCTGATTTGCAAACTAGATCATTCAGCTAGGGTCCCGGTTGATAATCAGCACCTTGCTGTTTCTCAACTGATGGAAAACATATCCCAAGCAGCAGAAGAAAAACTAGGACGCATCTCTCATAGACCACCGAACCTTGCGCCTTGGTGGAGACCCAAGTTAACTACGCTGCGAGACAGATTTAGGAAAACCAGACGAAAGCTCGAAGTCAAGCGAGCCCGCTTACACCTGATGACCACTCTCTCATCATTGCACACAAGAAAGCTCGCCAGTCGTTTAAGAAAGCCATTAACAAAGCCAAAAGAGATCATTGGAGAGACTTTGTTACTGAAATGGGAGGTTCGAACCCATGGGGACCTCCTTTCCGTGCAATGAAACAAAGCCAAAGACCGAATCAATGCATGTCTGCTCTTGTACGCCCGGAAGGTGGTGGGTATACCAGCAGCGTGGAGGAGAAGGCCTGTGCATTGGTGGATGCACTCATCCCACAAGATAACCCTGCTTGAGATGATGAAAGATCAACCCAGGTTCGCATAGCTTCTAGATCAGTCAACCACCAACATCTCACGAGATCAGCGAGATCATTTCCAATCTTCCCGGCGGCAAGGCTCCAGGCCCCGACTGCATAGACAACGCCTTGGCACAAAGAGCCTGGTATCTTGCTTCTCACGAACTCACTAAGATCTACCGAGACTGTATGGAAAGTGGTACATTTCCAGACTGTTGGAAGAAGGGACTACTTGTGGTGATTCCCAAATCAGGCGATCAACCTCCAAGCAGCCCAAAAGCTTATCGTCCAATAACACTCCTCCCGATTCTGGGGAAGGTCTTGAAAAGGTTAGTTAGCTCTAGAATCGAATCGCACCTGAATGAAAACTGCCCAATTTCGGATAAACAGTTTGGCTTCAGACCCGGAAAGTCAACCGAAGATGCAATTCGTTTTGTTATAAAATCAGTAGAAAATTCTCACAAAAAGCTAGTCATCGGCATTTTTTTGGATATTGCCGGAGCATTTGATAATGCATGGTGGCCGCTAATATTAGCAAAGCTTAGGCTGAAACAGATTCCCGGGAATCTGTTCTCATTAATACAAAGCTATTTCAGTAAAAGAGAGATAACATATCAATCCGGTTTCACATCAATACACAGGGAAACTACGATGGGGTGTCCCCAAGGATCAGTCTTGGGGCCACTTCTTTGGAATATTTTATTTGACGACCTTTTGTCCTTGCCATTGCCATTGGATTGCACAATTATCGCATATGCTGATGATGCTCTACTAATTGTAGGAGCAAACAGTCGTGTAGGCCTTGAACGAGCTGCCAGTGTTGCGCTCACAAAAATTCTTGAATGGGGAGAACTGAACAAGCTTAAATTTGCACATGCCAAGACAGAATCCCTTCTTTTGAAAGGAGCATCTAAGCTTGACACTTCAAAAAGATCGCCAAACATTCGCATGGGTCATTTCACTGTTCGTGTTTCTCAACAAGTTAAATACCTCGGCGTCATCCTCGATGAAAAATTGTCATTTCAACATCATGCAAAGCGAATTGTAGAGAACGCCAACATGGCGTACCTCCGTTTATCTAGAATGACTGGCAAAAACTGGGGACTTAAAGCTCGCGCGCTTAAAATAGCATACGGTGCTATTTTTATGGGGATTGCAGGTTACGCATCAAGCGTTTGGCACTCGAGAGCGAAAGTTGGATTCGTCAGGAGGACTTTACTGAGTGGACAGCGCATCGCGCTGATCTCACTCACTAAGGCCTACAGGACTACTTCAACGGACGCTCTGCCGGTTTTGGCTGGCGTACTACCGCTGGACTTGCACATACAGGTACGCGGTGCAATTACTCTTCTACTAAAGGGCATCAACACGGATATTGAAGGCGTCCCTCTGACGCCACCCTTGTCGCAACATATACCTGAAAATCATACTCTCCGTTCATTCGTATATGAGCTGGCGTACAAAACGGCTCTAACAGCTTGGCAAACTAGGTGGTCTGCATCCACCAAAGGGCGTCAAACATATCTTTTCTTCCCAGACGTGACCTGGAGGCTCAAGGTGAAGAGTCTAGCGCCTGGACACTGGACTTCCCAGTTTATAACTGGACATGGCAAATTCAACGGCAAACTATTTGGGTTGGGCAAGTTGGTCGAAAGGCCGGATTGCACTTGTGGACACGACTACCAGGACGCTAATCACGTACTCTGGGACTGCCCCGAGATGAATGCCGAACGAGCTGAGCTGTTTGCTGCGGTCCGTCCTCATACAGGCCCAATATGCCACGCTAACTTGATCTCAACCAAGGTCAATTTTGAGGCATTCGATAAATTTGCAACATCATATGGGGAACGGGATAATCTTGATTCTTCTTCAGATTCAACGCGAAGTAGATACAACTCCACGGATTCTCAGTATACAGATGCATAAGATACTTAACTCTTAACACTCGAGTGCCGCCATACAAGCGGCATTGGAAGTTTGCCGTATTACTCGAATGCCGCTTCTATGGCGGCAAGACTATAAAGTTGTTTTATTCATATTTTTACCAATTTTTATGTTGCGATTTCAGACAAGATAAAATAAATACTAATTGATCTAGACATTTAGATAATAAAAAGTCGTAAAAAGTGACGGCGTTCTTAATTTCAACATGTGTTTTTTTGTGAATTTTTCGTTGCAAGCGATATTTTTTTATGTCACATTTGGTCATAAATTTTATTTATTGAACGTTCTCACAGTGTTTGAACTGAAGTTTTACGCATGATCTGAAGTGTGTTTATTATTTTTTCAAGTTGGTGCTCCCTTTTATTTGTTTTTAAATCAAGGGCGTAACATGCAGTTCACAGTTTTATTTTTGAATATTCTATTCAGTTTTTGATGACAATACTGACTAATATGGTATATCGATTCAGAAACTTACAAATCTAATATAAAATACTCTAATGAAGTGACTTACAGACCGGGGCCCGCGGTCGAAATGCGGTCTGTGAATGATTTTTTGTGGCCCGCGGCGCAAATTTAGGGGATAATGATATTCAAAATTTCATTGATTTATACGTCAAAATATTTTCAGAATGTTACATTTTCTCCGGCCCCAAAAAAATATATTAGATTGAAGCGACCCACGGTCTTCACATGTCTGTCTAATGAAGTAATAAACCATTATCGCTGCTAACTTGAAGCATATAGACTCCTCACGGAGCTTATCTCAACATATATTTTTCTACGAGAACTGCTTGTTATTCAGTTGCTCAACCTCTCTTTTTCGAAGAGAGTAAGGATGGAAAGGATACGATTATTAGAACAGGACTGGTGGTTTGCTAATCGCTGTCACTATGTGTCGCTTTTTGGGATCGGGACCCATTGCCTCTGAGCAGAATCGATTTATCGACTGAAAAAATCTGCTCACACCGGGAATCGGCCCGTGTGGTCCGACATGGTAGCCAATGATGTTGACCACTGCACCGTGGACCGGGTAAAGAACCTAATGAAATACCTATTGATTTACTATTTTGTGAGGAATCGTTTGACAATGCGTACTGCACTGGGAAAGAGTTGTTTTTGACTGATGTTAATTTATGAGACAGCAGCTCGTACAACAAGTGTATTTGAACTATTTGAAAGCATTTCATTTGGATTAACGAAATGAATGCAATATTTAAAAATTTTAGCCATCACCCTGCTATTTTATTTTAATTATGTAAAAATACATCGGGATCATTTCAGGATTCATTCGTCAGAAATACACGAGATCCTTTCCCATATCAGTTCCCTCAAAATTATATTTTGTACCGAAAAAATGTCGAATAAACATATAAAAAGCAGTGATAATGTTGATAGTGGCGATGATGAATTTACTTTTAACGTTGATCAGGATGGTGTTGATAACAATGATGCACTCAATTGCGTCAATGATAGTATTGGTAGCGATATAATTCCTCCGATTATTTTGCGAGACTATTTTGCGAGACTTGCATCTTAAGCCAAGATTACATATTGGAGATGGCTATGTGAAATACCACACAATGAAGAATTACAAATAAAATGAAAATAACTACATTATATTCATTATATATCTATTTTACAGAAATAATAACAAATTTTTTTTTTTCATTTTTTTTAACATTTTTTTCATCAGTTGAATGTTTTACATTGAAAATATGCTCGTCACGGAAAAATGCCTCGAGTTGCCGGTACCCACATACAAAAAAATGCTCGAGTGTTAAAGGTTTTAAATGAGCAGTTAACAATACAAAATATACTTAAATTGCGCGCAAGTGTTGGCGCGGTAATGTCGGGATCTCTACTACGCGGAAGCGTCCATCGCGCAAATGTATGAGAAGTCTTTTCGTACCTAAAAGTACCTTTTTTATTATTTTTTACACTAAAAAGCCCCCAACTAACCAGTTATTATTTTCTAACAATTGATGATATCGAACGAGATGTGAAATTTCAACGTTACTTAAAAATGATGATCTTACGTTATCAAGAACTATACAAGAAATTAACAAAAATAAAATCACAGCAAATTCATATTCAAAATCAGTGAAACAAAACAAGCACAAGATTTAAATAGTATTCAAGATATTGATTGAGTAGGCATTTACTTGGTAAAACTCCATTATAATACGGTAAAAAAATAACAATGTATTTTAGTTCTACATAAATTTTATATATTTGTTGATAGCTATTTCGGCTTACGCCTTCGTCAGAACTATCGATCTGAACTATAGTTCTGACGAAGGCGTAAGCCGAAATAGCTATCAACAAATGTATAAAATTTATGTAGAACTAAAATACATTGTTATTTTTTTACCGCAGTATTCAAGATACTCCCGAGAATGTCTCTCTATTAAATATTTTCATTGATTTTAGGCCAACGAAAAAAAGCAGTTAACGGGCACGTTTTTATCAAGCAGCGACACTGAATCAATATATTGCTCTTTGCTTTATTTAATTTAAATCGAAAACGATGTAAGTTTACTGGATGCAATTTTTAACCATGTCCGCTCTAAGCCAGCATGCGGACTCCTCAAAGAGTTCACGTCAAAAAAAGGTTCCTCCGAAAACTGCTTGGTTCTCAGTTGATCAACCACTATTTTAATGGAATAAGGGAATGACATGACTAGTGTTAAGTTAATTGTTCTCGTTAGGCGCCGCATTTTGGGATAGGAATGGTGAGAAGGGATTTTTAACAACATAAACAACCATAGCCTTCAAGCAGAATCAATTTATCGACTGAAAAATCGAGTGTGAGTGTCGAGGTGGAGACTCAAGCCCGGGCGGCCCTCCACGGAAGCCAACGCCGTTGACTACCGCACCTAGGACCGGGCAAAATTAAAAAAATATTTTCATGCATAAATAATAAATATCTTTTATTTATCTACCATGTTTCTATGGGCACCTTATCTTTTTAAAAGGGTTTTTTTTCACGGTAGTCTGTGAAACGTATCCCCGTGCAAAAAAAAGATCGCATGGCTGCATATTTAGTTCCGTAATTAAGTGTTTAAAAAAAACAGGTTTCACACGCCAAATTTACTTGTGGTGTGCCGCAAAATTTTTGATGCAACGAAAGTGTGCCGGGTAAGAAAAACCGAAACTGAGTTTCAATCCGAATTTCGCCTTTCGACATCTTCAAGTATTTTAAGCTTACTAAGTATGCTTCTTTCACCAATAATTTGTTTTCTGAGAATCACTCATTAAACGTGGATGAATGGATTAAAATCTTACATCAATCCACGGGGATCATAAATATTATTAATAAAAAAATATTTTACCATAAAATCTTAAAAATAAAAATGGCACAGTTAAATTTACCAATTTTAATTGAGCAACTCAATCTTTCGAGCTCTCTCTCCCATTTGAAAAAAAATATTATTAACAATCAAAATTTATTATATATCGCATAAAAACCTTCAATTTTTTTTAATTAGTAGGCATTTCCATGCAATAGCTGGATATATTTTTAACAATACCACATTTTAAATACCTTATGATTAGCTGTGACACGTGTTTCGCCTCTTTCAGAGGCATCTTCAGACTTACTATCGCAAAGTTTGCTTAAGCAATGTTGCAAGATTGATTCTAACATTTTAAATTATGAAATTACAAAATGGATTTCGGTTTTTTTTCCCTTTTAAGGGAAGCAAGGAGGGGGTGATAGAATCGAAACAAAGCAAACAAATAATCAAACTAATGAGCTGCAATCAATCAGATTGAGATTTTTCCCTGTTAAGGGAAGCAAGGGGGGGGGTTTATATAATAGAAACAAAGCAAACAAATAATCATACTTCTAATGACGTTAAACATTACAAACTATTAAACTAATAATCTAATGAGCTGCAATCAGTCAGAGAGGTTAGTGATTACTCTATTAATTGGAAACAATGTAAGTAATGGCAAGCAACCTGTCCTATTAAGAATGTTATTTAATAATATTTTTTATCTTTTTATTTATTTCTAAGAAATCTAGACTATTCATCTTTAACCTTACCTAACTCTACCTTATGATTGTTTGATTTACACACAATTTTATACTCACGTCATTGAAAGTCATTGGCATCAAGACATTCGATAATTCATCCAGATTGCAGACCAAATTTAATTCTTATACAACCACACCGCTTTTTACGTGATTTCGATAAAACGCGATTTTATTGGACAGCACCGTTATTTTATTTTACACGATTTATATGTTGTGACACGACTTTCTTTTAAAAAAAAATGACAAACGATCTACTAGGTGTGCTTGAATTCATACTGCATGATTGAACTACACGGAAATTCAGATTTAAAAAAATTAAAACGATTATATTTGCGAACCGACAGCGACAGCAACGAATAACTTCTAAAAGTCAAAAAAAAATGCATGTCTACATAATCATCTGTTTCTCGTTGTAATTTTATAATCCATATATTAATTAATAGTTATAAAAAAAAAGAAAATCCGCAAATTTTAATAAAAAAACAGTTTTGTCATACATATTTGATTCTTTTTTACGCGATATGTTGATTTCTGGAAACAATTTATCAAATTATATGAAAATAAGGTTTTTTATACGTGCCACTTTCTGGAACTAATGTATCGCGTAAAAAATGAATCAGGTGTTTATTATATTTAAAAGCAGTACAAACTATTTACAACTCACATAAATATGCCAAAAGACAAAGCTTGGGTCGTTAGCGACAAAGCTCATGGAAAATTACAGAATTCAAACGAGTCAAATTAAATATTATCACGTGAAAGGCACCAAATCCGCGAATTTTCGGAGAACTCTTCGCAGAAATGGAATCGTAGTATGAAGCTTTACTTTTTCACATTGAAATACGTTGACTAGCCCAAGGAAAAGTTTTGGCTATATTTGTTGAGCTTTGAAATGAGGTTCGTGATTTTCTTTAAATCAAAACAAGGCTGAACTCCACCAGTTTTTCGAAAATAATCACTGCATGGTCAAAATTGCGTACTTAGCACCTGAATGAACTAATTAAAAAATGCATGTTAGGAATGAAAATATATTGACGTTTTCCGACAAGTTAGTAGGGTGTATAAACAAATTATTGATTGAGTAGGCATTTACTTGGTAGAACTCCATTATAATACGGAAAGAAAAATAACAATGTATTTTAGTTCTACATACATTATTTTATATATTTGTTGATAGCTATTTCGGCTTACGCCTTCGTCAGAATAGTTCTGACGAAGGCGTAAGCCGAAATAGCTATCAACAAATATATAAAATAATTTATGTAGAACTAAAATACATTGTTATTTTTCTTTCCGTATTGTATAAACAAACTCAAACTTTGGAAGAAAGAGCTATAAAAAAGGATGTCTAGAAATGTGCCAAAATAACCTACAAGGCACAGATTAAACACAAGAAATTAATTCTGGAATTAAAATAAATCACAAATGAAAACAATAAACAATTGGATTTAAAATAATTGTGCGGCTGATGCTGAAAAATCATCAAAAACAAGTTTATCACTTAAAAAACCTAAGTGATAGTAAGATAGTTTTTTAATTCTCGTCAGCTTATACAAATCATGTACATATGTGTAATCGATGAAACAAGTAAATTTAATTTTACAAAAATAATACATTATTTGTACTAATTCAATGTTTCGCTCATTGTAAGCATTTTCAAATTTTCATTTGATAATGCTCACGATGAGCGAAACCGGTCTTGATCATTATACATTTAATGTGGAATAAGTACAAAAAATGTCCTCCAATTATTGAAAGTAAATTCAATACAATTTTATTGAATAAAATAGATCATATATTCTTTAATCCCAACACTGAATATTTTTTACTTTTTGTCATACAATTGCATAGACAAAAGAAAGTAAATATATCGATTAGATCCTTTATTTATGAAAAATACGAAGCTATGTATTTTTTTTTGCGCATTTTCATAAATATTGACTTGAGGCGTGCCGCGAAAATTTGGAAAACACGTTGGTGTGCCCTGGCTAAAAAAGGTTGCGGATCACTGCCATAGAGCATAGACTTTATCCGTTCCTTTCAGGGCTGTGGAGTCGGTAAAAAAAAATTACGACTCCGACTCCAACATTACCCAAAAACACGACTTTGGCTATTGGCAGGATTGGTTGGTTGATATATAATTGAATACACATAAATATGATAGGTAGAAAAAAAATGTGACGAAATAAATAAGTATCTCGATAATTTTTGTAAACGTATTTGATGGATGAAGAGTAAAGACTGAAAATTGGACTGATGAAATAAATTCAGAGATCCAGCCGTGCCTCGAAAAGGGTCGGATTCTTGTAACAGGGACTATTTTTATTTAATTTTAACAGTTGTTTCAATATCAATGTTTTATTATTTAAAACAACAACATCACTCGTGCTAGTATCGAGCTTATTTTACGGATTAACAACATGCTAAGTAAGCTTTAAGTAAGTGTGAGAATTCTTTTAAAACGATGTATGTATATACATACGTATATACATCTCAGTACGCACACACGATTGAAAACAATTTTTTTTTATCAATTAGGTAGTATGGGTGTTAACTTTAAACATCCGCTATGTCTATTATAATTGATGTTATAATGATTAAGCAGTACTTTTAGATACCTTTTTTTAGAACAGTACATCAAGATACCTTTACAAAAACAGAATGCCGTCTTTCAACACCAAACGGCTCCTTGCCGCACCCCAAAGAATATGATAACGATGATTGACTATCATCGTATATTTTTTATAAGATTTTTACTAAAATAACTTGAATAAAAAAAAAATTTCAAGAAAATAAATATTATATAAAAAAACATGACATATGTATGTATGTATAATTCTTTTTCCTTCATATGCATAATGTTTAGCATCATATGTGCATATATGCGTATTGCGTATGTATAATTTTCCCCTTTGTATATAAATAATGTTTTTGAAAACAAAAAAAGTGACTTATTATTACACAGAAAGCAATAAAAATTGAAAGTTTCTACACATCTATAATAAAGGTAGTCCTCCTAAACTTTCGTCGTAAGTGGAATTTCATACAAAATATACGTTTCAATGTAATATATTATACATATCATGTATGACATACATGATATGTACATATATAATAAAAAAATTATTTTTTAAATGCAAAAAATGCTTATTATGATGATTTCGTCACAAGCTTAAACAAATTTCATTATTCTTTCAGAAATCATTTTAACACTTATTTTTATTCGACACTAAGTATTGTTATATTTCAAATTACTTTTTCTAAAATTATATTGAAAATCGTAATCAATAGACTAATTTTGTAAGATTGGAAAAAGAGATAGCTCCTCAATTGAATTTCTCAGTTAAATTGTATTTCGTGTAAAAATGATAATAAATATATTATGTTTTTACCTCTGATAAATTTAAATGAAATGAAATATCCAATACATACTGGCAAACAATGATTAAAAATATTTTCTTATTTTCCACTTATTGTTATTTGTAATTGTATTAAAAATACGATTTCTTCAGAGCCGTTCAAATTTTAACAAAATAATTAGTAAATGCGAGATTGTATCCATTCGAAAACATTATTCTCTTGCCATATATATTATACTAGTATTGCTATCCGGCGTCGCTCGGACTAAGCGACCAATAATTTTGTAATGTTATATCATTCGACATAATTATATCACAAAATCTAACATCCAAAATAGAGTTAAAATAAAATCACAAACTTTATTTAATTTGATGACATTCTCGCCCATTATAATGTCCAAATTTAATCTTTTCGCCGCGTATGACCGCTATACATGTCCTAGCTGACATGCCGTCAGCGCGTATGACGTGTATAGCGGTCATGGGCGATGCGCGGAGTTTTGAGCCTCATAAAACCGGTATCTCTAATGTTTTAGGGTTCAAAATCGGTTGAAAATATTACTGAACATATATATATTATCAATACAATCTATTGGCTTAAATATTTTATTTGTGGAACCTAATAAACACGCATCTATGCGGCGTGAACATTTCCGCCAATATCGATGGCCGCCATTGTTTTATAGCCGTTCTAGTAAGAAGCGTGTGCCGCTACTCATTTACAAAATATGAATATATTATTTCGCGAAAAACTTAATAATTAATAAATTAAAAATAAATTATAGCCTAATAAATTAGAGATCCTAAGAGAACCTAATTAATTAACTTTGAGCCTCATATAACCGCAATGACTAATGTTTTAGGGTTTGAAATCGGTTGAAAATATTACTTATCTTATATATAAAACCGAAACGGCGTATGTATGTATGTGGGTCTGTAATTCCCTTTTGCTTTATTGTTGCAAGTTGCAAAATAATAATGTTTATTATTTACCTGAAGGTATTATTTGACATTTCTTTGACAGAAAATTAGATTTTTTCCTTGAATTTAGACATTTTATTTGGGCTAATTTAAGGGGACAATTTTAATTAATATTTATTAATCGCTCAATTACAATAACGATTAGCACTACTGACAAAGAGAAGCTTCCATTTCCTCGTAGATCATAAAATAGCCTATTATAAGATCTTATTATAAGGTCTTATTTGATAATATTTGATGATAATTTAATTAAAACCCTGAAATATTTATATGTCCGGTCCGTGGCGCAGTAGCAATGGCTTTGACTTGCGTGCCGGACCGCCCGGGTTTGATTCCCGGTACGAGCGGATTTTTTCAGACGATAAATCTGTTCAAAGGCATGGGGTGTTTGTATTGTTGAAAATCCTTTTCCCACCTTTCCGATTCCAAAGAACGACGCATGGTGACAGCGATTAGCTAATCACTAGTCCTGGTATCTTTTCCATCCCTACTCTCTTCGAAAAAGAGAGGTTGAGCAACTGAGTAACAAGCAGTTCTCGTAGAAGAACATATGTTGAGATAAACTCCGTGAGGAGTCCATATGCTCTATGTTGGGAGCGGACATGGTTAAAAAAAATGTGCATATTTTGTAAATGAGTTGCGCAATGGTTCTTACTAGAAAAGTCATACAATAATGGCGGTCATCGATAGTTGGGAGCGGACATGGTTAAAAGAAATAAATATATATTTAATAATTTTGATGGAAGAAATTATGGGGCGACGCCCTTTGTGGAATTGTTCAATTCGAGCCGTGATGAGACTAAAAAATATATTATTTACCTATTTTATTGATTGATAAAATACCTTAGATGTCAATTGATTTATTAATTTACTTCAATGAATATGACAATGTATACGTATGTACTTGCAATAAAACGCTTGTTTGACAGTTTAAATATATTTATTTGAACTGTCAATGTGCATATCTAGTTACTACTAATAATAATTTAATAACAACGCAGGCAATGTAAATAAGTGATCGAGTGCAGGTGAACTTGAATACGTTCCGAGAATTATATTATACGCACGGCTACGGCATCGGCGCAGTGTTCTGGTTTGCGATCGGCGTTATCTACAAAATGGCGGCGTTACCCCGGAATCGAATGATTCATGTTGAATTAAACAGAAAATACAAGAAATATATTGTATTTCATTATTAAAAATTACTTTAGGTACCAATGAACATATTTGACTTTTGAAAAAATTTTATAATCTATATTTAAAGTCGAAAACGCGATTAACAAATCTGCAAAAAAGCTGCCGCGTACAGGGCATGTTCTCCATATTTTCTGGCGCGGTGAAAAGGTTAAGGAAAAAATGTAATTTGCTATCAAAGAAATGTCAAATAATACCTTCACGTAAATAATAAACATTATTATATTAATAAAAGGGTTTCTTCCCAATCTGACTGCGTCAGACAGCGTCATTCTAAGGCGTTCGTCGACGGAACTTAGGGACAGGATGGGGAGAAAGGTGTCTCTCGCAAAGATTTCAAACGGTTTCTCTTTGCCGTAACTCTATCCCAGAGTAGGCTAGATTGTCAGTTACACAGATATAATTGTAGTTGCGACTACATTTCAAAGCGTAAGACCAAATGAATAATGTGAATTCCTCCTGTCCGAGAAAGGAGGGCGAAAAAAAAAATGATGACTTTTGAAAGAAGGATAACGACTAACTCACTTGGCGGTTATTTTATTTGACAGCCACATTTATACTCCGTGATTCTAGTATGAAAAACAGCTCGACCAATCAACGCAAAGCATTCTGGCCTGAGCTGAATTCAACCAATCACTGCGAAGCCGTCGCAATGAGTCGGTTACATGAATTTATAACAATTTGAATGCATTTATTCGCGTTATATTACTCGTTTGGTCTTATTAATATTGATTGAGGTGATAAATAAGATCGTCCGAGAGAGTTCTGATACCCTACAACATCATGCGGTATCAAATTCCCCTACTCCTGACGGCCAGGAACTATCTCGGGCGTCTTCCTCAATCAATGGTATCGCAAGAACAAAAGTACAAAAACATACCACACAAACAAAAACAAAAAATTATACAGGTAACAAAACACAAATAACAAATACAACTACTGTCTGAAGGACCATGGTATATCAAGTTGAAAGGATACATCATATTTCAAAGCATAGTTTGAGTATAACATTACACAAGTTAGGTGACTAACTCAAAAATTAAAACATACATCAAACCAAAAAATAAAATCGTAAACCAGTTATACATCAAAGGAAACCATACATTAACGACCAAGTTTCCAATTCGTGATTAAAAATCAAAGAAGTTAGATTTGAAAACATAAAAATATTTTCGTAACGTTAATTTTAGTTGGAAACATATTTGTTTTTCAAAGAAATAGCGGAAATTTTTCAAACAGCACAGAAGGGATAGTGAAATTAAAAACATTCACATTTTAACAAACAAAATCACACGAATAAACCAGATCGTATAAGCGACGCCACGACGTCGTTAAAACAAACAATTGATGTGTCGCTTTCGGCCGGCGAGGTTTCGGTGAAGGTCTGTGGTGGCAAGCTAGGTCTCCTGCAGGAACTACGACCTTGACTGGACGACTGGTTTCCAAATGTTTCCAAAAAGGTGCCGCGGGGCCCCTGGTCGCCACGCACCGCAATCTCGGCTGGAGTAAGCCCGGCACCGATGGACGTAGACCACTACGTCGCGCCATCACTACCCCAGGTTTGAAGGCGGCTGTTGGTTCCCCTGGTCCCTGGCTCCGTGATGCCCGCCCTTGGGTCATCGTGGTAGGCGCGGATGATCACTGTCCCTTAGCGGGAGGATTAGTAGCCTGAGAGCCACTTCCAGGGCCCACAGTTGGGAGACCCTCGACCAAGGCTGTGCGGCTTGTCTGGCCAGTGCCCTCTCCAGGCTCCCTAATCTCTCGCTGTGACTGACTATCCGTCCATACCGGTATGGTGGAGACGCCGTCTCCCCAGTCGTCTTCGTGAGGCGTACAGGTTGCTGCAGAGTCCTCTATGGTTTAATCCCATGCTGTTTTGCTCCCTCACATCCTGGCATCCTCCTCGCCGTCTACCCTGCTGAATACCCTCGGTATCCTGTAGGCGTCGCAGCGCTCTACTTCTGCTGCGCGTTTGGCTGGCCGGCGCTCTTGACCACGTTGTTATCGAACAACACAAACATATTTATTATTACTAACCTTTAGTAAACAAATAAAATACCGATATTATTATTATCGCTTCTCCGAAAGCAAGCGCGAACATTCGCATTATTAAGAACAAACACATTATTATTATTAATCCTTTGACATATTCATGTCTCAGAAAACACAAATATTATTAATGGACAACTATAAAATCGTTATTAATGATTTTCCCGTGAGGCACTCACGATAGTTCGCGTTTATGAACGACGCACAGATATTATTTTTTTCGCGAAGCACTCAAAATCACTGACGTAAAAACACAAACATTATTACACAGAATTTAAAACAAAGGGCGCCACCAGATCGAATAATCTGGACCGATTGAAATCGAGAAAGTGGGAGTGGGCACCGAGTTGTCAAACTTCGATGGTCCCAAGTCACTGAGCGTCAATCTTGAGCGATGCACTTGACGTTGGGACCACGCTGCTCCACGTTGGATGTGCCAATTGAGACGACCAGGGTTTCTTCCCAATCTGACTGCATCAGACAGCGTCATTCTAAGGCGTTCGTCGACGGAACTTAGGGACAGGATGGGGAGAAAGGTGTCTCTCGCAAAGATTTCAAACGGTTTCTCTTTGCCGTAACTCTATCCCAGAGTAGGCTAGTTTATTGTTCTCAATTTAGATTGTCAGTTACACAGATATAATTTTAGTTGCGACTACATTTCATTGCGTAAGACCAAATGAATAATGTGAATTCCTCCTGTCCGAGAAAGGAGGGCGAAAAAAAAACTGATGACTTTTGAAAGAAGGATAACGACTAACTCACTTGGCGGTTATTTTATTTGACAGCCACATTTATACTCCGTGATTCTAGTATGAAAAACAGCTCGACCAATCAACGCAAAGCATTCTGGCCTGAGCTGAATTCAACCAATCACTGCGAAGCCGTCGCAATGAGTCGGTTACATGAATTTATAACAATTTGAATGCATTTATTCGCGTTATATTACTCGTTTGGTCTTATTATTATTGATTGAGGTGATAAATAAGATCGTCCGAGAGAGTTCTGATACCCTACAACATCATGCAGTATCAATATCTTCGCCGATAAAAATTCAAACATATTTTCTTTCATATTCATTTTTATAGTAACTTAATGACCAACCATGCAAAAGGGAATTACAGACCCACAGACATACATACGCCGTTTCGGATTTATATTTGTATAAAATTATCAACCAAAAACACTATTGGTAAGAAAATGTTTCCTTTTTATGAATCGCAATAAATATAGCGACAGTAGGAATAATAAAAATATATTATCATAGACTTTCCAAACAGCTGTATAGTTCTGGTAATATTACGTCTCGGCGCATCCCCGTTGGTCAACAAATAATTATGATGGCCAAAGATCCCATATGCGTTAGGGTGTCATCGTTGTGTCAATGTCGGACGTTGTCTATGCAGACAGTCTGAGACATTGCAATTTAGAGGCTAGATTCAAATATCAAGCACATAATAATCGCAATTCAGTCCAGATGATTTTCTGCGCTTAATCCGTCATTTTAAAATAAATTAAGGTTTAAATGATAGCAAGGATATATTTATGAGCAAATATACATTTAAAAAAATTACTTTTTTCTTAAAATAGGGACATTTTATGACGATTGCTTGCCGGCGCTCTTGAAAGCGCCCCATGGGAGAATACGACAGATTATTGGCATGGCTTGAGAGGGGTTAATAATGGGAATTCTTGTTTATTAATCAAAATAGGCCTGGCAACCAAAGAGTTTAAGGATATACAAATGTTCTCTTTAAATCTGTTTTTTTTAATCCGGCATGAGCCCGTCACTCATTACCTAAATCTCAAATGCGCCCGTCACCACAATAAGGTAAAGAACGCCTGATGTATGTTATACATGTATTCATATGGTTTTTACTGTTGAATTTGTAGTTATTTACTAACGAAAGAGCCCATTTAAATCTTGCAATTGTACTGGTGGTATTAGGGGAATATACAAGATTTCAAATGACGATGTAAATTACCGGTGTGTTATTACCAGGGATTTTTGACAAGAGTCGGAGTCGTCGCGGAGTTTTGGCCGGAGCTTGAACTTTGTATTTTTGCACATAAAATGTCAAATTTGGCTTTTGGCCGGATTGGTAGGGTTGATATTTAATTGAATACACATAAATAGGCAAAAAAGTGATGGTATTAATCTTTTTTTAGTGGGAGTCAGAGTCGAACTTTTTTTTTTACCGACTCCACAGCCCTGGTTATTACATTAAAATATATCAAATGTAAGTGCCTTATGATTAAAATACTAATTTTTTTCTGGAATGAAAAAAGTAAAAAACGAATCTTTATTTACATATGTATGTATTTGCACATTGCACAAATAAATAAATTTCCATGTTCTGAAGATGCAATATTTAAAAAAAAAATCTTTTCTGCCACAAGTACGGATTGCCGTAAGTCGAGGACTACCTATTATACTATAAATATAGCAGTGACTTCCGATTGTCCCCGGTAGAAATCGTTGAAAGGCTTACTTTAAGTTATGTTATTGCTAAAATTAGTAAATTACTTGAACCGTTCACGTAATTTTTTCAAATTAAATTATTCTATTTTACTTCATCGTACAAAAGAAATAGCCGAATCAACGGGTTTATAACTGAAGCAAAAAAAACTATTGCATAACTTATTTGTAATTTTTTTAAGCTGAAATATGTTTTGTGTTATTTCTTAGGCGGTAAATTATACCTGTAGTTTTATATGATGAACTTATAAATTGGTGCTTTTAATCCACTTATCGTTTTTGTAAATTATAAAAAACCTTTTAAGCCTATTAATTTGTATGGCTAGTAGTATTGAGACTATTTGGTTCTGATATCTAATAATGATATGTACATATATAAAAAGGAAAGCCTTTGATTCCCATAGATATGTATTTATTTGATGTAAGATGAATTATTGTGATGAGTAAGAATACACTTCCAAAAGATTTAAATTGACAAACTATTTTTGAATTGCGAGATATTTATATGGGGCTATATTGCATTATATTACGGCAAAAAATCTCGGTTGTAGTATACCGTCGGCCTTTTCAATTCAATTAACTTCTTCACTTAACTTTCACTTAATTCAGCGGCTAGACGTAAAAACGCGAGGTCATAATCAGGGCTGTGGAGTCCAGTGGAGTTAACCAAAAATACGACTCCGACTCCGACTACAAAAAGGTTAATATCGTTACTTTTGTTCCCTAATTTTCCTATTTATGTGTATTCAATTAAATATCAACCCTATCAATGCGGCCAAAAGTCAAATTTGACATATTAAATGCATAAAATAAAAAGTACAAACTTTTCAAAATTTCCGACTCCGAGTACGACTCCGGCCAAAAAGCTCCGACTCCACAGCCCTGCTTATAACTGCGAATACAGTTGGCGTTTCAATTTTAAACTGTTTTTGAAGCATATTCTTTCAAACATTGTATGCTTCGTTTTTAAATACATATTGTAAATAATAAAAGGTATTTCTTTTGAACCAATGCGAATCGTTTTAAATATTAAATGTTGTGAATGTGAAGCTGTACACTTGTATATGAAATATCAATCATTTTGTGTCAAATAATAATAAAATTAATGTTTCGTGTACATGGGTGTTTTTTTATCCCAAAATAAAATGTCTTCCTTTTACACAATTAATATTAAAAAAATTCAACATACCTATTTGGGACTAGGAAAAAATGAATAAATCAGCGTGTAAAATAGCAATTGTTTCAAAGGATTATTCTATCCATTCAATTAATAAAAATGGAGCTAAAATTTGTATGTATGCATGTTACTGATAGCCGTAGATATTTTTTCCAAATTAAAGGAATGGCTATCCGTGATGTTGACTACTCCCTTCACCAACCTGATCCCATTAAAGCGATTGGTTTACAACTAGTCATTGTATCTTTTCACCCTGTGCGTACGATGAGGTTGCGTGACTGAATAGCAACCAGTTTCCGTAAACTAATTCCACACTGCGAGCTGACATGGGAACAAGCCTTCGGTCTATTGTGTGTAATATTACCGTGACTTTCGATTGTCGCGGGTCGAAAAAGCACGGACAATCGAGAATAATCGGACAAAGATAATCCGAAACATCATGTTTTACTTATTTTTAAAAATTCTTAAGCCAGCGAACAAAGTTATCAATTTTATTTTTAAAAAAGAAATTACATAAATCATAGGTGTCAAACATTTTTCAATGGGTTCTTAAACAAAGACCCGGAATATGATATCATGATAAAAAATATATCCGTTTCAAACTTTTTGACACATGTCAGTCGTTTGAAAAAAATGCCTTTTGATGGCCGACGCCAATATTTTACTACGCACTAGTCTTCTCCTAGTCCTCGTTTCCTTTCAAACCCTACTCTCTTCGAAAAAGAGAGGATGAACAACATAGTAACAAGCAGTTCTCGTAGAGTGGCAATGGACGTATTTTAGTTTTATATTTAGGTCATATCAGCCATCAGCAGGACCGTAGGGACAGTTCACCGGCGCCTAGAGCAAGTAATAGATTTAGCATTTCTAGTATGGTTTTGGTGCACCCTACATATTATGCTCTGCCAGCGCGCCGGTGCCCCTATTCGCCGGCCTTTTTTGCTTTTCTACGTGGGCCGCAAGATATTAATTAATTTATTTATTTTATTTATGTATGTATTATGATATCAAAATAAAACTATATTATTTTTTTTTGATATTTATTTATTAAAGAAGACTTACAGCATTAATAACAAAATATAAAAAAAATTGGCAAAAAAAGTAAAATTTACTGCTAAAAGTAGTCTTCTAGATACAGTTTAAGTTTAAGATGAAAAGGAAAAAGTAAAATAAAAATTAATGTTAATTATGATATTGAGTCAAACTTTGAAATATCTTCGACAAATCAGGTTCCTGATTACTGCAGGCTAATAATCATCAAGGTGAGAATCAGTAAGCCGATTTCTATACACGCTCTTCGCATATTTCATTTTAGAATACGACGATTCGCAGAGATACGTCGATGAGAATAATGTGAGCAGAAGCTGGGCACATTTTTGTACAGTTTTGTATTTTTCGGGTACTAGTTTCCAAAATTCTTCATATACTCCTTCTTGCCTCTTTTCTTTAAAAAAAAATCCAGATTTGTATCGTTTTTGAGCTCGATAAATTCATCAAATAACTTTGCATAATCAAATCCCAATGCAGCTGGTTGTTCAATTATTTCTGTTTCCATGTACCAGAGATTTTCTATAAGTAATAGACATTTTTTAATTTTTCTTAAATCCTGTAATCGGCTAGAAAATTCATTGGATAAAACATCCAAATAATTTGCGATGATAGTACAGTTATTCAGAGTAATAATAATACCATCTTCTTTAGCCTTTATTACAGTCGGGAAGTTGCGTAGTATTTCTTTTTGTACTTCCTCTTTATAAATTATTAATTTTTCTTCAAAGGCAAATACTTTATTAGCCATTTGTGAAATTATTTTGTTTTCACCCTGTAAATGACGATTAAGTTCATTAAGTTTTGCTGTGATATCGCACAGAAAGGCTTAAATACACCACCATCCATCATTTTCTATTCCTTTGTAAACTTTGTTGGTATTTTGTAGAAACAAAATAATTTCTTGCCGCAAAGAAAAAAATCGTTCCAGACGTTTACCCCTACTTAGCCATCGCACTGAAGTATGTAAAAGAACGTCGCTATAATTATTCTCCATTTCTTCCAAAAAACTTTTAAATTTTCTGTGATTCAGTTCGTTTGCTCGGATATAATTTACTATACTTATGACGGTTTTCATCACAGCATTAACTTCGTCCATGGAGATACGCGCTGCCAAGTTTTCTTGATGTATAATGCAGTGAAAAGATAATAGGTTTGTTAATTTGTATTTATTCTTTAATAAAGTAATAAATCCTTTTTCAGATCCCGTCATAGAAGAACATCCATCAGTCATCCACAAACCAATTTTTTTATATCAATATTATTCTTCTCTAGAAAAATACTTACATTATCGAGATAGTCTGTGCCTCTGGTTTGTTTCTTCATTGGAAGGAATTCCAAAAAATCTTCATGAATTGAGTTCTGTTCAGTACAATATCTAACGAAAATTGAACACTGTGATGTTGCTGAAATGTCAGTGCTTGAATCCAAAGTCAAACTAACTTTTATAGTGGCAACTTTAACGGGGACTTGGGCGTTAGCCTAATCCCTTTCATCTGTCATGGTTTTTGTGTTGAGGGGAGTCGGTTTCTTGAGGGTGGTCGCCCAGAGCGGTGATGCAATAACCTCGAGTGGAATTTTTTTAGTTTTATAGTTTTATTGGGGCTATGTTATTTATTATATTTTTTATAATATTCATGTCAGCTGTGTTATGCAGCTGACATCTATTTTCTTTTTTTAATCTTTTTTTTTTTGTTATTTAGACTCGAGAGGAGGTCAAAAGCTCTGGGTGCCATGTGGTCTGGAAGTTCTCTCTTCTTCTCCGGGGGTCGAGATGACATCTGCTTCTTGCTGGTCCGGGTCACGCGACGTCGGCCAGGTTTAGTCGGATGCTGGATGGGAGGGTAAGGGTAAGGCTAGCTAGGGCGGGTCTTGACGTAGGACGTCGAGAGGCCTAGGGTGATGTATGTGTGCGAATTTAACGTAATATCGTGAGAGTGCTTTTATCGTGGGATTCGGGTGATTTTTAATGTCTGTGGCAAATTTTTGCGCGAGTTTTTGAGTGTGCTCTTTGAGAGAATCTATCTTTAAATCGCGTTCTAGTGTGGTGGTGCGCACATACCACGCGGCGTTTGTTATTTTCCGAAGTGATCTGCTCTGAATCACGTGAAGCTTAGCGACGTGCTTGGGGTTGGAATGTCCCCAAACTTGGTAGCCGTACGTCATAATCGGGCGTGTAATGGCAGTGTACAAGAGCAGCTTGCTTTTTAGGCCTAGCTTGCTCTGTCTGCCGATCATGGGGTTTAATCGTCCCGAGACCTGGTTTGCCTGGCGGCGCTTGAGTTCAACGTGCGCGGTGAATTCAAGTCTTTTATCGAGCGTAAGGCCTAGATATTTTACCGTGTCGGAAAACGGGATTTTGTTGCCGTTTATGCAGATAGGTTTGATTCTAGCTGTATGTCTGTTGGTGCGACGGGAGAACGTAATTGCCGTGCTTTTTTCCGCGTTAAGTTTGATGCGCCAGTCTTTGCACCAAAGGGCGATCTTGCTGCCTGCCAGCTGTGTGATGAGTGAAGCTCTGTTGCGGTTGAGAGATTGCGAAAGGATCGCTGTATCATCGGCGTACTGCGCGATGATACATTGCGATTCTTTAGCAGGAATCGTGATGTCGTGCGTGTACAGATTGTACAGCAGAGGGGAGAGCGCTGCTCCCTGAGGAACGCCCGCCGTCGGGATGCGAGTGGATGACTTTTCACCGTGTAGCTTTACGCGGAATTGTCGATCGGTGAGGAACGAGTTGATCAGTTTCAACATCGGTAGGTCGAGGCCGGCCTCGCTAAGTTTTACGACTAATCCTTCTATCCAGACCTTGTCGAAGGCTTTGGATATGTCTAGAAACAGGCCTGAGGTGAACAGTCGGCGGTTAAAGCCTTCTGTGATATGGTCTGCTACCCGGAGCAGCTGGTGGTTGGTGGAATGAAGCGCTCGGAACCCTTGCTGCTCATCCGGGATGAGTTTTTTGTTCTGAACGAATTCTTCTAATCTTGATTTTATGACCCTTTCGAGTAGTTTACTCATTGACGGGAGTAGACTAATCGGTCTGTGGTTTTCGGGAAGTTGGTGATTTTTACCCGGTTTAGGGATTAAAATCACGTCCGCCATTTTCCAAGATGCATTTTCAGGTAAGCGTTGAGAATGTTGGTCAGCTCTAACACTCCCTTTTCAGGTAAGTGTTTGAGCGCCTTATGGGAAATGCCGTCGCAGCCGGGTGCTTTACGGTTTGCCAGGTGTTTTATTCGCGTCTCTATTTCGCCCGTGGTCGCGGGTTCGATAGGTGTGGGGGGGAGGGTCGGAATTTCTCTAATGATGGTCCTGTATTTTTCGGTTATGCATTTCACGCGCTTTGTTAGAGCGCGGTCGTTTGCATCTATCACGTTAGGTGAGAATTGTTTTTCGATGGAATCTGCGAACGTTTCGCATTTTTCATCGACTGAGTAAACTGGTCCGTTCGGTCCGATAATCGGAGTGATCGGATTCTTCCGGGTTCTCAGTATCTTACTGAGAATCCAGTAGGGATGACTGCCTTTTTCTAATTCGGCGAGGTAGTCGTTAAAAGATTTCTCTCTCTGGGCTTTAGTTTCCCGCTTTACTAGCGCGGTTAAGCGAAAGTATTCCGAGCGGGCTGTCGGGTTGTAATGGCGCTGCCATTCTTTTTTAGCGCGATTTTTCTGACTGATCAGGTTTCTAATTCTGATCGGCACGTCAGGTCTGTGCCCTACCGCAGGGATGGGGGATGAGGCGGACGCTTTCGCGGCGAGTATAGCGTCCGTCAGGTTTTTAACTGCGATATCGATGTCTGCGGGGTAGGCGAGACATGGAGTTGGCGTTAAATTATCGGATAAGTGTTGTTCGTAGTCTTCCCACGACGTGCGGGAATTGGAGTTGTTCTGAACAATCGCGAGTGGGTCAGCTAGGTCTCCTAGGTATAGGAGTACGGGACGGTGGTCTGAGTTTAAATCGGCGACTACTTTTATCTGCGGGGCGTGTGGGATGTCGAACAACATTGCGAAATCGAGTACGTCCGCCGTTTTGGTTGGGACGTGATATATTGTAGGCTCGAATGGAGCTACTATCGTTGCTTGGTTATCGATCGCGAACTGATTAAAGATTTCCCCTTCGGGTTCGTGAGGCGACTGTGCCAGTTCCGGTGTTTGGCGTTGAAGTCTCCAGCGAGGATAGTCGCTGGGAAGTTTACATCCAGCAGGTTGTTTAGGTCTGCTGTTGTCATGATTGTGGAAGGTGGGGCGTATACCGATACGATGCGGATTAGGCCGGCGTTTGACGATGATATGACGATCGCGGTGGATTCTATGTCGGAGGGTGTTGCGTTTTTATGACCGGCAGGGCTGCGCAATGGTCTATACAGGATTTTACAAAAATAGCGGTGCCGCCGCCTTTTTTTATGGAGTCTATCGTTTCTGTGTGTGGTGTAATTCGCGAGGTTGTATGTGTGACATGGCTTAAGGCCCGATTCACTGACAAGAAATAAGTCTATGTCGTTTGTACGCAATCAAAATGACCAGCCAGTTCTATCTGGCCATCTGGAGTTGACAGTTGGCGTTCCAGAAAGCTGTCTGAAATGAAGTTACTTTACGTTTACTTGACATTGTAGGATTCTAGTAAAATCTGGGAGAAAGAGAGCAAGCCTTGCTTAAGCCTGGCTTGAGTTGGTGTGTCGGTGTTTGACGCGGTGGTGTCGGCGAGTGTGGGTGTGTAGTGTGGTGTTGGGAGGGAAGTCGGGAGTGGTTTCTAACCTTATTGGCGTATGTCGGTGGCCGGTTCAGCTGGATCTGTTGCTTGCGACTGGTGATACTGGTTTTGATCGCTGGTGCTTGCTGCTGTCGCTGGTACTGCTTCTGCTGCTGGTAATGCTGCTGGTACTGCTGCTGGTGATGGTGCTGGTGTTGTCGTTGAGAGTTGTCGTTGGGGCGGGTTTGCCTCGCGAACTCCTCTTCTCCTGACAGTCGCGTGGCCCTGTGTGGCCATTTTCGTGTACGGTATGTCGGGCGGTTGTAGCCGGGTTGCTTCTCGCAACCGTGGTAATTCGCGGCGTGGGCTCGGCCGCAGTTGGCACACCTGCAGGGGACGTTTGCGGGCTTCAGGCAGTCACGAGTTGCGTGCCTGTCCGCGCACTTCAGGCACTTAGGATGTGCGTGACAGGAGCTGCTGGAGTGCCCGAATCGTTGGCAGTTGTGGCACTGGCTGGGGCCGAACTTCGGGCGGAGGTTTTCCACCGTTACCTCGTAGTCCATGAGGAGGTCGATGTTGAAAAGGTCCTTTGACCTTTTAATCTTGGATGCGTCAACGAGTACCATGTTAAGCGGTTCTCTCGTGCGGGCCCTGTACATCCGCTGTACATTTTTGATCGAGAAGTCCATTGATGTTAGTGTTTCGTGGATGTCTCCGACCGCGATTTCGGCCGGCAGTCCACGAATCACCAGCTTCAAGGTCTTGTCCTCTGGCATGGTATAGGAGTTAAAACAGATGTCTCTTTTTTCCATAGAGCGAACCATGAATCTGTAGTCGGCGTCCGTAGCTGGTTCGATCCGGGTTCCGTCGATGAGGTCCCTGGCGCGGACGGGTATTCCCGCCAGGTGGAGGTCTCTTGCGGAGCACTTCGAAATTAGCCTTCGAGTGAATTATGATTGGAAGTATTGCTGGTTTTTGTTTCGGGCAGCGGCGGGTGCGGCGGCTGGTGTCGGGGCAGGTGGCGGAGTCGTCATGGTTAGCTTGGCAGGGGGATCGCACATCGTTGTGTAACGGCGATGTCGACGCCCTTGCTCGCTTAGTATTTCTGACGGG
This sequence comes from Himalopsyche kuldschensis, assembly GCA_028554975.1. Classification (NCBI taxonomy): domain Eukaryota; kingdom Metazoa; phylum Arthropoda; class Insecta; order Trichoptera; family Rhyacophilidae; genus Himalopsyche; species Himalopsyche kuldschensis. Next base: position 77,822 of record JAHFWI010000124.1, on the reverse strand, counting down.
CGTGAATCCCTCGTCGTCTGCGGCTGGGTATCGGGTGGTCATCGGTGCCGGTAGAGATGGGAATGGGTCGGCGGCCGGAGATTGCGCAATGTCGGCGGCCATTGATTGCGCGATGTCGGCGGTCGGCGGCCGGTGATTGCGCAATGACGTCGATGTTGTCAATTTCAACGCTGCTGGGGGATGCCAGGGAGTCTGCGGGGTTGCTGTCATCATTTTCCGTATTGATGAACAGGTCATCGGGGTCGATGGAGCGATCGGGTGATGGCGGGGTCCCTGGTGCGCAAACGGTCCGCGTTGCGCAAGGAGTTCCTGCAAAAGGTTTGAAATGATTATGTATATCTGGTAGTCAGCGTCGGTGTTGTCCGTCGTGTTGGCTACCACATTGCGCAATTCGCGAATGCGCAACTTGATAGCCGCGGTCGAGGGTGGAAGATTTGCCATTGTTGCTGCGATCCTTAGGCGAGCGGTGCTGATGTTGGCAACACACTTCACGTGAGCTCACGGATTGATTCGCGGAAAATTAGCGTCCGATAAAACGCCAATTAACGCAAAAACAATTCGTTGCGCAATCGAGAGGTGACGCGAACAAACAGGTGCGCTGGCAGAAAGATCGGCTGAGCAGTGTTGGAGGGCAGGAGTGTCTACAGCGGCAGTCAGTGGTCCGCGTTGGCCGGCGATCAGTGATGAAGTGATGAAAAATCGTCAACTGGATGCTGGTTGAAGCGGTGTCCTGATTGGCTGCGGGCTGAGGGGAGGCGTGGTCTTCGTGATGTCGAATTCGGCGCGATTTAGATATAAATAAATAAATCTCGCGGTTGAATTTTCGGCAGTTTCGATGATCTTTGGGTGAAGCGTAATGTAAACAATACGCTTAACCGGTGGGAAGTCAATGGATGGTGAGATCTTGGTTGGCTTCAGTGAGGTGTTAACAGCTCGAGAGTCGGATTGTATACTTGAAGTTAATTTATTGCTCTTACGACTGTGAGAAAGGGATGTAATATCGCGTCTCCCGGATGTATCGGCTTAAGGGTGGAGCCATATGCATTAAATAAAATAGGGGTGATAAGATGCATAACAGTACGCAGGTAGAATCAGAAAGCTGCAGTTTTTTTATTTCCGATAATATTTGATTTTTATTGCTAAATTTATTAAATAATATCTTGGACGCGTTGATAAAACATTCCTTCACAACCTCAACGTCTGCAAATGGTTTCATATGTTTACCGATTATGTAACAAATTTCATATGATGCTCTGGTCACCGCTGCATCGTGTGATATCGCCACTGACATAAAACTTTGCTGTTGTTGTAAGGAATTCTTAAAGAAAGCTTCATTTTCCAATCTTAAAGGCCCACGAGGAAAAGCGTCATCGAATGATTTGTGTTTCGTGGCATAATGACAAAAAATATTTTATTTTTTCAATACAACTTTATCACGACAAATTAAACAAGTTACTGAGTTCTGTTTATTCGGCATAACAAAATATTCTTCTTCCCATTTGTGTTGAAGTACAGCACCGCTCATACCCACTTGCTAAGGACTGTTGCTAACCGACCAATTGCAACTCAATATTGAAAGCATGTTGAAAACAACACGAAAAAATATTTGTTGACTATAATTATTTTGGGCCGCACATTAAAGCTATTTGGGCCGCATGCAGCCCACGGGCCGTGGTTTGAGTATCGCTGGACTCTCACTACACAGATGTAAACATGTGGGTACTGAATGCAGATGAAGTGGTTTGCAAATTGAAATTATGTCTTTTCATTAAGAAATTTCCTTTTTCGTCGGTTTAATTACGACATTTTTTTAGATATCGTTTTGATAGTAAAAACGCATAAATTTCATTCATTCAATGTCCAAATATGCAAGTGCAAAGGGTCAAAAAAAGCTTTGCCAGATCGTTTGTTTTTATTTCAGCCAGTTTTTGTCTTCGGCACATTTGAAATTACAAATACCGCATGAAAATTTCAACTCACATTTAAAAAAGTTTCCTATGTTTTGTGTTAAATTGTGTGAACGGACTTCTTCAAGCAAGATCTCATATCTCCGATTATCTCGTGGGATACGTTGTATTGATTTCATGATTGTGTATCTGTTCTGTTTGTTTTGGCAGTCGATTCATTTATTACTGAAAAATGTGTCTCAACATGTAAAGCACACAATATTCTTGAATGACGGCTCAAAGGTGATAAAACAATTTCCTAACATCAACACAAGTTTCGCTCAGTAATGTCGCAGAACTTCTATCGCTGTATTCACTGGTATCGTGGCACATGTGTATATGTACATGTCTTAGCCCTTTCCGGGGTGGCGATAGTTAATGAGAAATTTGTTTCATCCGTATGCTATTCTTGATTTTTTAATTGAATTGAGTTTTATTCATTGTTCATAAATTATTTCAATGGATTTATTGATTAAATTTCAATGATATTCGGCGATTATAGATTTTTTAAATAAAACCGTGGCTCTCTTTTTATCCACACGGCAATATATAAAATTAATTATTTGTTAAATATTTTTTTATACAAATATTTGTGAAACATAATTATCATTTCATATCAAGCTGTACCCAAAATCAGGAACCATATGAAGCCTTGCACGATCAATCTATCATTATATCACTGTAGAGTTTCACTGTAAATATTCGCACATATGTATTATCACCTATTTCAGGCTGATTTTTTAAATACATAACTATGTCAGCTCCCAGTGTGAAACGTGTGAACTCCAGAGCATATGAATTTTTAGCGGTTGTTCTACAAAAACTGTATTATGTCTGTTATCTATTTTTCATAAATATTTATTTTACCATATTTTATACAATTTTTGCAAAGCAATAAATTGAGAAGATGCAAGCAAAACATATTGAAAGCATACGTATTATTATTATTAAATTACCTTAATAATGCCTTTTTAAATGAAAGAATATTTTTAACGTAGTGTACCAACCATCCGATGGCCATACAAACGATAAGATAGAGTGTTAAAAGTCGCTTTATTTTTAAATAAATCAAATCGTCTAATTTTAAAACTAAAAAACATGTTTTTTATGTAATTATTATTTTTATTGAAGACTATCGCGCATTTGACCGATATTTTTTTTTTAATCAGAGTAACTATTTAGATGAGAGAAAGTTTGGTCAGAGTGAAAAAGGTTAAAGGTGGATACGACGTCATCTATATCCCCAGGGAACTTTTCTTGTCCGCAATATTAAAAGCTTCATGCCAAGTGCAATATTATCGTTTCAACCATTTTTTATTTTACTGCTTAGCTGAAAAAATGATGCCTACGATTTTTGAGAATTTCAAGCTTTATACTTGAAAGCTTGGCAAAAAAGAAGCCATTAAAATTACAAAAGTTTAGTCATAAATATATAAAAATAATAATACAGTTTTAGTACTTTTTCCACATAAAATGTATTATTATTTTTTATTATAATGCCTTTCCACCAAGTATTGACAGTGAACACCTTAAAAGTGATCATAAATATATGCTGATATTTTCAATTACAGCATATTTTCTAGTGAAATAATAGTTTTAGACTTTTCTACTCGCAAAGTTTCGACTAACGTGAATATGTTGTTTCACACGCAGTCCTTAAAATTTTCAAAATATTAAGTGAGTGTGAAACTATGACCATGCTCAGAGAACCATTTTGTATAGTTGTGTATCCGTCAAAAAACATATAGACATAGATAACAATGTAAGTTCTTTATTCCTACAAAAACTTACACAATAATAACCATTGTATACGACGTTGTCGTGTCCATCGTCGTTGGCTTCCGAGACGGGCCTCACGGGTTCGAGTACGAGCAGCATTTTTTTCGGTCGAGCATGCCAAAAATAAATCAAAAGTTCTACCAAATAAATGACGAAAATGTCAATGAATATTATATTATTGATATAATTTATATCAGTTCGCGAATTCTTAATCCTGATCACATTCATAGAGCTATGGTAACTGCTGGCACGAATTACAGGAAGTACTGTGCAGTTCGAGTCAACAATTGTTAGAGTCAACAGTTGACGTTGAGCTTTTAATCCAGGATCACAATGCATGGATTATGCAAGAGTGCCGCGCAGCTATGGTGAAGGGTGTCACTACCCGAACCATATTTTGAAAATTGAACGAGGATTAAAAACGCGTACGTTGTGCACAACATTTTACTTTTGCTTATTGGCAATTAAATGCGAAATAACAAATGCGAAGTAAGTTATCAAAGTAATTAAAACGGCACTTAAACAAAGATTTAATGTCATACAACACTGCCTTATTAAATAATCAATTTAAATAGCAATATCTACTAGTAATTTTATTTTTAAATTATAATAGATAGATAGAGCGTGCCCGTTTATTCTTCTTACAAGTTATCATTATCCTCTTAGGTGGCAGATACCGTTATTCAGTAGAACAGGTAATCAGCAAAACAGGAAATCAGCAATACAGATAAGCTCGTACACAACCGGAATTCGATTTTCCTACAATATTCTGTTCTTAGATTGTACGAGAATCGGAAGCAATTCGACAGTCGATTTCCGAATCGATTCTTCACTCGAAGGCGCGGATATCGAGTATTAGCTGAGGTGAGGTCAGCTCAGACCCAAAAACTGAAGTGATTTTACATTGAGATTTCGCAAATTTTACAGGTTTTTCCAACAGTCACTTTCGTTATTAAAGAACGAAAGTTTTTACCAGCAGTCACCATGACATGTGATAGAGCAGGTGTTCTTAATCTTATTGCCGTGATGGGCACATTCAAGATTTTGGCGAAGAGTCAAGGGCGCGTCCCGGATTTTTAAAAAAACTTTAATAAAGTTCCTTTACATTCATTATATTATGACTAAATTATTTATTATAAATCGGAAGATTATGCATTTATTCACAAGTACAAAAAAACCATAGAAGTAAAAAAGCAAATTTCGTGCAATCTTTGGCATTGCATGAAATCTCAGTCGGTTTGGTTTCAAGATTCCACGATGTCATGTTGAATATCTAAAATATCTTCAATTAATTCTTAGCGAGTCTTTTCGAAGGATTGGAACTCTGGATGATTACGGCTTTTTTTTCAAATTGATCCAAAAGTGTCCAAAGGTGAGTTATATATAATTTTAAATGAAAAATATTTATCACTAATCACTTTTTTCTCTCTTTGCAAAATGTACAAGAGGATTTTCTGAAAAAATATTTTTCCAACTGTATTTTAAGGTCGTCATAGAACACATCATTTCAGCTGTATCTTTATTTTTTCCTTGAAGTTCAAGACTTAAATGGCTTGATTTTTCTCAAATATCAGTAAAAAAACGTCTATCGCCCATAGGTGGTTTATCAAATTGTTCGAATATTTGACATTTTTAAGTATTTTAATAACTTCAAATCAAAAAATCGACTAAGAGCATCTTTATCCTGATAAAACCATAAAACCATCTTATATCAGTTTATAAAATAAGATCAGTTTGTTCTTTTCTACAAAGGCTTTAAATATTCTGTGTGATAAAGGATTTGTTCGAATATTGATGATTATTTTCAGAGCAGCATTCATGGCATGTTCAAAAAAACATATTTTGGAACATAATGCTTCTTGATGAATAATACAATGATAATTCATAAAGTACGTGACGGATTTATTTCTTTTGCAATATGAAATGAATCCATTATTGCAGCCCACCATTGCTGGAACACCATCAGTAATTATTGCTGATGCCTTGTGTAAATGTTTGGCACATTAAGTTCTCCCGCGTAATTTTAAAAGATATTAAAAATAGCATCGCCTCTAAAAAAGGTTTTATTTTTGAGATTCCAATAAATATATGTATATTTGATTATTGAATTCTTTTCTGGGCGCATAAAAATTGCTCCGCGAGCACCAAATCAAGAACCCCTATGATAGAGAGAGCATTTATTTGAGTGATAAATCATGTTTTTGCGTGCGAGCGGGAAAAAATTATCAGAGCGAGTCGGTTGTACGAGTACCGAACTGGAAACGTTGCGCCCTGACTCTGACAATAATCCTTTTATCTGTTGAATTTTACGCTATACTCTACAACTCTACATAGCACTCAGCAATAGCCAATAAGGATTATTGAAATGTAGTCTCGGAAGAGCTCACGTTTACGCTGATTGACATAGTCGTGCATGGTGCATGCCATGCAGTCGCACCCTTAAAGGTCGGGCGTTAATCGAAATACGTACATACTTAAATTGCATTAGTTTCTGACAAAGCATATTAAATATATACTCTTTTAAGCATTATATTCAAATAATTTAAACACATTTTATGGTACTATGCTTCCGCATATATTATATTGTATGAACATCAAGACCGGCTTCGCTCGTCGCGAGCATTTTTAAATGATGACAAATAGTAGAAACAGGGTTATTTATTATTTATCAAATAGAGATGCAAAAGAGAAGGGATATGTAAAAACAGTGAGGAGAATTTAAAAATATTCATGCATAAGTAGAATCAAGTTGTTGTTACTTTTAATGTTTATGATTTCTAACGGGTCGTCTTAGCTGGGCGAATCTGGGCGGGGCGAACCGGCGGCGCGGCTATCAAACGGTCCTGGCCCAAAGTGTCATATGTAACAGGTCGTCTTTGGGCGAAAATTTCAAACAGAGTTTTTAAAATATCAAACGGTCCTGGCCCATGCAAGTGTCATATGTAGACGAAGCGATGCGGTCAGGACGGCATAGGTAATAACTTCAACAAATTGTCGTAAGTCGCATCGAAGTGCCTGACTCGTTGCGCGCGCAAATCGCTTGCAAATATCAAACGGTCCAAGTATACCAGAGCGTCTTATGTTGACGATTTACCGCGCGTTGCCGCGCGTTACCGCATATGTTTACTTTGCGCGATCGGTTGATTTGATATTTTGAAACGATCTTGACGCGGCGGGCCTCGTCATATTATGACAGATGTAGAAATTTTACTCAGTTAACATACAAATGGACGCCAAATAATGTCGGACAATAAAAACAAAAGATATCATAATCGTTTATTTATTGAAAAATGTATATTTAATATATATGTGCATTACAAAAATAACAAATTATAAGTTAATTTTAAGCAATGGCTTCAACCTGTATTACGATACGTGAAACAGTTCCAACTCTCAAAATATTAATTAAATTGGCATTGACTTGGGTAGAACTCCATTAAAATACGGTGAAAAAATATCAATGTGTTTTAGTTCTACAAAAATATATAATAATTAGTTGATCGCTATTTCGACTCAAGCCCTTGTCAGACCGACCACTAAATTGATTAAATTTAGAACACGTTTGCAAAAGTGTTGTATACGGGGATTTTAAAATTAAACACCCCGCAAATATCAAAAACCAAAGTGGTGCTTGTTTTAGTTTGACTATGAAAAATAGTAATAACGAAAATATTCAAATTTGAATTGTTTCAATTGACCACGCAAAGAAGCACACAATTTATTGACACTGTGAGACAACTTGTCCTCGTCACATTTACATATTCCAACTTTTGTGTTTATCCACTGTGTGTTTGTGCCGTGTCAACCATATTTTTTATTTCACATCATCACAAAATCTAACATCAAAATAGAGTTAAAATAAAATCACAAACTTTATTTAATTTGATTGAAAAAAATCTAATTTGCTGTCAAAAGAAATGTCAAATAATACCTTCACGTAAATAATAAACATTATCATATTAATAAAAGCCGGAAAAAGTTCAGTAGATGACTAATTTATTACATTTTGACTAAATATCTTCGCCGATAAAAATTCAAACATATTTTCTTTCATATTCGTTTTTATGGCAACTTTATAGCAATACCCAACAATGCAAAGGGAATTCCCGACCCACAAACATACATACATACATAGCCGTTTCGGTTTTATATACATATAAGATTAGTGTGATATATTATTCTAATGAACGATAGGTAGGTAGCTTGCCGTGAAATCGCGACACCTTCTTTCACGATATCAGTTTTCAAATAAAAAGCGTTTGCGTCCGACATGATGAATGTAACCCTTTGGTTACGGACCGAATTTTCGAAAAAAAAGGGAATGGTTTATGGGTTGCCAAAAACAATTATATTTTCTACATTATTCAAATTAAGTCATTGAAATAAAATAATACACATCAAAAACAGTTTATATTTAAAGGAATCAAAAAAAACAATATAAAAAAAATTAAAAATTGTAAAGATAAAATAAATACATATTTTTTTTTCATAAATTTTAATTTTGACAAAAGAAAATTATCTTATCAATATAAAATAACAATATGAATATTTTTTAAATATAAACTATTAAGGTGTTCACTGTCAATACTTGGTGGAAAGGCATTATAATAAAAATAATAACACATTTTTTAGTCTTTTCCACATCTGATTTATTTCATCTGGACCGGTTTCGCTCATGGCGAGCATTATCAACTGATGTTCAGTTGATAATTCAGTTGATGATTCAGTTGATAATGCTCGCCATGAGCGAAACCGGTCCTGATGAAATAAATCAGATGTGGAAAAAGTACTAAAAAATGTGTTATTATTTTTTTTTTTTAAATATAAACTATGCAAATATAATCTAGATATATACATACGTGTGGAAATTTAAAAAAAAATCACGTTTTTTTTATTTGCAACAAAAAAAACGTGAAAAATGCACAACGAAAGGCATTGGTATTAGATATGGTACTTTCAAACAAATATAACTATATAAATAAACAACTTATAAAAATATATATGTTATAATTTCATAGATAAACGTGTATTAGTGCATATTAAAACAATAGTTTGATCGATATCTCCCCGTACGTAAAGGGTACGGTACATTGAATGGAGCTAAAACAAGCAGCGATAAATCGCTGCGCCGTAACCTGCTGCGAAGTGGCTAGCCATGCTAGCCAGAAGTGGCACATAAGACCTTTAATCAACTACGTTTTAAATTGACTGGATTCGCCTAAATTCGCTTGCCGGTTCGCGTCGCTCACATAAGACACGGGGTAAGCGAAGCGATTTGAGTTTTGTCGTCAGGACCCATATTCGCAAGTCGCTTCAAGTGCGCACTCATGGCGCACGCGAATCGCTTGAAAATACCAAGCTCACCAGAGCGTTAATTGCGTCTGGCCGAGCGATGGCACATAAGACCTTTGATCAACTACGTTTTTAAATTGACTGGATTCGCTCTTAAGCCGGTTCGCGTCGCTTACCTAAGACACGATAGCGTATGTCATCACAAAACGTTCTTGATGGTGATCTTATTAAAATAATTGTATGTGGAAGTCATAAAAAAATGTGCTTTATTTAAAAAAGACTATATATGTATATTGCAAAATTATTCCATATTGAAATGAAGATATATGTAGGTTAGAAATTATAAATATTTTTTTTATGTTGAACTTCGTGTACTGAGTGGTAAACATCATTTTCTACGGTTGTGGTGTCTACGGCTCGAATCGAAGTACGAATATTGGCATAAATATTTTTCACATCTATTGTCTTCATGACCTCATTATTTGTATGTCTTCTTCCCAACCCATCCAACACCGGACTAGTATACCACTTTGGTATATTTTTTCGTTATGTTTATTTTTCCTTAGGAGTTATGTCATCAAAAGTACTAGTTTTTTACGTCATTTAGTGGTACATCTGCAACGAAATATAAATATAAGCGAAAAACAAGTTTTCAGAAACATTTCGTGTTGCCTAATGCAGGAGTCACCTGACTTTTTGGCGGCCGGATCAACATTTTTAAAAAACTTTGGCGGGCTGGATAGCTAAAATAAATTGATAGAATCCGTTAGAATATTAATTTATTTATGTTCTAATATAATTATATAATGTAATTTATAAATGAATTTATAATATTTCATGGAATCGTTGTCGCATCTTGATCCCAATTGAGGTACCAATTGATCAATTGAAATAAATAGTTGTGAATTCACAACCAAATCATTAAAATTAAAAAACGAAAATTCCTATTTGAATAATTTATTTTCAAAAATCGAAAGTTTTTGGAGGTTCCGATGAAAATCTTTGGCGGGCCGTAGCGAATTGGTCTAATTTGAAAATTTTAACTTTTCCATGGTTTTGTCGCCAACGACCCGGGTTTCGCTATTCGGTGCGTAAATTGCGTCTGGCCGCCGAAAGCGAAACCCGGCGATGCGACAAAACTCATGGAAGACAAACAATTCAAAAAAAAATGATCAACACCCTCACGAAAGCCGTTTAAACAGACTGATTCCATCACCCTGGAAGGCCTCTGGTGACCATCCATATGATGAACTCGGTTCGCGTCGCTTAACCTAACTGACATAGAATAGTTAGAGGTAAATCGTGTTGCGGCCTTATGCTCTCAATATATGTATATAGGTAGTGATAGTATATTCTGCAAGCCAAAATTGGAATGCTAAATGAAAGATGCGGAAATTTTTCCTTTTTTTTAGTTTTTTGTTAACATTATAAATTTTAAATATGTATTCAATCTCCTAAAACTTCCATAGATGATTAACGTTGACTGGGGAGAAAGGTACTCTTGCTATATTTTAAATGGTAAATTATGAAATTCCCCGTGTGAAAATCCGTTTGTGTTTATTTTTCAAAACATCTACTGCTTCGTATATCATATTTATTTTGTTTTTGATATCAAAGTTTCACTGAATTTATTGATTGAATTGGCATTTACTTGAAAGAACTCCAAAATAACACGGTGAAAAAAAAGGCCTGTATTTAATGGGTCAGTATCTAATTGAAGTTTTGTTCAATGAAATAAATAAATGTTCAGTTGTCATTGTATCAGTATGAATGTGGACAGTTATTAAATAAAACGGTCAGTAATGTTTTTATATTGTTAGTTATTTACTAAAAACGGTTAGTATTTCAATTAAATGGACAGTTATTTAAAAAAGAAATTAAAAGTTTTAGTTTGACAGCTTGTGAATTTTATCAAATATAGTAAAAGGAAATTTAATGACATGGTCTATGAAAGACAAGATTTTTTATATATTATAGATAAATAATATTTTAAGAAGTGTAAAGTTAACGATTTTCTTTAGAATGGTTTGTTTTAATTGTTAGAATTATTATAATAGAAGATCCCAAAAATACTTTGTGAAATTAAGTATTAAATCGAATTGTCTTAATTTAGAGGAGTAAATATGCAACCGTTAAATACCAACTAATAATTTTTCCAGATAGAGGCAGTCACATTAATTAATTATTTGCTTAAAATAAAAAGAATAATTTTACTATAGACTAATATGTAGAAACAAATTCTACAGCCATAAACAATATTCTTCAGTACGGTAAGAAAAAATAACAATGTATTTTAGTTCTACATAAATTATTTTATATATTTGTTAATAGCTTGTATTTCGGCTTACGCCTTCGTACTTCGCCTTCATACTAATAGTTCTGACGAAGGCGTAAGCCGAAATAGCTATCATCAAATATATAAAATAATTTATGTAGAACTAAAATACATTGTTATTTTTCTTACCGTATTATAATGGAGTTCTACCAAGTAAATGCCTACTCAATCAATAATATTCTTCAGCGTAAAAAATCATTTCAATTCGATTCAGAGGACCACATGAATGCAATTAAGATTAAGGTTCGAATTTGAAGTGTCACAGCTTCTTTATAATTATTTAAAAGTTTTCGTTAGTTATATTTTTTTTACATTTTACCTTATTATGCGTTTTAAAATTTCGAAAATAAATTCACTTGTCATACAATAATCAGTAAATTCTTTTCAGATTTAATTATTTTAATTCCACATTTTATAATTAGCCACAATAACTCAAAGAGTAATGTCAAAACATAAAATAATAAAGCCAGTATGTATACATTTTTGTTTTTTCAACTTATTGGCAGTTTATGGTCCCTCAGTCTCTATAATATTATATTTTTGTAAAATTAAGTAAACCTATCCCCTGAATATTACACCGTTAATGAGGGAAAATTAAAATCGGACCCTAAAACGCTACAAGTCCTCCCATATAAATAAATATGCAAACAAATGTAAAATTTTAGTTCGACTTAAGTACATTGGTGTTGTTTTTCACCGTGGTATCACGGTTTGTTGGTTGCTAACATATGAGAATGTTCTTCCTACCACGCCGCTTGATCGCGTGATCGCGTGATCTCTTGATAGCGACGTCGTTGAACGAGTTCACGTTCTCTGCGATCTCTGCATGACATAATGTGTTCCATTCATAAAAGCATGTATGTACGCGAAACCTGTAACAAAACACATAGACTTTCAATGGATTTGGCTCTAATTTTGTGGAAGTTCGTTTTAATGTGAAATTTGAAAAAGCCATTCGTAGCAATTAAGTAAAGCTGATTCTTATATTCATAATATTTAAATTACAAAATGGATGTTGGGATTTTTGTTAGAAAGTATAAAAAACGGGCAAGCGATAACTATACTCCTTTGATAAAAATAATATAATATTTTTAACATATGTTTTAAATTTAGTAATTACGGGTAATGTGTAACAATTCATACTTTTCCATTTGAATAAAAAGTTCTCAAAAGCTTAATCTAAAAACTGGCAGTTGAAAAAAATATTTTAGAATTGTCCACTTTTTGAAAATTAGCTCTCTACATATATAAAATTTTAAATAGCTTTGATTATTCCACGTATTGTGTAACCAATTGTGACAAATGTTTCTGTGAAATGTTTTGTATCACTCATATCCTATCCTTACGAATATTTTCGTTGCCTGTTAGGTTATCCGTAGGAAAAGCAAATGTAAAAAAGGCCCTGAAAAAACAAGTTTCGCTCTAAATTATGACGTTTCACAATAATTCCAACTTCATCCTTGGCTGTGAAATCTGATGTTAGCAGCATTTTTTCAATTGCATTTTCCTGAATTAGTTTCGCTCGTTGTAAATAACGTTATTTTTTGCTGCATTCAAATAAAATGAAGTTTAAATCTTTATGTACCTGCTCATTGTTATATTAATTTATACAAACAGCTAGAATTGTTCTCGCCGATCTCTCAAATTATCGATTGGTACGGCGGCTATTTTTTATAAATTTATTTTGAAGCAGAAGCGGTTCTCGAGGGGAGCTACTCAAAGGGAGCGTTGTCAAGACTGAAGCAGACTATTAGTAGTATTATTATATTATGGACCTTTTATTAGGGAGGAATTGCAGGAAAATATACACTTTAACTTCATTAGGTATATTTTAAAGATAAAGATCCTAGGGATGCACAATGCACAGGGTTGCATTGGGACGATTTGTCTGGCGACTGAAATAATAACATTATTGCCAACGTGCTGTACGCGTGCAACGTACTGTATGCACTCATCCCAGAAAGGGTCGTGGGAGTTTGCGCGATCCTGAACAGTCAAAGTCAGACGATCGGTGTGGAATGACGGTGCTTAGATTCGCTCATTTTACGAACTTTATTTTCTCGATAGTCATTTTTCAACAACTATCCGTCATAAGAATAGTTTGTTAAGTGAATAAATAATTATATTTATCAAACGGCACTGCGGATTTAAAATCAAGATTTTAAAATGTGTCAAACGCGCAAGCTTTATTACAAAAAAGTTTCTTGTGTATCTCTTACCTGTATATATTTATCGAAATATTATTATTTGTGAACATGTTAAATATATTGACAACGCTATTCTTAGAAAACATCGGCAGCTGAATGACTTCATCAAAATTACAGTCGGAGGAAAAGAAAATCGCGGCTCCTTTATTCGTAAACAAGAAAGTGTTTTGTGGAAAAGTTTGTGTGAAAAAAAAGCGGAAAAGAACTCGGAGAGGACACTACACTTATGACAATTCAAGTTATAAACTTATTTTCAGGTAACGTGTTAATTGTGTGCACTTGCATCATCATTATTTTTAATATTTAGTGCCAAATGGCTTTCGAATAATATTTTCCAATCATTGTAGACTTGTATTTCAAGTAAATAATCAGTTGAGACTGAGAAAATTTTAAAAATGTTTTTAGCTTCATTGAGATATCAAACTAGGAGCATATGGGACTCCTCGTGGAGCTTAGATTGAAAACTGCTTGTTACTCAGTTGCTCAACCTACCTTTTTTAATAGAGTAAAGATTGAAAGGACATGAGGACTAGGGCAGGACTGGTGGTTAGCTAATCGTTCTCGCTACGCGCCGCTTTTTGGGATCGGATGAGTGGCAAGGGATTTTTAACAGCAAAAACACCCATTGTTTTCAAACAGAATCGACTGGAAATCTGCTCGTACAGGGACTCGAACCCTTGTGGTCCGTCGCGGAAACCGACGACGTTGATTACTGCAATACGGACTGGGCAAATGAATCTTAGAAATGAGAAAAATATTCAGATGGTCCCATTGGCCATCTGATTACTCATGTATTTTGTTTTATTATTAGGTGATTAAGTGAGTGTTATCGAGTGATTTAACTTCTTACCAAAACTAACGCATTAAAGCTCTGGATATTTCCAATTTGGAACTACAAAAATTAATCCTATTTTAACCGGATGGTTGCCACAGACGTCTTAAGACGCGAACTTTTCCGTGAACGGCACGCCAATCATACAAAAAATGACGTCTTTAGACGCTCGCTTTAAGCGGGACTTTACTAACTAAAATCAATTGTAACTGATGAGTCATAAACATTTTAATTTTATTATTATGGATAAATGACGGCAATCGCATCGTAATCGGCAAATTTTTTACAAATAAACATTTAAAAAAGATATATTTGGAAAGTTTTATTTTTACAATAAAGTGCGTGGCGTGCGAGGTACCGCCATACATGCACATGCTGGCATTTAAAAGATTAAGTGAAAATATTTGTACTCGGAAAGGCATTGTATTATGAAAGCTTAAGCGAATCTGTGAGTTAAAACTTTTGAAATGTCCGATGATTTGCTATGTGACACCAAAGACTTTATTCTCCTTGACATAGTTTTGAGAATTGGCTCTTTGAATATATTTTTATTATTTTAAATATCATGTTTATATGAAGGCAAGTTCTAAAATAGTTTAACAGTATACTTACATATTATAATTGCAGTGTCCAATAGCTTCTTTTCACAGCACACCTAGAAAGAACATTACCAATAATATATTTTTCTTTTGACTATGACAATAATTAGTCTATTAAGATGCAGTGTATCTACCTAAAATTGCTTGTCCTTCCTCCCCCATCCAATTAATGGATTTATTTTATACCCTCTTGTACCGTTAGACCACATAAAATATTTTTTCTTTTTTTTATGTACACCGCTTCTTTTTTAAACAATTTGAACTAGTTGTTAACATTGTTGCGAGGAGAAATAGCTGTTTTGAATTAAGTTTATAGTTTTAAGGTGTCAACGAAAATTCTTGGTGAAAAGACATAACAAAAGTGAAAATCTAAACATTATGTAAATATTCCAGATTACGATTAACAACTTGTAAATAAATTACATAATAAAACATTGGTTTTTATCACCACCAACCGTTGATATTCACAATGTTGCATGGCGGCCTTTCAGAACACTATAGACATAGAAAAGGGAGTTTACCCCTCACATTCACTGCCCGAGCAGATCTGCACGGGACTGACTTTGAACCATGCACTATTCTGCTTGAAAATAGAAAATAAAATAAGAAGTAATTACAATGTGATATTACTTCATTCTTATTTATAAGTGATTTTGAAATGCCTGAAGATGCCGCAATGCGAAATCTTACGCCAGTTTTTTAAAGTGACCTTGCTATAGTATCTATACTGCAGTGGTTCTTAACCGATGCATCGCGAACTTATTGCAAGTGCACCGCGAAAGTAAACCGAAAAAGTCGTTGGCGAAATTATGAAAGTTGACGAAAGAGTTAATATGATTTCGATTTAACCGAGTCGATCGCACGTGCTAAAAGCTGACCATCTCACTCTCGCATTTGAGGTCTCTTTTCACCAAGCTTGTCTGTTCTTGTTTACTCGTATATGTGCTCGTACCACGCAGCCTAGATGAATATACCCACGCAGTGCATTGACGACAGTCAATCGAGTCGTTTCTCAGTATTTTCTTGAGCAGTATTGTAAACAACAATAACCAACAATATAGATTCTATAGCATGGGTGGCCAACCTTTTCAGCAGCCGGGCCAAATTCTGGAAATGAGATTTCCTGCCGGACCGCACATTTTTTTTTATTATTCAAAGCCAACAAGACATATATTGTTTTTTTAAGAAGATATAACAAAAATGAAAATCAAACATATTTATGAGATTAGAGTTACGCAATACAAAAAATAATAAATTTTGGTGAGTCGTCTGATTTAGTTTGTCAAAACTAAGTGCATCAATGTTGTTGCTGCACGCAAACAGTTTTCCTAATGCTCATTAGTAATGCGTTTTCTCATTTGAGATTCAATATGCTTCTTTCGGCTAAAAAGCTGTTCACATGTGTAAGTGTTTCAAAAAGCGAAATCATTGATGGAGCATGTTTGCAAAATGCAGGATTTTTCTCTTTGTCCAAATATGTTTTGTAAAACTCTTCTAAACCAACCTGATTAAATTTCTCCTTTAACTGTGCATCACAACACATTTCACAATGTTCCATTTGTAAAATTTCTGGCTATAAATTCACGACTATGGAGAATGGCGTTGCAAATGCAACAAAAAGAACACGATGCTTTTTAAAATCTTGAAAACGGTTTTCAAATTCCAGGTTTAAGTCGGATATAAACCAAGCGTATTTATCTGCCGTAATTTGTGTGACGTCTGGCTGCAATAACAATCTAGAAAAGTGAATAAAGATTTTTTTCCTTAACTGTTGTCCCCAAAGCCCAAGCTTCATTTGGAAAGGGAAAATAAGACCATACATGTCATTTATTCGTTGATCTTTCCCTTGTAGACGAGTATTAACAACATTTAGGTGGCTAACTATATCGACCAGAAATGCAAAGTCGCTAACCCACTCCTTGTCTTCAAAATCAGGGATACTACTCGACTTGCTTGCGAAGAATGATTGTATTTCTTGCTTCAAATCAAACACTCTTTTCAACATTTTGGCACGCGTCAGCCATCTTACTTATGCATAAAATGTAACGTCATTATACTGTGAATCCAAAGACTTGAGAAACTCTTGGAACTGACGGTGATTCAACCCCTTCGATTTAATAAAGTTCACTGTATTGACATGATCAATTTTTAGGGACTTGGAACATAAATTCTCCTGATGAATAATGCAATGAAAATTTAGCATCCAAGTATTTCCAACTTTGCAGGCCTCATTTTCAATCAATTTTACTAAACCTTCGTGTTTCTCAACCATTGCTGGAGCATCATCTGTTGTTAAAACCGACTGGTTGTTGAGTTGTAACTAAAAGTGATTCAATGTCGATGTAACAACTACTGTCAAATCTCGTGAACAAGTTGTGTCCTTAATTAAATGGATAGAGTGCCGCTAATTCTTCTATTTTGTTAAAATAGACATCAGCGCCCCTGATAAAAATCGCCACTTGGGTGGTATCTGTTAAGAAGTATTTTATTTATATAATATGATAATTTATTAGAACAATGAAACCCCGATTCTACGTTTTTTAAGGAACCATAAAAAACAAACGATAAATTTGGGTAACGACTAATTAGGGAATCTTAATCATCAGTTTAAGTTCACTCGTGCACTTGAAATACCGGAAGATGCGGAATGGTGATACCGGGGTCGTTCGCGACAAAAGTTATGAAAAAGTACAAATCAAGCGATTCAAATTTAGTAAAAATAATAACACATTTTTCGTGCTTATTCTTTATTGAATTTATTGAGATCCGTCCGGACCAGTTTCACTCATCACGAGCATATGCAAAATTAATATGCACTGCGAGACAACGAGTTCTTGTGAATGATTTGAAGTTAACAGTTAGAGAAGAACACAGTTTAATCACTGCAAAACAACGAGTTCTCGGGAATTGTTTAAATTGATCAGTTAAAATGTTTGCATTAAACTGTGAAAGAAGAACATAATAAATATACTCTGCGAAACAACTAGCTCTCGTGAATTGTTTGAATTGAAAATTTTAAAAAGAATAAAATTAAAAAACACCGCGAGACAACGAGTCCTCGTGAATTGACTAAATTCAACAGTTAAAAATGAACACCGCTAATAAGCACTACGAGACAACTATTCCTCGTAAATGGTTTGAATTGAAAGTTTAGAAGAACACAATTTATACGGGACAACTTGTCTCGCAGTTTTTATTAATTTTCTTATTATTTCACTGTTCAATTCAAACAACTCACGAAGACCCACCCGTTGTCTCGTAGTGTTCATTAATTTTGTTTTTCTTAAGCTGTTCAATTCAAAAAATTCACGAAGACTAGTTGTCTCACTGTGTCAATTAATTGTGTTCTTCTTTGAGTGGTCAACTGAAACAATTCAAATTTCAATAAATTCATTACTATTATTTTTCATAGTCAAACTAAAACAAACACCACTTTGGTTTTTGATGTTTGCGGGGTTTTTAATTTTAAAATTTCCGTAAACAACACTTTTGCAAACGTGTTCAAAATAAAATCAATTAAGTGGTCGGTCTGACGAAGACTTGAGCCAAAATAGCGATAAACTAAATATAATAATTTTTGTAGAACTAAAATTCATTGCTATTTTTTCACCGTATTTTAATGGAGTTCTACCCAAGTCAATGCCAATTTAATTAATATATTTTTGAGTGGTGGTTTGAACTGTTTCACGTAACGCAATATAGATTTAAGCCAAAGCTTAAAATTAACTTCTAATTTGTGATTTTTGTAATGCACATGTACACATGTACATACAGTGACGGCTGGTGACGGGGTGTTGGGGGGTGAAAAGGAAAATTCAACCATTTTTGCAAGTGTTCTTTCATATTCATTGGATTTTAAAACACTTCTATAGCATGGACTTTCAATTCAGATGTTCGCAATACCAACTGTTTCTCTTCCGTAGTACGGAAAAATAGTTGAATCTTCCTTTTGCACCCCCCAGCACCCCGTCACCAGACGTCACTGTGTACATATATTATACACGGACGGCTCGTGCTATAGCGCAATGGTGCACTTGACCCTTGAATATATTGCAACAATTTCAAAATAAATATAATATTTATATCGATATGTATATCAATTTAATAATTTTTAATTCTTTGCGTGTGTGCTCAAGCAATAATCAATTTCAAAATAAATATACCTATTGACTCATTGAAAATTCCGTTGATGTATGTGGCAGAAACCCATCACTGTACCCACCTCACTGTACTATGAGAAAACGTATCGAAGAATCGGAAAGGTAGTATTGATCGATTACCAAATAAGATGGACAAACACATCCTTTATTTAAAGGGATTTAGACGACACATCCACTTTTTTGATTGGCTAGTTCGTCAGTTAGTTGACATACCCCCAAAATGACAAATTTAACACTTTATATACGGGCCTTTTTAATTACTATGGTAACTACGCACAAATTTGTGCACACCGTAAACAATGCGTTTAATTAAAAGCACTGTTTCGTGAGGTAAATGACAAAAAAACTATCATAAAGTGACATATCGGTAGCAACGTCATGCTGTGATGTTGGGTCTACACGAGTAAATATTTTCAAATATTTTTTTTTATCAATTTCAAGCTATTTTTATTTTTCTCGCTAGGAATGTGCAGAGTAGAATGGACACTTTTTTATTTTTTCAACGAATATACTATACAAGGTATATATTATATAATACTATCTGACCCGGCGAACTTCATACCGCCTCTAAATTAATAGATGTGTTAACTTATTAGCTTAATTAAATTCAGTTTTATATTATGTTAAAATGAATACTCAAAATGAATTTAGTTCAATAAATGTGCAAAAATCAAAATGAGATGTTTTAATACTTTAATATAGATATGATTTTCCTTCATAATTTTTTTGCCGTCATACTTTGGGATGTTGTAAAACTTATTCTGCTATTCGGGACGGTGGGCCAGAAAATTAAATATCATCAAAATCGGTCCAGCCGTTCTCGACTTTGAAGTGGTGTAACTAAAACGACTTTGTTTTATATAAATAGGTTAGCTGAGGCGACAAACGTTGTTCTGCCATATAAATTATGTCTACTGAATATTTTGGTTGTAAAGTAAAAAATAACGAATGTATTGTAAGTGTGTGGAGATGGGATCTGATCATAATATGCAGTGACGGCTGGCGACGGGGTGTTGGGGGGTGCAAAGGAAGATTCAACCGTTTTTGCAAGAGTTCTTTCCTATTTATTGGATTTTAAAACACTTCTATAGCATGTACTTTCAATTCAGATGTTCGCAATACCAACTGTTTCTTTTCCGTAGTACGGAGAAATTGTTGAAAAATTGTTTTAAAATCCAATGAATAGGAAAGAACTCTTGCAAAAATGGTTGAATCTTCCTTTGCACCCCCCAACACCCCGTCACCAGCCGTCACTGATAATATGACATTGAAATTCACCCAAAACCCTCGATGGATGTGCAACAAAAGGAGCTGTATGTCTCGTAAGGATCGAGAATTTCTCTGGAAAATGTGGTTCACTTCATCTACTGCTGGTCAGAAGAGATGACTTCCATATCTTTCTGTGAGAAAAAATTATCTCTATCAAAAAATACGACTATCGATGGGAGCAATTTTTTGAGGGAAGTTTGTGTGTGGCGAGTTTCCTTAACGGACGTGAAAATTGGTGGGCAAGGCTTACACGTAGAGATTGATGAGAGCCTTTTTGCACGCCGCAAAAACAACGCTGGAAGAGTTTTGCCGCAGCAGTGGATTTCTGATGGCATTTGCAGGGAAACCAAAGAATTTTTTGTGATAAAAGTTCCTGATCGATCAGCTGCCAATCTTCTGCCAATCATTCGAGAAAAAATTATGCCGGGTTCTATTATTATCAGAGACTCTTGGCGTGCTTACTCAAGAGTCAGTGAGCACTTTAATCATCAGACGGTAAACCACAGTCTTCACTTTGTCGACCCAGTAACACAGGCTCACACGCAGAATGTGGAGTAAATGTGGGGCTCAGCCAAGTGGGGAAACAAGCGGTGCAGGGGGACTCATCGACATTTCTTGGAGTCATATCCGTATGAGTTTATGTGGAGGACGAGATTAAATCAGCGGGATCCGTTCTCTGCTATTCTTGAAGATATTGCCGAATATTGGGAATCAAGCAATAACCCAACCGTGAGTTAGGGCGTCGGAAGATCCTGACTGCTAATATTTCATTGTTGAAAGAAAGTTTTCCTTGTATTTGTATGAACATCGAATTTTGAATAAATGGCTAAGTCAATGAAGCCTTACATGTCTGTGTTTCAATAAATTTACTGTCATTTTTCCATCTTGTCACTTTCCAAATATCCTCAATTTTATGCTTTCTTAGATGTTATAAATTGCCGTCAACCAAACATATGAAGTTTGGTTAAATAATATGATAATATTTTGACCTGTATAAAAATAAATTTCGGCGAGAAGTCAGGAAAAATATCGCATCGCGATCTTCATAAAACACGTGTTAAATAACAACAAAAAATAAAAAGGTTTGTATTCGAATATTCGAAACTATAACATAATGTCTCGTATAATAAGGTCTAAAATAGCGTCCACGCAAGATCAGATTTGTATTCATTCGAAACTATAACATAATGTCACGTATAATAAGGGCTAAAACAGCGTCCACGCAAGATAGAAAATAATGTGTATGTGTTAGTGCTGGAGAAAAAAATCATTTCAGTTAGTTTCAGAGGATCACATATCCACAGATGAATGCATTTAATTTTAGTTAGAATTTGAAGTGTCACAGCTTTTTGATAATTATTTAATTATTATACCACCTTACATATTATGACCTATGTCTGATGATGAAATGATATTATGACTTTATTTTTGACGTTTCAATTTTAAGATTGCCAGCGAGGATATGAACAACATATATTTTTAATGTTATATGTTATAATATAACTTATATCCCTCGCTTAAAGATATCTACTGACCCTTTTACAGAAAATTACTGACCATTTTACAGTTAAAAACTGACCCAAAATTAATTATTAACCGACCATTTATTATTTTTAACTGTCCGTTTTAAGTATTTATTACTGACCGTTTTAAGTATTTATAACTGACCATTTATCGAATTAGAAACTGACCAAATTATTACTAGTCCTATTTTGCGCGGGCAAAAAAATTGTGCCATCGCTGCAAACATTAAATGGAGAGACATCTTTGGGAGTATCTTAAATTATATCTACGATGTTATCTTGTGTTTGTGTTGTTTCACTGTTTTTTATTAGGGATATGTTTTATTTTCACTGATTTTGAGATTTTTTTTTTGTTAGTTCATTGTATGAATCTTAATAATTATTCAAAGTAAAATTGAAATTGCGCAACTCTTTCAACACTTATCAATTACTAGAAACTAATTTCCAAGTAAATATATTGACTAGTTGGAGGTAGAGAAAAACTCTTCTTTATGCTCTTCATTGAGTAATTTGCCATAACATAATATTGTGTTACTAATTGTGACACGTGTTTCGCCTCTTTCAAAAGCATCTTTGGACTTAATATTTTAAAGTTTGCTTAAGTAATAAAGCAAAATTATTTCTAATGTGTATTTTGATATTTAAGTTTTTTAAATATTTTATAAAAATGATCTGTCACAAAGTTACCGCAGAATCCATCGAAAGTACTTCGTCAGTTGTCAATTCTGAAATTGTTAATTTTTCAAAGCCTTCTCTGTCAATTGTGTCTATTAAAAGCGGTGGCAGAATCTAGTTTTTTTAAAGCCATGTTGAATAAAAGTATCAGTGTAAAAAATAGTCCGTCCCGATCTTAAAACCGTCTAATTTCGAAGCCGTGTAAAATGACGATTGTGTGTATTTTTTTTTGTTTATTTCATTATATTACGTCAGCAACTATAAATTTATATTTTTATTTTATCGCTTCTCAAAAACCGGATTTTTGACAAACTGTAAGCTAGAGATGACAATGCACCGATAATTCTTAGAATTTGTCATACATGTCCATGGCTGTCACGTGATCAAAACTAGAGTATCGTTACGCAAATGAAGATTTCCGTACCAATTCCCTTTCCCCCAGAGAGCGTTCTTTCGGAATTGTACCGCTTGGTCGATACATACTAACACCTCCTAGTATGGTAGGACATCAGCACTCTCTCGAACGATCTTTTGTTCGCCTCAGTCAATGAGTTTAAGATATCAGGAAATAAATTCATTCTTGTAATACGGGCGGCTCGCTCCCAAATGTCTCTGGCTGTGTCACTCCGAGTGCACGGTTAATCTCATGTTAAGTGCAATAACCCATAAATAAAATTGCTTATCTCGCTTGACGTTTTTAACGATCTTTTGTTCCAACGGTCTTCTACCTACAAGAACCGCTTTTTTTACCAGTTAGAGTTTTAAACTCCTCGAGTGCACTTGTTTGCAAGATTGGTCGAGGTATCCTCCCTCCTTCGAGTATCTTTTAATCGCGTACAGTCCCTAGTATCGGCTTTTCGCAATTTTTAATCAGTATTTGTGTAATTTTAAGTATAACTTCTGTGTTTTATTTTTGTGTGTAATTTAAATATAACTTGAGTACCGAACTTTAATAAATTGTGTGTGCAATAGCACTATTTGACATTCTGAGATCGTTTTTATTAAAGAGCATCCTGATTCTCCATCTCCGATCCCTAAATTCCTCTCCTCGAGTGACGGACGGAGGTTTTCTCTTGTTTTACGAGAGAACCCGAATCAAGGTCGTCTCAATACATACTTCTCGACTCAAAAGCGCGTAATATTATAATAATATTGTAAGATTCGAAAAAGAGATATGTAGGTCCTCAACTGAATTTCTCAGTTAAATTGTTTTTTGTGTAAAAATGATAATATATTATGTTTTTACTTCTGATGAATTTAAATAAAATGAAATATCCAATACTGGCAAACAATGATTAAAAATATTTTCCTATATTCGACTTATTGTTATTTATAATTGTATTAAAAATACGATTTCTTCAAAGCCGTTAAAATTTTAACAAAATAATTAGTAAATGCGAGATTGTATCCATTCGAAAAAACTATTCTCTTGCCATATATATTATATTATCAACCAAAAACATTATTGGTAAGAAAACGTTACCTTTTTATGAATCGCACTTAATATAGCGACAGCCGGAATAATACAAATATATTATTATGGACTTTCCAAACAGCTGTATAGTTCTGGGAATATTAGGTCTCGACGCATCTCCGTTGGTCAAAAAATAATAATAATGGCCTAGGTTGCCATATGCCTTAGGGTGTCATCGGCGGACGTCGTCGATAAAGACAGTCTGAGACATTGCAATTTAGATGCTGGATTCAAATATCAAGCACATAATGATCGCAATTCATTCCACATGATTTTCTCCGCTTAATCCGTCATTTTAAAATAAATTAAAGGTTTAAATGATAGCAAGGATATATTTATGAGCAAATACACATTTAAAAAAATACTTTTTGCTTAAAATAGGGACCTTTTATGACGATTGCTTGCCGACGCTCATGAAAGCGCCCCATGGCAGAATACGACAGATTTTTGGCATGGCTGGAGAGGGGTTAAGCAATGTAAAATCGCCAAGCTAGAAGTAAAATAAAAGAGGAACCCCGGATTCAGCAATAAACTTCATGGTATTTAGTAAATATTAGTCCAGCTGTTGAATTTTACGTACCAAGACCTGATGTACAACTGAATATCTTCATGTTAGGTTAAACGACCTTTTGAATTGATTTTTAATCACATTGATTGCATGCGAATCTTTTTTTCCCTGAATCTATCATTTCGTGTGTTTTTACCAGGGCTGTGGAGTCGGTGAAAAAAATTTCGACTCCGACCCCAGCATTGACCAAAACCACGACTCCGACTCCAACCAAAAAAAGTTCAATATCGTGACTTTTTTCCCCCAATTTTCCTAGTTACATGTATTCAATTAAATATCAACCCTATAAATGCGACCAAAAGCCAAATTTGACATAAAAAATGCAAAAATAAAAATTTCAAACTTTTTAAATTTCCGACTCCGAGTACGACTCCGGCCAAATTGCCGCGACGACTCCGACTCGGCCAAAAAGCTTCGACTCCGACTCTACAGCCCTGGTTTTTACCACACGTGCACTGAATATGCATTAAATACAGAATTTTCAAATGACAAATCGTGCATGTCAAGTCAAACGACCTTTTGCATAGAGTTATAATCACATTGATCGCATGCGAATTCATGGGATAAAATAACTGACAGTTGTGTTTCAAATGCACTACGGACAGGCTACTTTGACAAGAAATACTCATTTAAGGATAGCTATATTGCAGGACATGAGATATTCGGTCCAATGATTCAACAAGAAATGGATTTGGAGGGAATTCAGAACGGAATTCAGAATTTGATTAGTTATGACGATGTTCCAGAAGAAGATGACATGACTGCATTCGAATAAATTTAAAATATATGTGAATTCTTATCTATCTATATATATAAAAATGAATGTCTGTATGTATGTCCGCTATGGACTACTAAACCGCTCGACCGATCGATGTGAAACTTTACAAATTTATTGAGTGCACCCCCGCGATGGTTTCTGGCCTACATAAAATTCAAAATTATATAAAGGAAGTAGCAAGAACAAATAATAATCAAAAAAATACAACTTCTGTTTCTGAAAAAAAAAAATATCACAAACACCCGAAAGGTGTCTAATTTTACCCGAATTGACTGTTGCATATTTATATATTTATATGTCATGGCCTGTAGCGTTTTTGGTTCTGATTTTAATTTAACATAATATACAATTTAATTCAATCGTCACATACAGGTTGTTAAATATGTTGTTAAATCTGAAAAGAATATAAATAATTATTGCATCATTACTGAATTTATTTTCGGAATTTTAAAACGCATAGCAACTACCTAAAGAGAAATGTAAAAAAAACATTATTCACTCTACTTTCAAATAATAATCAAGAAGTTGACAATTCAAATTCGTACCGAAATCTTTACTGCAAGAGTGCCGGAATATTGTTTATGGCTGTAGATTTTGTTTCTAAATATAAGCTTTTAGTAAAATTGTTCTTTCTATTTTAAGCAAATAATTAAATTATGTGACTGCCTCTATCTGGAAATATTATTAGTTGGTATTTTGTGGTCGCAATTTTTAAACTCGATTTCATACTTAATGTTACAAAGTATTCTTTGGGATCTTCTATTATAATTATTCGAACAATCAAAAACAGAACATTTTAAATACTATCGTAAACTTTATACTTTTTAAATTAATATTATGTATTTGCTTCCAAATAACTGAACTTAAGAAATTAGTTCATTTCATGCGGTAATTTTTCATAGAACATGTCACAAATTTGCCTCTATGGTCGTAATATTTGATAAAATTCACAAGCTGTCAAACTAAAACTTATCATTTTTTTTTAAATAACTGACCATTTAAATTAAAAACTGACCGTTTTTAATAAATAACTAACCATTAAAATATATAACTAACCGTTTTATTTAATAACTGACCATATTCACACTGATACAATGACAACTGACCGTTTATAATATTAACTGACCATTTTGATTTTTAACTGACCATTTATTTATTTAACTGACCAAAACTTTAATTAGTTACTGACCCATTAAATACAGGCCATTAAAAAAGCACCGCGAACAGCCTTGTGACAGAGACTGAAAGTATTCGATTATTTCTTCACTCGATGATTTCTTAATAATTAAAGCATAAGAAATACAGTGACTTCTATGATTTGATCTTTAGCTTGATAACATTTTCGAAGAAAGTACTAAAAATGTTTTATTATTTTTATTATAATGCCTTTCCACCAAGTATTGACAGTGAACACCTTAAAAGTGATTTTCGAAGAATTGATTTTTGAAGTTAGACTTCTTTATGCGCGTTATGCAAAACTGTCATCACCGTCACACGAAAATTCGCAGGTTGCGCATGTTGGCAGGCGACGAGCGTTATGAAAGTACGAATTATATATGAGGAGCTAATTTTCAAAAGTGGAAAATTCCAAAATACTTTTTTTCAACTGCCAGTTTTCGATTAAACTTTTGATCCCTTTTTTATTCACATGGAAATGTTTAAAGTGTTCCTTAATTTGAACATTTGTTACAAATATTGATAGTAAACACAAATTTATGAGGAAAATTAATGAAAATATCTCACATTTTCAGTGTTTCAACAAATGGATTTGTCCAATTTTGAAAACAAGCTCCTCATATGTGCTAATAAATTAAATTCAGTAGTGACAGAAATTGAATATTTTAATTAATTTAACACCGCCCTATATGGTAGGTCATCAGAACTCTCTCGAACGATCTATTTTTCACCTCAGTCTATGAGTTTAAATCGATATCAGAATATTCAGTCTAATAATACTCTATATTGAAATCTATAGCGATTCAATATAGAGTAATTTTTAAAATTGTAAAAGCGACATTTTAGCGCAGCGTTCCCGGATTGGTATTCGCACAGCCGGCTCGCTCTAAATATCGCTGTCTCTGTTACGCCCGGACTGCGTGAGATACGTGGTATTTCACGCAGACTCCTCTGGACCAAAAAAAATAGTACCGCGAACGCACTTCTGCTCCATTTGGACCGCGGCCAAAGGAGGCATCATCCGCTACAAACGGACGATAAGGGGCAGATAATAGTCGGTTTTATGTTCAATCTGTCTGTCAGGGATTACAGAGCCTGGAGTGTGCACTTAATAGCCATATAAAGCTTGCTAAATTGGTCGAGGTTCGCCTCCCATAATTCAAGTATTGGACAAGTAGCCATCAAACTCTCAATCTCCTCCCCCTAAAAACCTAAATTCGCGTTTCAATCCTGAAATCGGCGTCGCAATCGCAATCGTGTAATCGTGTTTGTGTTTGTAATATAACTTCTGTGTTTGTGTTTTAACCTTAAAAATAAATTATATGTGTGAGCTAATCGCACAGTTTAACATTCTGAGATCGTTTTTATTAAGAGCATCCTGATTCTTCCTCTCCGATCCCTAAATTCCTCTCCCCGAGTGACGGACGGAGGTTCTCTCTCATTTAACGAGAGAACCCGAATCAAGGTCGTCTCAATATTATTTACTATTCGTAGTGATTAATATTATTTACTACTAGTGAAAAAAATTGTGCTTATATAATTTTTAAAGTGCATCAATATAATTCAGGTTAACTATCCATATGTATTAATTATTGATATAAATTAAAATATGATTAATTATTGGTAATGGTGTAGGCTATGTACCCCAAGTGATAGCTCAAATGCAAAATGGAATCCATCGTCAGTGTTCCCTATTATTGTATATTTAAATCGCCAAAATAACCGCCAAATTAACCGTCAAATTAATTAAACGTTTTGACTTGTTCGAACAATCAGTTCGTGTCAGTCAGTTAAGATGACAGGTAGACGTAATAGGTAGTG
Organism: Himalopsyche kuldschensis; assembly: GCA_028554975.1. Lineage (NCBI taxonomy): Eukaryota > Metazoa > Arthropoda > Insecta > Trichoptera > Rhyacophilidae > Himalopsyche > Himalopsyche kuldschensis. Next base: position 49,388 of record JAHFWI010000124.1, on the reverse strand, counting down.
GTTAATAAACAATTATAGTGTTTAGGTTAGGTTAAGTTAGGTTATTAATTATTGTGAATTACAATTATATTTAAATACCTAACCTAACCTAACTTAACCTAACCTAATGACATTTAAATCTCTGTAGCAGTTGGATTAGCGGAGACCGGAAATGATTTTTTTTATTAATGATAATCATTAGCAAGCTTTCGAGCTTTTGCAATAGTTCAAGAGCTATTGATTGATGCAACTTTGACAGCACAGTCGTTTTAGTCGTGTTGATCGATTTTTCCTCCTCTACTTTTATATTCTATCTTATCGGGGCCTGAAAGATCTTCATCTCTTTTTCGTAGCATCTCGCAATTGTAAGTCTTTTCTGTCATTTTAAATATAGCACCAACAGCGAATGCTATAAAGTGGTGAACGATTCGGGTTTCGCCTTCCGGCATCCACAAGCAAGAAGTATTCGAATGTTCTTGTTCTTGCATTAAATAAATTATGTAATGTAGAAAATTCAAACAATTCAAATTCGGAAATAAAACGTTATAAAGCTACAGCTTTGCAATTAAACAACACTAGATTTAAAATTCTCATATTCACACCAACGGAAATTTTAAGCAATTCGTTATTTTGGATGGTTAAAGTTCAAGCCCAACTCACTAAAGCAGTTATCCTACATTGTAGCGAAAGCACTTGTTGATCGATAGATTGTTATTGTGTATAGTAGTTATCTGGCTTGAAATCATTTCACGTTATTGTCGGTTTATCAGTGTTTTTTTTGGTTTTTCCTAATTTCATTTGTAACATTTATGAAGCTGAATAATTTTGATGTTTTAAAATTCTATAAAATTGAATTAAAAATACTCAATACCAAAAGAATTTTCATATATTCTCTTTGAAGAATATACTGTATTTTGTTAACTATTTTAAATGTCACGCCACAAAATATATATAACACACGAGAGAGTACATAGATCGGGACTTTTTTAGGGCGTGCCATATTAAAAATTTGATTCCATTGTTTTTTTTCATTCCCAGTTCAGACAAGCCGACAACACTTCTGCTGCACAAAGGAATTTACGTGAGAACGTGATGCTAACCTGCACGGCTGTCGGGCATCCGAATCCACAGCCGAAGAATCCCGAATACTGTCAGACGTAAATGTGCATTGATAACATTTTTATTCGGATGGCAAAATATTTTAATTTTTGTGGGGCCACACGTTAGAAGTGCCTATGTGAAATATATCAATTGTTTGTTACTAAAAATATTTTGGGGATGTTTTTTCTGAAGGTTTATTGAAATTTATGGTATCTATTTAGTGTTGATTTTCCGCTCTTTATCTGCCGAAATGAAAAGAACACTTCCAATACTAATATATCTCAACTCCTGATCATCCATGTGGACATAGACATTTCTTAGAAACTGCATATATATATTGCAACATTATTTTGAGATAAAAATAAGCTATTTTTATATGCCATTTATTTTCGATCGAATGACATAGGGATTTGTAGCACGAGAGGAAATAGTATGTGATGTCCAAATAAACAAAATTTGACAAATGCACTTTCTCTCTTGAAGCTCATATACAAACATACAATGTATATACAAACATGTAATAGCCTTGTTTCATCTGTTTGCTTGTGAGGCAAAGCAAAACACAGCACGCATATTACCGTTCGCATTGAGAGTATTGAGTGAATCCCGACAGGTGGCACTGCCAACATGTACATATATTTTTAATAATATAACCATGAAATGGGGTAAATAATAGGAAAAGTTTTTCGTTACTTTATGTCTGTAAATATTCATACTTGCTTCATATTCGTGGAGCAACTGTAATTGGCTTACACTGCCTTTGAAGGCTTTTACAGAATGAAGCAGAAAAAATATTTGAATTTGAATTGTTTGAAGTGTGTACTTTATTATGAGCTTTGTCGCTAATGAGCCGGGTTTCGCCTTTCAGCATTAATTAATGTTTTATAAAATGACGTTCAATGAGGACGCTCGGTGTTTAGATATATTGTAAATAGAACAAATCGACACATTTTTTATTTTATTTGAAAGTATATTTTAAAGAACTAAGTGTAAAATATAACGTAATCCAAATACCCACCGAAACTTAAATTGTGACAAGTATTCAGAAAGTCACGTTTTCAAAGGCTTGAGAGCATAAATCTGGCTGAATTTTCCGTAAGATAATTTTTAAGCTAACATGGAGGGCGTCATAAAATGTAAATGCCTCAAACCTAAAAATACAAGTGCAACTCACCCAAACTCTCAAGTGAGTGGCAACACACACATTATGAGACTCCTATGCTGTCTTATTTCGAAGATTTTTAAAATGAGCTTCGTATGTGATTATCCATCTTCTCGTAGATGGCATACTAAAATTTACACGAATAAGAGAAATCATTCACAAACCAACAGAAGGTGCAAAGTGATCAAACTGCTGGGATCGGACAAGTTTGTTAATAACTCCGGTATTATAGTTCAGGGGTGCATGAAATAGTCACCCTAGTGGGTCTGAATAAAGTTGGCATTTTTCGAACCGATTGCTTCACAAAACTAAACGCTGAAATCGGCGGCGGAATGATTTTCATTTGATTCACTATTATGCCATTTACACGTGACTGATGCCGCGACCTCAGAATCTCGTGTACTTATCGAGCCAAAGGTTTTCGAATCACCTCGATCGTTGTGATAGAGATAGCCTCCATCAATCATGTTGCTTACGTTATTGCAATCATAACGACGTCATGATCCAGACATGAAATTAATGCTTTCTAAAACAATAACGCTTCAATCGGCGACGAATTAATCTTCATTTGTTTAACTATTGTGCTATTTACACATGACTGAGGCCACGACCTTAGAATCTCGTATACTTATCGAGCGAAACGTTATCGGATCGGCTCGATCGTTGTGATAAAGATAGTCCCCATCTCTCATGTTGCTTCTGTTATTGCAATCATGATGACGACATGATCCAGACAAGTAATTAATGCATATTATATTTAATCACGCCTTTATCTCAACATGACAGTGCAATTCATCCAAACTCTTCAGTGAGTGACAACATAGCAATAATGCGATTCCTATACTGTTTCTTTCGAGATTTTTTTAATGATCTTCATATATGATCTTCTGTGATTATCCAGAAGACAGTCTCCATCTCTAATGTTGCTACTGTTATTGCAATAATGATGACGTCATGATCCAGACATGAAATAAATGCTTATTCCATTTAATCATGCCTTTATCTCATCCAAACTCTTCAGTGAGTGACAACATAGCAATAATGCGATTCCTATACTGTTTCTTTCGAGATTTTTTTAATGATCTTCATATATGATCTTCTGTGATTATCCAGAAGACAGTCTCCATCTCTAATGTTGCTACTGTTATTGCAATAATGATGACGTCATGACCCAGACATGAAATAAATGCTTATTCCATTTAATCATGCCTTTATCTTAACATGACAGTGCAACTCATCCAAACTCTTCAGTGAGTGACAACATAGCAATAATGCGATTCCTATACTGTTTCTTTCGAGATTTTTTAAATGATCTACATATATGATCTTCTGTGATTATCCACAAGACAGGAGGTGCAAAGTGCACAATTTGCTGCGATCGGGCAAGGTCGTAAAACTCCGATTTTATATTTCAGGGTTGCATGAAATGGTCACGCTTATGGGTCCGAATAAAGTTGGATTTTTTCGACCCGATTGCTTAAAAAACCTTACGCCTCAATCGGCGACGGTTTGATCTTCATTTGTTTAACAATAGTATTATTTTAACGTTACTAATGATGCGATCTAAGAATCTCGTATACTTATCGAGCCAAACGTTATCGGATCGGCTCGATCGTTGTGATAAAGATAGCCTCCATCTCTCATGTTGCTTCTGTTATTGCAATAATGATGACGTCATGATCCAGACAAGAAATAAATGCTTATTCCATTTTTTCATGCCTTTATCTAAACATGACAGTGCAACTCATCCAAACTGTTCAGTGAGTGACAACATAGCAATAGTGCGATTCCTATACTGTTTCTTTCGAGATTTTTTCAAATTGGCTGCATATACGATCTTCCCTTATCTATCTTCTCGCTTATGACATATGTCGATGTCGATCAAAAAGGGAATTTGTTTAAAAACCAACAGAAGCTGCGAAGTGCACAAGTGCATTGGATAAATTTTTAATCCTCCTTTTGTTACCAAAGCACAAAACATTATTACAAATTTTATGACGCCACCACTTGAAACTTAATACATTTCTAGAAATTTATTTTATTATCGTGTTAGTCCAAATAGATCGTGTTCTGTTTATCACTTCTCCGACAGAACATTGGCGCATCTGACTATAGCCTTAATTTTCTGTTGGAGTTCATTATTTTTCTGATTGATATCCTTGAATTTTCCTCAAGTGGGTTTTTCGAAATGAAAAAATCAACTTAGTTATAGTTACATATGGCGCTTTAATGTTGTCTCTTCTTATATAAATAGACTTTACACTAAACAAAAACCAATTGCTTGAAACATTTTACATCAACATATCAAAAATTAAGCATGCCAACTCTTGAAATACTACGAAGTGTCAAAAAGATGTTAACAGACCAGTCTAGTAACATAATTATTCTGAAATTATTTAAAATTGTAAGCGTCTTATGTTTTCAATTATATGGAAAAAATATTAATGATTTTACTTTTTTAATTTTATTTATCTAACCGATGATCCTTTATCAAAGGTCTAAAAAAAAAAATCAGTTAAATATTGTTCATATCTTCTTTGTATACAATGTTACTCTGTATAATTATGTATGAATGTAAATATTTTTTTTTGAGCATTACTTTTATATCAAATACGATATCTGCTACGCATTTAAGATAATGCTGCTGTCAAAAACTGTTAACCCGAAAAGCATACAAGTCAAATTGTTTGTTGAATGACGATGTTAATTCAAATCTTTGTCATATTTCATAAATCATAAAATTAATTTATTCAACAGTTATATTTATTTTGAAATATTGTTATATGTATATTAAATTCACTGTGTCATATCAATCGCAAATTATGCATTTTTCACAAAAAATATGAGAATGGCAAGAGATAATGACTAAATACTTGGACATACAAATGCGGCCATACCACTCAAAGGGTTAACGTCTTTTGCAATTATAATAATTATAAACTTGTAATCAACTCCATTTTTAGACCGTTCATACTTTCGACTTCTCTGCATGCATTTGCGATTTTTTCAATGCAACGATAAGGAAATATTTATTTCTAAAATATTGCGTGTTGTGTTGCTTAGTGAATTTCCTCTTGTTAATTAATTTCTTAAAATTGTCTTGTCTTTCTCAATGTGATATAAATAATCCTGGATATATTTATAAGCCATCAATTGAAAATGCTCGCGATGAGCTTTACCGGTTTTTATCATAACATACTATATGTGGAAGTAGTTAAAAATGTCTTTTATTTATTTTAATGTAATTCCACAGAAAATTGATTGTTAACGTGTTAAAAGTGAAATGTTAAAATAAACAGGAGAGCTAATAAAATAATGTGAACTGTATTTATGAACGATATAATGTCTCATCATTGTTTCTTACCGATTTTATTTGAATATGTCAATGCACATGTACTTTTTCCGTAAACCAAAGTATTTACTTTCTGTCTATATGACTGAAATTTCTAAAAATAAGCCTGTTGTGTCTTAGCAATACGTATCACTGTGAAAAAAAACATTTATTCCGATTGAATCTGTAAAAATAAAATATTATGTAACTGTTCAGATTTGTTTTATTTTATCCCACAATAAAGATTCTCCTTTCTTTTAAGAATAATTGAAGGAATCTCGCCATCAAAGATAATGGGCTTATGAATGAGGAAAAACCTCGAAATAAGTATTTCACATTTAACTAACGTTTCTATAGTAGAGTAAGCTTCGATAGTGCATTAAAATGTTCACCGATCAATGTTCCTTAGTAAAAACTTATTCTGACGAAATTTTTCCTGTTATCGTTGTTCGAGGGGTGGTCGTTCCTAGTTTTGAAGAACGAAAAATATAGCCACTGTGAAATAACAAGTAATTAAGTCATTAATAAGATTCTATCCGCTTTATTATGGAATATAAATTTGAATATTATATATCATATCCGATACAGATACCCGCTTACACAAGCATGTACTTATTCCACTCATCATCGGTCTTGAGGAACTCAAACATTAATGATAAAATTGTACCACTACCCTTTTTTCAATACTCAGTTATCAGTGTATGCCCAAACACCACCCAAACACCACCCATGTGTAATATTGTGAGTTGAGATGTTTACATTCATTTCCAGTTTCCACTTAATAATCTAATCCTATACACGGATAAAGCGATTAGCTTACTACAGAGAAACCCCGATTCTTAGTTTTTTAAGGGACCGTAAAAAACAAACGGTTAATGCGGGAGAGTTTTAAATATGAGCTCAATAAAATAAACTTTTGAAAACTTATTTATTTATTAGAATTTCTTATTGCATATCTAAAACATTACTTTTTTTCAAAAGTTCCTATCACTACGTTGCTTCTTTGCAGTTTGGTACATCAATTTAAACAAACGCCCCTCAAATTCTTATATTTTTTTAACAGATTCATCTATATCATACATGGGCAAATACCGGCCCGCCGAACTTTTTTGTCCGGCCCTGATTCATCTCGGCAAAGTAATAGATAAAAAATAATATATTTCCAGGGCTGGATAAAAAACTTTTAAACCATATTCCTAGTCTATCAGCTCATAATGATCATACAAACATCACAACAATTCTTATGGACATGAACTGAAGGCACTAATAGAACGATTTGATACGAGGTTTACTGAATTTCAAAACAATGACTCCACATTCGCTATATCTGCTCGTCCGATGTATGCAGATGTAAATAATGTGCCAGCAAATTTACAGATGGAACGTATTGAGCTTCAGGGGTATTTAGTGCTAAAACCACAATTTAACAACATTGCTTTGACGAATTTTTATAAATTATATTTGGTGGAAGAGGAATATACAAATTTACGCGCATTTGCAAGAAAAATCATTCGGTTTTTTGTTAGCACATACACGTGTGAATAGTTTTTTTCGTGTTTGAAACACACTTAATCAAAAATTCTAACGATGAAAACTGTTGGAAATCTCGAAAATTCTATGCGATTATCATTATACCAACGCCATTCTCGGTAGTATCGTAATTCAAGTAAAAACCAACCTTACTCCCACACTCGGCCACACAAAATTTTGTAATCAGTGTATTATATTAAGATTATGTCGTTAATTATATTAGGTAAAGCGAAAAGTAATCGCCGTGATTTTAGTACTAAGAAAAAAAATATTTACCACAAAATTACAAATAATTCATTTTGTAATATACAAATATTTTCTTTCGTTATTTATAATGTCTCTCCACAATTTGGGAAACTTTTCGATGCCTCTTTTGTAGAATTCAGGCTCCTTTGAAATAAAAAAGGCATCTAGATGATTTCAGAATTAAAATTTTTGTTTCGAAGCGAATGTTCCATACTTCGAAATGAATGGTAATCCGATGGAGCAATATCAGGAGAGTGCATGGTCCAAGGCCGACTGTGAAAAATCATGCGGCACCCAAACTACTTGTCTATGCTTCTTTCCCAATATTTTCAAATGATCCTTTACCGTTGATCATGACAGCCGATCTTCTGCGATAGTTCTTTGATGGTTTTTCGAAGATCTGATTCCACTAACGATTTTAATACCTCTTCATAGATTTTTTGAGGTCTTCCTGAATTTGGTTTATTTTACAAATTTCTGCCACCAGTTTTAAATTTGCTAACCACCAACAATCAAAAACACATCGCAACTGCATCTCTTCGATCTCCGGCCGTGACATTTTTTCTATGGGTGCATATATAAAAAAAATGCACTGAAACCAGAACTAGCTTCAAAATAATACCAATATTGAGGTACTTACTCGACGGGAGCCAAGCGCAAACTGGTTTCAAAGCGGTCACTAAAATCACTGTGACTATTTTTCGCTTTACCTAATATAAATAAAAAAATATACAAGTTGTAGCTGAGACGACCAGGGTTTCTTCATCAATCTGACAGCAACAGACAGCATCTTCCATAGCGTTCGATGAAAGGAACTTAGGGACAGGTATCTCTTGTAAAGATTTCAATCGGTATCAGTGACGGCTGGTGACTGGGTGCTGGGGGGTGCAAAAGGTAGATTCAACTATTTTTTATTAGGAAGAGAAACAGTTGGTATTGCGAACATCTGAATTGAAAGTCCATGCTATAGAAGTGTTTTAAAATCCAATGAATAGGAAAGAACTCAAAAATGGTTGAATCTTCCATTGCACCCCCCAACACCCCGTCACCAGCCGTCACTGATCGGTATTATCTTGACCTCACTCTATCTGAGTGTGGGCTAGTTTATTGCTCAAATTACAATTACAAAAAATACAGACAATATTGCAGTTGTAACTACAGACATGTAATTGCAGTTAAAACTAAAGGATTACAATCGTGGTTAAAAAAACCTTTGACCAAAACAATTATATTGCGACCTCCTGCCTGCCGAGAGGCCCTGTCGGTCCCTGTGGTCTAGTGGCAAGAGCTTTGTCCTAGCAATCGGGGGGCCCGGGTTCAATCCCCGGCAAGGTTAGATTTTTTCAATTGAAAAAAAAAAGATCTTGGGCTGGGTGTTATGTTATTTATCGTTGATTTTGTGCACAACTGATACATTATTTACCATCGAGTTAATCTCGTGTGACTTTCACAACTCAGAATATTTGGCGCATTGGCGCAAGCTGTAATGCCAAATATTTAAAAAAAAAAAAATAAAAAAAGACTGTTGACTTCGGATGAACGATAACGACTGACTCTATTTCGTTTTTTTTTTTCTACCTTTACTTTCCTGCTGAAACTATATGTGGGGTCCGCTAGGCGGGCTCCTAGTTTCCTGGTTATTTTTATTGCTAGGGTGGATACAGACTAAGTCTTTGTTTCCCTTTCCCGCATGTAAGCTAGCTAAGTATTGACTTCCTAAAAGATTCTGCCAGCTGAGGGCTTTGTGTGGGGATAACACTTAAGAAAAACCCCTTACAAGAATGATTGTCTTGAAATCATTAAAAATTTTCAATTCTTACCAGGAATTGCTCGTAATTTTTGCGTAAACTTGATGAGTTTACTTGTTGTTGTAATAGACATGCCCAGTCCTTAACTGTAACTGAATCGACGAGCCTAGCTCGTAGCTTAAGATGTATCTCTTAGGGCGTTAGTTTGGAAGCTGACAGGGCTGCTGGCTTCTTCCACGCTTGCCTCCACTGTTGAAGAAATTGCTGTAGGAGAAAGGTGGGTGGAGCATAGGGTTTGAGACATTGTCCTGACGAGGATCTTAGAGGCCTTTAGTTGGTTTTTAAAATTTGATATTTTCACAGCTCGGAAAGTTGGAGCGAGGTGAGGACCCTGCTTCAGGCTTTCCATTGAGATGACCTAGATCTCAATTCTCTTGTAAAATGAGAGAGGGCCCTTGATCTGTCTCTCGGGAAGAGGAAATGATGATTCGGAGGGGAGAGAAAGTAGGAGGCTCTGATTTAAACGATCTCAAAGGGTAGACAAGTGCGATTAGCACTCGCACAATTTATTCTCGTATTTAGACGATTACACAAGTTACACGGAGTTTACAAATAACGCAATTGCAGAAGCTATACACAGAATTTAGTTTTAAATTACAAGATAACGATTCGATACCTTCTCAGGATTTTATACGGTTAGAGAGAGTATTAGTAGAGTGAAGGCGACCCTCGAAACTTACAATGAAGGGAGTATCCTCGACCTTCTGCAAGATTTATACGACTGATCCGCAATCACGTCTCTCTAATCTCTCTGTAACTTAGACTGACTTTTTGGAAAGAAAACAGGCTCTTATATTTACCTCTCTGTCCGTTGTCAGCGGAATAGGTTTCTCCGAGCGTGATCTGTATAGCGCAGAATCTTTGTCTTGAGATGCGCTATCTGTACCGTTTGCATCCGGTCCAGTGGAGTCTGCGTGAAATACCAAGTATCTCACGCAGTCAGGGCGTAAAAGAGTAAGATATATTTAGAGCGAGGTGGCTGTGCGTATACATCCAAGGTAACGCCACGCCGAGATGTCGCTTTTACAAACTTTAAAAATTACTCTATATTGAATCGCTACAGATTTCAATATAGAGGATGATTAGACAAAATTTACTTCCTGATATCGACTTAAACTCAAAGACTGAGGTGATAGATAGATCGTTCGAGAGAGTGCTGATGTCCTAAAAAACAATAAGGTATCAAATTCCCTTACTTCTGATAATCAGCGACTATCTCGGACGTCTTCCTTAATCAATAGTTTCGCAAGCAAGGTATAATAACACAACAAAACAAACAAAACACAGTAATATCAAAAAAAAATAGAAATAACTGTCTGAAGAACAGCGATAGCTCAAAGTAAGAAAAAAAATACCAGCATGGAAAATAAAAATACAGTGGTGACAAGACAAGCAAAATTAAAACATACATTAAAAATTCATCATTCAAAAGAATAATAACACATTTTTTAGTACTTTTTCCACATCTGATGTGGAAAATATCAGATGTGGAAAAAGTACTGAAAAATGTGTTATTATTTTTATTATAATGCCTATCCACCAAGTATTGACAGTGAACACCTTAAAAGTGATTCAAAAGAAGTTAGATTAAAAACATTTTCGTATAAAAGGCAAGTAATTTAAGGTTGTTAAACATTTTTCTTGTTTAAATAAAAACAAAGGCAAGTATATCACGTTAAAACAAGGCAAGTAATTTAAGCTTTTCAAACATTTTTCTTGTTTAAAAACAAAGGCAAGTATATCACGTTAAAACAAAATAAAACAAAAATAGAACAAAGTCAAATTACACAGGACACTAAATCACACAGAGTTATATCACTATAGGGACCGGACTCGTACGAATGGTGGGCGCGGTGGCGTCGTAGGGGCGTCGGTTTCTGGCGTCGGCTGCTCGACGTCGGAGGAAGGTTCAGCGAAAGGCTGCGGCACGGGGTGGAGATCATCGACGTGTCTCTTCCGGGCGGCTCCCCTCACGTTCACCCAGTAGGTATGGGGCGAGTTCTTAGCGATTATCGCGAACGGACCTTCCCACCTGGGCATTAACGTTTGGGGGGCGTTATATTTGGACAGGGTCGTGTTCCGTATGTACGCCTTGTCGCCTGGCTCGAATGTCGGGGCGTCGGTTCTCTCTGCGTTGCCGTAGCGTCGTCTGAAGTAGTTCTCCTGGTGTTGCAGCAGACTGGCATCAGCGTCTGCCCACTGATGGTCTAGGAAGCGTAAAGGCTCGGCGTTCAGTTGCGACCGGCACTCTCCAGGGCGACACATCTCGTAGCCTAACACGACTTGGCTGGGCGTCAGGCCGGTTGCCGCGTTCTCACGCACTCGTAGTGAGAACAGAGTATCTTTCAGCACCTTGTCCCAATGGTCGTACTCGCCGGCCTCTAAGCGGATGCGTAGAGCCTTCTTTATCTCTTGGTTCCTCCTCTCCGTGGGATTAGCGCGCGGATGGTAGTTGGGAGTGGTCCAGTGGTCGCATCCCCACCGATTGAGCGTATCCTTCCAATCTTTGTTACGGAATTGAGGGCTGTTGTCTGTTAAGACGGCCCTGGTGTACTCAAAGCTTTGGAATAAACGTTTAACGTAAAAGTAACGGCAAGGTAGCTGCGGTCGTCGCGGCCGCCAGTGGAAATGCTTCCACCCATCGGGAGAAGAGGTCTGTCACGACCAGTAGATAATTCTTCCTGCCTCTCGTAGTAGGGAAGGGGCCCATATAATCCAGGGCCACCACTTCGAATGGCCTCGTAGTCTCCTTGTGGGATAGCTGCGTAGCCAGCGTTTGTAGCGCGCCGCGCTTCTTTGTGGAACAAGCAGGGCACTGTCGGACGTAGGCCTCTACGTCTCGCCGCCGCTTCTTCCAGTAGAAGCGATTGTTAATCACTCTCCCGGTTTCGTGCGCTCCTGGATGACCTGCACTTAAGTTTTCGTGATACGCGCGAGTTATTTCATGGCGTATCGCAGGAGGCACGTCTGTAAGATACTGGCCATGGTGGTTGACATGGCAGAGGATGTCGTCTCTCACTCGAGTGTTCCGGCATCGGTGGTGGGCATCTGGTTCTCCCAGACTACGGATGCGGGCCTGTACCTTGGGGTCAGCGCACTGGGTGGCAACTACCGCCTCGAACACATCACCGAGTTCTAGTGCCAGAACAGTGGGCGCTACGTCAGTAGCTACGCCCGCAGCTACGTCGGTTGGTATGAACATCCTCTCCACGTCCTCCTCTACTCCTGGCTTGGAGTCGGGATTCCGCGACAGAGCGTCGGGGAGTTAGTTGTCCTTCCCGGCGCAGTGCTCTATCTTGAAGTTGAACTCGGAGAGCATAATCGCCCACCGAGTCAACTTTGCTCGCTCATCTTTGGCCTTATGAAGCCATGTTAAAGCATTATTATCGTTAATTAACGTGAACGGGTGGTCCTCTAGGTACGCTTAGTACCGTTTAATGGCCCACACAGCAGCGAGCGCTTCTTGTTCGTTGCTGTGGTACCGCCGTTCCACCTCGGAGAGACGGGCCCTGGCGTACGAGATAATAACTCGCCCTCCATCATCTCGGGGGTGGAAGAGGACCGCTGCGATTCCGTGCCCACTGGCATCAATCTGCAGGGCGAAGCGCCATGTAAAATCGGGCCGCGCCAACTGCATAGGTTTCCGCAGAGCCTCTTTAACGTTTAACATGGACGCCTGAGCTTGTGGGGTCCATCAAAACTTCGTATCGGTCCTCAAAAAGTCCGTCATCGGGAAGACGAGGTCGGCGAATCCAGGTACATACTCCCGCAACCAATTGCAAAGTCCGAGGAATTCGCGCAGCTCACGGCGCGTGCGCGGGGTAGAGGCCTCCTCTACGCCTCGTAGGTGGCATGGTTGCGGAATATTTCCAGTCGCCGTCACTTGGTGTCCTAAGTAGTCCACCGTATTCCTCCCGATCTGGCATTCATTGCCGGACACGCGCAAGTCATATTGTTCCAGCCTCTCGAATACCAGGCGTAGCTGTCGGAGATTGTCCTCCCACGTATCACTATAGATGATGATATCGTCTAGGTGTACGAGGCAGAATTTCTGTACGTATCCGACAAGTACGTCCTGGCTCATGAGACGCTGGAACGTTCCTGGTGCGCCTTTCAGGCCAAAGGGCATCACCGTGAACTGGTAACACCCTCCGTCTCGAGCATTGAATGCCGTGAGGGCCTTTGTATCTCTATGCAGAGGTAGTTGCCAATATCTTGTTTTCAGATCCAACGAGCAACTTGTCTTTTTCCGGATATTATTTAATAATGTTACTGTTGATATTTTTATTTATTTTTAAAAATTCTAAGCTATTCATTTTCAAACGGTTTTTTATTATAATATTAGAAGATATCAACGAGTAATGGACGAAATTATTTCGTATTATAATTATAATACTTTGAAGACAAAGTGTCTATACATTTTTTTCCATAAGAATAAAAACCATTTACGATCGATTCAACCAAAGCAAGCCATAAATAACTCACACATTGTTTGTAATAATAAAGCAATGTGTTTGAAAAAGATTTCTACGCGAAGGGCGTAGCGTTGCGACAATCAATTATTTATATATATATAAATAATAGATTTTATATATATATAAAATGTATATTATTTATAAATATAAAATATATATTGAGACGACCAGGTTTTCTTCCCAATCTGACTGCGTCAGACAGCGTCATTCTAAGGCGATCGTCGACGGAACTTAGGGACAGGATGTGGAGAAAGGTGTCTCTCGCAAAGTTTTCAAACGGTTTCTCTTTGCCGTAACTCTATCCCAGAGTAGGCTAGTTTATTGTTCTCAAATTAGATTTTCAGTTACACAGATATAATTGTAGTTGCGACTACATTTCAAAGCGTAAGACCAAATGAATAATGTGACTTCCTCCTGTCCGAGAAAGGAGGGCGATAAAAAAAAACTGATGACTTTTGAAAGAAGGATAACGACTGACTCGCTTGGTGGTTATTTTATTTGACAGCCACATTTATACTCCGTGATTCTAGTATGAAAAACAGCTCGACCAATCAACGCAAAGCATTCTGGCCTGAGCTGAATTCAACCAATCACTGCGAAGCCGTCGCAATGAGTCGGTTACATGAATTTATAACAATTTGAATGCATTTATTCGCGTTATATTACTCGTTTGGTCTTATTATTATTGATTGAGGTGATAAATAAGATCGTCTGAGAGAGTTCTGATACCCTACAACATCATGCGGTATCAATATTATTTACATATATAAAATCTAATATTTATATATATATAAAAAAAACTTTGACGTTTTCATACACAAATAATTATTGGTTTATAAAATAATTTGGCTTATAGCACGGTGAAAAAAACAATAAATCTTTTCTGTTCTAACATCCTAATTTCATATGATAATAATAAGTTATTAAATGTGACAGATTGATATTATGTATTTCTCGAATTGAAAGCTAATCTGGGTTTTTAATAAGTGGGGATAAACGTAAATTAGTATTGTATTAAGTTGATTTATTAAGAAATGCATTAAAATTTTGTAATTGATTTATTTATATTAGATAGATACATTAATAATTTGTAATTGCAAAAGCAATAAAAATATAATTCGTGATTTTCGCAAAATATATTTCAATAAATAAACTTATGTTTATATTTTATTTTTGCACCGCCTTTGGTAGAATGTACAAGCGAACAAAAAATCGAAACGAGAAAAAAATATGTTAAAAAAGTGCTACACACTGTTTAAAAATTATCGAACACATTACATCAAGGTATTTTTTATGACTTAATAATGGGAGTTCTCGCTAATTAATCAAAAAGACGTGGCAACCAAAGGGTTAACACTCGTGATCAAGTGTTGAGCCTAACGTCAACTTTAAGTAGGCTTGCCAAAAGGTCTGCTTTTTAAAAAAATGGGTGCGTGTACTTATGTACGCGCGTCAGAAGATATACTTCTTTTGCATCATTAAAAAACAATTTTTAATTGGATGCAAATAATTAATTACAATAAAATAATAAAAGGACTGGAGAAGGATAGTCAACACAGTCAATAAAACTCATTTTAAATTTGAAAAGTTAAATAAATAAATATATATATATTTCTTAAATTAAGTGTAACATAAATTCTCTCATTATGCGAAAGTTATTTTTAAATTATTTTAAATGCCATAGCATCTTCCGGTAATGATTGAATCGGAACTTCAGTTATCATTGACTTATGATAACTAAAATATGATACGAAAAGTTTTGTATTAACAGCGTCGAGATATCGTGTAAATAAAGCATCTATGGTAGTGCCATGTCGTGTTGTCGAAATCAGAGGATTCATGGCTAGATTCAAATCATTTTGAAGGAAATCAATAAGTGGACAAGCATCTTCACGGGGAAAATTGACGTTGAAGTCTCCACTTAAAATTACCGGTAACTTGTCTTCTCCTCTGCCAAAATATTTTCCTCCAGCTGTTGTATATGGCAATAATATTCTTTTCAGGAAATGAATGATGTCGTTAATTTTTTGATTTGGAGTAATGTAAATTACCATCAAAACAATTTTGTTACCATCTTTCATTATGCATTCAGCAACACAAAACTCACCAACTGATGTCACTGTTGAACTTGCCAATTCCACCTGTCTCACAGTCATATCAATATTTGGAGTAATGATATTGGTAGTCATGCATATTCTGATAAATAGCAACACCTCCAGCTCGAACGTTTGATCGCTTATATTGTATTTGCAATTGAAATTTAGTATACTAATCAACTCTTCATTGGCTAACCAGGTTTCATTTAAAAGTAAAACATTCGATTTTTGCATAATTGGATCAATGAGATGAATGGAATGAGCACGAAGACTTTGACAGTTAAAAGTATATATTGTCAACCCTCGCCTTTGATTAATAAAATCTAACAGATCATTGGTGATAGTTTGTAAGCGATTAAGCGAGAGTCTACGGAATTCTTCTTGAAGACTATTTATAGCTGTGGATGCTCTTCGGCCATGATAGAAAGTTGTATCATTGTCTTTTGTTGTTGTAATGTACAAACCTTGAAGACTAGTCACCCGCGTTAATGCAACATACACTAATGATAGTTGATGTCTTTTATCATATTCATAAACAATTTCTGGGTATGGACTTCCCTGAGATTTATGAATCGTAGTTGCACAAGCGCAAACTAAAGGTAGATGCGATCGATAAACATTTATCGTTTTGTTGTTATTAAGTGGAATAGTTGCAGATCTTCTTGCTATCGGTACAGCATGCGTTGTTCCCAACCACCACCCGCCACGGCCGTACGTTCTGGTTTCAGCAGACGTGTCCCGTGGCGTAACAACGTGAAGCGTATCTGTTCAGTTTTGATCGCAGGAATTGTCCGAGAGCAGAAGCTCAAGTACTTGGAGGCTTGCACTTAAGTGTGCTGATTGTCTCTATCATTTAAGTTTAAAATATTAAAAAAATGCAAAACAGTGAAATGACTCTAGTTTCCGATCGCGAAGCGGGGGGACTATACGAATAGGTCCGCTCTGTTGCCGTACGACGCCGCAAATTTGCTGAAGGCCGCGTAATTCAATTTACTAGCCACCAAGTCCGCATGTCCCGTGGGTCCGACAGAAGGTCTTACCACCTTGAGCAACTCTTCTCTTTCTCCCGACATTAATGGACAATCCCACAGTATGTGGTCAACATCCTGTATTTCGCCGCATTTGCATGTCGGCCCATCTACCCTCCGGCCAAGCTGGAAGAGCTTGGCAGCGAAACCACCATGGCCAGATATGAACTGGCTGGTCCAATGATTAACAAAAAGTCCTCTCGAGACCTCCATTCGCCACTTGACGGCCGGAAAAAAATTTATGAGTTTGCCGCCCCTTTAGGGAGGCGTCCCACCGCGTCTGCCAGACCCGAAGCGCTTCCTCCACTGCATGGGCGCGAAAGGCTTCCAGGCGAAGGTGCCTGTCAATATTTGCAAGCCCCGGGGGGGGAGCCATCATCTGGTGTCCGATCATGGCAGATCTTCCCGCCATAAAATGGGTCACAGCGCCCCGAACCTGTATGTGCAAGTCCAACGGCAGGACGCCTGCCATTACCGGCAGGGCCTCGTTGCTAGTCGTGCGATATGCTTTTGTCATTGCGATAAGCGCCGTGCGTTGTCCGGTTATTAAGATTCTACGTATAAAGTTGAGCCGACATCTGTCAGACCACGCACTAGCCGCGTAGCCTACAATGCCCATAAAAATGGCGTCGTATGCTATCCTTAAGGCTCGTTTTTTCAAACCCCAGTCGCTCCCGGACCGGCGCCCGATCTGGAGGAAGGCCCGACTGGCCTTGCACACCGAGACTCGAGCGTGCCGTGAGAAACTCAATTTACTGTCTAATACAATCCCCAGATAGGTGACCATCTCGGCCGTCCTAACCGAGGTGGTGCCCATACGGATATTCGGCGGCCTAGCAAGGATGTTAAGTGAATTGCTCCCCTTGAGGAGGAGAGCCTCGGTTTTGTTTGGTGCAAATGTAAGCTTGTGTTCGGTACCCCAGGCAGCAATGATTTTAAGGGCCTGGTTGGCGGCTGTTTCAAGGCCCAAGCGGGAGTCCGCCTCTACCATAAGTAGGGCGTCATCCGCATAGGCAATGAGGCCGCAACCCTGCGGAAGCAACAGTGACAGAAGGTCATCAAATAAGACGTTCCAGAGTAGGGGGCCCAGGATGGAGCCCTGAAGACACCCCATGCTGGTTTTACGCGTGACTACGGATTCTCCGGTGTCGTAGAGGACGACCCGGTTAGTGAAATAGCTTCGAATGAGCTTAAAAAGGTCTTCCGGGACCTGTCTGAGCTTTAATTTGTATAAAATAAGAGGCCAAGAAGCGTTGTCAAAGGCACCGGCGATGTCCAGGAAGACGCCCAGCACATATTTGCGGGCTGTGCGCCGAACCGTGGACATAACGTGTTGTATTGCATCCTCCGTACATTTGCCCGGTCTGAATCCAAACTGGACCCGAGATAAGGGGGAGACTCTATTCAGGTGGGTTTCAAGCCTGTTACATATTAGTTTTTCCAAGAGTTTGCCTAACGTAGGCAGAAGGGTGATAGGGCGATAAGCCTTGGGGTCCGTTGGGGGCCGACTGCCGGATTTCGGGATAACGACTAGCACACCCGTCTTCCAGCAGTCGGGAAAGAGGTGTTCTGTGAAGCATGCGTTGTTCCCAACCACCACCCGCCACGGCCGTACGTTCTGGTTTCAGCAGACGTGTCCCGTGGCGTAACAACGTGAAGCGTATCTGTTCAGTTTTGATCGCAGGAATTGTCCGAGAGCAGAAGCTCAAGTACTTGGAGGCTTGCACTTAAGTGTGCTGATTGTCTCTATCATTTAAGTTTAAAATATTAAAAAAATGCAAAACAGTGAAATGACTCTAGTTTCCGATCGCGAAGCGGGGGGACTATACGAATAGGTCCGCTCTGTTGCCGTACGACGCCGCAAATTTGCTGAAGGCCGCGTAATTCAATTTACTAGCCACCAAGTCCGCATGTCCCGTGGGTCCGACAGAAGGTCTTACCACCTTGAGCAACTCTTCTCTTTCTCCCGACATTAATGGACAATCCCACAGTATGTGGTCAACATCCTGTATTTCGCCGCATTTGCATGTCGGCCCATCTACCCTCCGGCCAAGCTGGAAGAGCTTGGCAGCGAAACCACCATGGCCAGATATGAACTGGCTGGTCCAATGATTAACAAAAAGTCCTCTCGAGACCTCCATTCGCCACTTGACGGCCGGAAAAAATTTATGAGTTTGCCGCCCCTTTAGGGAGGCGTCCCACCGCGTCTGCCAGACCCGAAGCGCTTCCTCCACTGCATGGGCGCGAAAGGCTTCCAGGCGAAGGTGCCTGTCAATATTTGCAAGCCCCGGGGGGGGAGCCATCATCTGGTGTCCGATCATGGCAGATCTTCCCGCCATAAAATGGGTCACAGCGCCCCGAACCTGTATGTGCAAGTCCAACGGCAGGACGCCTGCCATTACCGGCAGGGCCTCGTTGCTAGTCGTGCGATATGCTTTTGTCATTGCGATAAGCGCCGTGCGTTGTCCGGTTATTAAGATTCTACGTATAAAGTTGAGCCGACATCTGTCAGACCACGCACTAGCCGCGTAGCCTACAATGCCCATAAAAATGGCGTCGTATGCTATCCTTAAGGCTCGTTTTTTCAAACCCCAGTCGCTCCCGGACCGGCGCCCGATCTGGAGGAAGGCCCGACTGGCCTTGCACACCGAGACTCGAGCGTGCCGTGAGAAACTCAATTTACTGTCTAATACAATCCCCAGATAGGTAACCATCTCGGCCGTCCTAACCGAGGTGGTGTCCATACGGATATTCGGCGGCCTAGCAAGGATGTTAAGTGAATTGCTCCCCTTGAGAAGGAGAGCCTCGGTTTTGTTTGGTGCAAATGTAAGCTTGTGTTCGGTACCCCAGGCAGCAATGATTTTAAGGGCCTGGTTGGCGGCTGTTTCAAGGCCCAAGCGGGAGTCCGCCTCTACCATAAGTAGGGCGTCATCCGCATAGGCAATGAGGCTGCAACCCTGCGGAAGCAACAGTGACAGAAGGTCATCAAATAAGACGTTCCAGAGTAGGGGGCCCAGGACGGAGCCCTGAGGACACCCCATGCTGGTTTTACGCGTGATTACGGATTCTCCGGTGTCGTAGAGGACGACCCGGTTAGTGAAATAGCTTCGAATGAGCTAAAAAGGTCTTCCGGGACCTGTCTGAGCTTTAATTTGTATAAAATAAGAGGCCAAGAAGCATTTTCAAAGGCACCGGCGATGTCCAGGAAGACGCCCAGCACGTATTTGCGGGCTGTGCGCCGAACCGTGGACATAACGTGTTGTATTGCATCTTCCGTACATTTGCCCGGTCCGAATCCAAACTGGACCCGAGATAAGGGGGAGACTCTATTCAGGTGGGTTTCAAGCCTGTTACATATTAGTTTTTCCAAGAGTTTGCCTAACGTAGGCAGAAGGGTGATAGGGCGATAAGCCTTGGGGTCCGTGGGGGGCCGACTGCCGGATTTCGGGATAACGACTAGCACACCCGTCTTCCAGCAGTCGGGAAAGAGATGTTCTGTGAAGCAGTTGCGGATGACGTTCGTCATGTCGGCCCTAGCCAGAGCCCAGACTCGCTTGATGAGGATGTTGTCTATTCGGTCAGGACCAGGGGCCTTGTCCAGTGGTAATCCAGCGATAATCTTTTCCAGTTCATCTTCAGTGGGCAGCGGTGATTTTGGCGTCTCGGGTGATTGTGTGGTAGATATTCGCGCCAGCTTCACTAGGTCCGTGTCCGTGGTGGGGTCATCGGCAGGTACAAGGGTGTCCAACAGAACCGATGCAGTTTCCAGCATTGTATTCGTAAACCCCCCGAGCTCGGGAGGTCTAGCGACGCCGCTGATGACCCCGCTCATCCGAGCGGAACGGGTCAGTTCAGTGTAGGGCGGGCCCCATGGGTTTGAGCCCCCTTTTTCTGTGACGAAAGTTCGCCAGTGATCGCGCTTCGCACGCTGGATGGCTGTCTTGTATGCGTTTGACGATGAGCGGTACGCGGCTGCCAAAACAATGAGAGAGTCGAGCTGATATGGTGTGCGAGCCGAGCGGCGGGCATTTTGAAGGGCTCTCCGAGCTCTCCTGGAGAGTCTGCGGAGGTCCGTTACGCTCCGGTTCCACCAGAGCGGAAGCCCTGATTTTCCGGGTCTGCGCCGGCCAATTGTGCAATCGGCCGCTTGAACAATTATGTTTGTGAGCCGAGAGGCGGACAATTCTGTTGAATCTAGGGGGTTTCTGGCCGCTCGGTCGAGTTTTCGAACCATACACTCTTCAAACTTTTCCCACTTGTCCCCTCCCGTCCGAAAACGTTTGGGAAGTCGCGGGGATGCAGACACAGCGTTGGTACTTTGCATTCCTAGGTTAAAAGTGATAAGTCGGTGGTCGCTCACGGAGGAGTCCCTACAGACCCGCCAGCCGCCGACTGACCGGTAGATCAGACCAGCGGTCAGCGTAACGTCTATATGGGACTCCCCGTTGGCGGTCGAGAAAGTCGGCAGACTATTGCAATCATTGATCACTGTGAGGCAGTGTCGGGCAATCATTTCCTCAACGATGGGTCCGCCCACCGAGGGAAGGTCCACCGGAGCCCAAAGCGGGGACTGAACGTTCACGTCGGCACCGATGATGACATTTCTGCCGACAACGGCATCGAGCGCAGACTCGAGCAGCCGTGTCATGTCCTGAGTCGGTGTCTTAAAGTCGAAGTAGGCTGATGGCAACCACCACACCGTATCCTGGGACCGTCACTTCGGCGCAAGCCAAACAGTTGCTGGAAATATGAGACAGATGGAGCAGACCATACTCCGGATTGGTGACGTAGATGAGAGCCTTCGAGGTGGGACCCGACTGGATCAGGCGCCCGCCCCCAAAGCCCCTCTCGAGACTAAAGGAGTAAGGCTCCTGAACCAGCGCCAGGTCGATACCTCTGGCTCCCATCACAGCCTCCAGTTCCAGAGTGGCCACCCTTCCCCGTCCCACGTTCAACTGAGCGAACTTAGCCATTGAAAGGCACCGAGTAATCTGTCATGGCCCTCTCCCTCATCTCGGCGTGAAGCCTCGCAGGGCAGTCGCGGGAGCTCGTAGTGTGGTCATTAGGCTGCTTATGCCTAGAGCATGCAGCGCATTTTGGGGCATCAGTTTTTCGTGGACAATCTTCGCGGTCGTGTCCCACTTTGCTGCAATGTCCGCAAGTTGGTTCTTTAGCAGTGCATACTTTGGACATGTGTCCGTATACGTGGCATTTATTGCACTTTATAGTGCTCACGTAGTCACTTACAGGGAATGTCTCCCACCTCATAAAGAGGCGATCCTCTCTGATCAGGGCCATTCTCACAGCCGGTGCACAGCTTACTATATAGTGGCATCTGTTGTGGCCGCGCGGCCCAGCCTTATGGCTCAGCCTCACCATTGAACCCTCCAGGATGAGTCCCGTGGAATCTGTTGTCGACTCATGTATTGCCTCAGCGAGGGTCGGTTCGTCCAGGCCCGTCGGCAAATTGAAGATGATGACTCTCGGCTGCCGCCTTCCAGCAATTTCAGCCCTGAGTCCGGCTTCCGCTAGACCAGGAGCGCTCAACAGAGTTCTCGCCTCAGCCTCAGTACGAGGATGAACAATAATGCCTCCGTTGCGTACGTTTCGGAGACCCTCTATCTTCACGCCTAGGATGCTCGGGTCAACCGATGACTTAAGTGCCGCCTTTGTTGTGTCACAATTCTTTGTCTCACCCTAGGGAAGAAGAGCACGCCCGGCCTCGGAGCAGAAGGTGGGAGCATTGGGAAATTCGGTTTGGCCGCATCTGGCTTCTTCCACCGCAGAACTGTAGTCCATGAAGTGGCCTGAGGAGGACCAAAGGCCTGCGGGGGGTGTATGCCTCTCAACGGACTCAACAACGGCCGTTCTCAACTCGGCCGCATGACGGTTTTGGTCCACCTTATGGTCTTTTAGTCGTCGGTCGACGGCGCGCTCAACGGCGGCCTCAATGGCGTCCATAGTGATATTACCGGCAGTGGCCGCAGGTTGTTTGAGCTTGAGAGCAAGGGCATCCCCAACTTGCCGCGATCCCCAGTTCATAAATTCCACTGACGAGGCACAGTTTAAGGTCATGTGTTATACTCTCCGGGTTTCTAGACATTGCAACTAACAGCATGTTGCATAATCCTTCCACATGCGTTCTTTCCTTCAAAAGGTCCTGCAACGTTGAAACCTCCGTTGGTCGGACCAGTCCCATCTCCACAACATTATCTTCATCGCTATCAATGGGGTATATCAATGGCGCCTCCGGACTGCTCACCCTCGCCCTCTTGCGAGGAGACATGAAGTGCGGGTCAGTGGTAGACTCGGAAGTATTGGCCGCAAGGTTTTGCGAGTCAGTAGACACAACAGGAGTACTCGAGATATTTGAGGCAACCAAATCCACGGAGGTGGAACAGACAGGCACAAGCACGGTAGGCACGGGCGGGCCCTTAACCTTCTGATTCGACTTCGATTTTGGCTTCGCCTTCGCCTTCGACACCGAGGTCGAGGCGACCGCCTTTGCAGTGGCCGTCTGACGCGAGGCTCCCTTTTCAAGCGCCCCGGGGTTCGTCGACCCGGGATCCGGAGCCTCACTTGCCCCCTCTCCACCCCCCTTCTTCTTCTCTTTCATCACGTATACAAGTACACGCGATGAGAGCCGAAGGACTGTAAAAGTACAACAGGTAGGTAGGAGAAAAAAATAATGTCAAGAAATGTCACAAGTTAAGCAGCGCTGACGTCACGATGGTTGAACGCCGTTGTCACGCACTTGAATCGTGTCTATAGGCTTTTGGTTGATTATTCACAGATATAATTACATTCAATTAATTCAAATAATATTACGCAACGATTTCAATCGACTGCGCAATAGTTAAAAAGTTGTTACTATGCACTTTAACAGTGTCTGTAGGTACTTAAGTTAACGAGTCACTAATGGAAATGTACTTAAATCACTAATGCCCATAAGCAGTGTCAAATATCACTTAAAGAGTTAGAGTTGGAAGTTCGAAAACTACCGTTATACGTCGCATACACAGGAAAATTGCTTAAAGCACCCAAAATATGGAGTTTTCCCCTCCGGGAACAAACCCTTGACGTCAAGTGAAGTATTCCGCAACTTTTGATGAACTTCCTGGCGATGTACTATGAGTGGTTCCAGAGAAACTGATTTTACTGTATTTAAATTCAACGGAGCAAAATGAACGCACCATCACCATCACTGGCGGTACAGCAGTTGTACTAATTTGAAGAAAAGCTACATTTCCAGCAACTTTTTTCTTTATTTTTTGACCAATTTTTGGTGAGTTTGGGAAATCAAGCCATACAACATTCACATCTCCTTCATCATTAAATTCAATATGAACTAATTTTCCAACAGCTTCATTTGCCAAGCCATCTGACACATCTATGTTTGTTGTAATCATATAAAAAAACATTCGGCACAAATACGGTTTCATAAGGCAATCATCCCGTATCAATGAGCGACATTTTATATAATTTTTGACGTACAAAAGCTGTTTGTTCTGTTGAAGTATAACCAAAAAATATGTCTTTAGCAATTGAAGTAGTTATATTTTGAGCAGCACTTAAAATTCGGTTATTATACCTTGTGACAGCCCCGTTTGATTCCATGTGGACATTCTACTTCGGCTTCTTGAGTTGTTACAAATCGCGATTCCAATAGAATTAATGCGCGATCGTCGAGTTGTTGACCATTCCCAATTGTTGTCAATATTGAAGAAAACTCTTGGTTTGCTTGTCGCGTAACTTGATCCAATTCATAAAATTTGAATCCACGCCATAAAATAGGTCCAACAATTTTCTGCTTCTGCTGTTTGTAAATTGAAGTAGCTTGTACTGGTGGTAGCTGGCGTAGATCTCCAATCATAATAATATCTAAACCACTAAAATAAGTTGTGAAATCTCCAGTAATTTGCTTCAATCTTGAGTCAATATGAAGAAGTAATTGAGTACCAATCATACTTATTTCATCAATGATTAACACTTTGACGTATTTGAATAATGCTCTATATTGGTGTGCTACTTCAGTGCTTAGTGGAAGTAATCTCGACAAAGATATTTTTAGGGCAGTATTTACGGTAGTTTCTACTAGCTAGATGAAGATCACTATTCATATCGGAAAGAGGATTGTTATACAAATTTTGAAATGGATTTGGTTCAGATGCGATGTTAGCCACATCTTTTACTTCAGTTTCATCATTAAAACCATCTTCTCGGCATAAATTTCGAGAAATTTCAATTACTTTCTTGATATCCATATAAGATTCAAATTCTTTTAGATCATTTAAAATTTCTTTGTCATTCCTATTCTAAATATCGATAAATTTCATTTCAGCGAGTATTTCCGCATCTTTATTTCGGAAAGGAATATGTATCGTAACCATTTCACGATTATATTCATTAAGATCTTGTCCTATATCAAAATTTCGGTATCGGATAACACGTGGCACTTTTCTTTTTGTGTTAGTACCATCTGCTTTAATTGTGTAATTAGCAACAAACTGAGCAAGGATAATATTTTCTAAATCTTCGTGTCGGCGTTCATTTTTGTCAAACCAATTTTCTTTCCAAATATTAGTTGAATCTTCTCCTACGCCTATCGCGTCTATTTCTTTTTGTGTTTTTCTTATACGCTGACGATCACATGGCCACATAGTGGGAATAGTGGTGACAACAGTAGAACACTTTGACATCGGTTCTCGCAAGAGATACCAAGCCGCCTCTTGTCTTGTTATCTCAACACTATTGAGTATATTTAACCTATTTTCCTTGTAATTTCAACAACATCAAACTATGGATGTTCATTCATAGTTTTAATAATCAATCGCTGAAGATGACTAATACCTCTGTTAGTTTTATTGGCATACTCTGCGACATAACTAGCACATGAATATTCTTCGGTAATGAATTGGATATCCATATTGGATTTAACAATGTTAAATATAAAGGGGTTAAACGGATTATGCCATTTTTCACATGGTTGACGCATGAAAAAAACTCGTGGCCCCTTAATTCCAGCTCGAAGTATATTGTGATAATCATCATCTGATGTTTATGTCTTTGTAATTTAATGTTACCTGGTGCTTCTCGAGATGAAACAGATATCAAGTAATCAATCAATGCGATAGAATCCAACCTATTTTTATCAAGTGCATCCATTGGAGCATTAGCTAGCCACAATAGTATATGTATAGAGAATCACGAACTCGCATCCTCATAATCTTCATCGCCATATCTAATAATACACACGGATAGTTAACCTTGACACCTCCTTGTATTTTAGGATATCAGCACTCTCTCGAACGGTCTATATTTCACCTCAGTCTATGAGTTTAAGACAATATCAGGAAGTAAATTCAGTATTATAATTCCCTATCTTGAAATCTATAGCGATGTAGAATAGGAAAATTCTTAAATTTGTAAACATGACATTTGAGGGCGACGTCTCCGGATTGGATCTGCGGACATCTCACTCTAAAAATGTCCTGTCTCTGTCACACCCGGGCTGCGTGAGATACGTAGTATTGCACGCAGAATCCGCCGACCAAAAAAAATGGTACAGCGAGGCGTCTGTAGGCCGGATGCAGCTACGGCCACCTTTCATAACAAAGAGGCTGCGAGCCGCTCCGAACCGTCGCATTCGCTATGACAACCCCGGAATTTTTCATCTTAAATCAGTTTAAGTTACAGTGCGAAAGGTGGAAATCGATTGTACGTCTGTTGGGTAAGGCTTATGCGCGGATCGAGATAACTCTCCATAATAAGCTCCTCAGACCGCCTTTCAACTCACTGATCGTATCTGTAACCCGGTAATTCAGGTATTGCCTTTGTAAAGGCGAGAAGGTAGTCGCACGTAATTTGCAACCCTTAAACTAAATTCTATAAACGTAATGTAACTGTGTAATCGTCGTAATAATTTAAATTCGTGTAATTGTGTTATATAAAGTGTTTGCTTAAATAAATTGTAAAGGTGCAACTATACTTGCATCTTACCCTTTGAGATCATCTTTCACTAAGAGCGCCTTACTCTCTCCTTCTCCCCGTCTATGGTCTCCTTTTTTTTTTTTTCTCTTTTTTTTCCCGAGAGGGACCGACAGAGAGGCTGTCTCCCTCTTTTCGAGAGGGCCGAGATTGAGGTCGTCTCAACCTCAATTATATTGATGCACTTTAAAAATTATAAAAGCACAATTTTTTTCACTAGTAGTAAATAATATTAATCACTACGAATAGTTAATAATATTGAGACGACCTGGATTCGGTCTCCCTCGTTAAATGAGAGGGAACCTCTGTCCGTCACTCTAGGGGATAGGGATTAGGGATAGGATGTGGAAAATAGGATGCTCAGTGAAACTATCTCAAAGTGTCAAACAATAGTGCAAAGCACACGCACATTTATTTATAAATTAAATACAAGAAGTTATTACATGAGGTTACATTAAGAAAATACTAGAAGTTACTGTTCAAGAATTTAAGATCAAGACCAAGACCAAGACCAAACGATGCGCGACGATTATATAGGCGACGGCTATATGGCGACGATTATAGCCAACGGTTGGCAGCCAGAACGATTGGCGATTTCGCGGTACCGGTTTTAGGATCTGGGAATAGCGGATTCCAGGGGGAGAAGAAGATTTCGAGTCTGGTGACACCGCTCAAGACTTGGCTTTCGCCAAGATTTACAACTCGCAAGGTGCTTCCCAGAGCTCTAGTCTCTGACTGGGGAAGGTTTCCCGGAACAGAGGGCAACTATTCCAACTCCTTAATTATGGCGCGGCTAGGGCCGTCGACCAAGTTAAAGGCTTTATATGGCTTTAATAGTGCACACTCCAAGTTACCGTAGAAACCTGACAGACCGAATGAATTAAAAACGCGCTCTTATGTGCCCCATATCGTTCGGTTGTAGCGAGCGACGCCTCCATAAAAGGTGGTCTGAGTGGAGCGGGAGTTGCGTCCACTGTACCATTAAGAGGAGGCTGCGTGAAATACCACGTATCTTACGCAGCCCGGGTGAAAGAGATAGAGCGATAGTTAGAGCGAGAACGCTGCTCCATACCTATCTCAGGTGTCGTTGCGCCTGGATGTCGCTTTAGCAAAGATTTAAGGGAGAGAGAGATAGAGCGATAGTTAGAGCGAGAACGCTGCTCCATACCTATCTCAGGTGTCGTTGCACCTGGATGTCGCTTGTTCCATTTCAAAATTTAACGGTTTTTTTCTTACCCTATATTGGATCGCTTTAGATTTCAATATAGGGCATGTTAGACTGAATTTAATGTCTTGATATTGGTTTAACTCATAGACTGAGGTGACAATTAGACCGTTCGAGAGAGTTCTGATGACCTTACATATATGGCGGTATCAATATTAATCAAAATATTCAATTTCAATCACTACTGAATATAATTTATTAGCACATATATAATTCGAACTTTTATGACGCTCGTCGCTGTCAACATGGGCATTTTGCGCATGCATAAGCGAACCCCGTGAATTTTCGGCTGTCGGTGATGCGCGCGCATCTTAAAATTTCACTCTTGAAGTATTACTTCAAAAAACATTATAATGCAAAACTTGTGTTATAAAAAAATGTCGAATGATTTTTGACACAGAAACCACGAGGAAGAAGTCAATGTCCAATGAGATTCGACATGGAACCGGAAAGGGATTTAAGAAACAACGAAATCAAAATCTCGATTCTTAATAGCATATTTTACACGTGTCATATTTCATAAGCAGTGCCCTCTTTCATCATCAGGACGGAGCACAAATGGTTTAAGTGTCAGCGAGGGGACAACAAGACACATATCAAGTATTGTCCTCCACGAGGGTCGAGATGCACGCAATTCTAAATGCACGAAAAAGTTTCGCCCGGTTCGCAAGGCGTTAACTCATTCCAACTACACATAAACTATTGCAAATACCACTACACGAAAAGATTCGAAAATAAAGTTCAGGTGCGTACATAGAACACGAAAAATACACTATTCAATATGAAGGTGAAAATAAATAAACTTAAAAAAAATTACAAGCGCTTCTCGCCAAATTCAGAGGAATCACTATTAAATGGATTCTCGCTCATCAGTTTATAATGTATTCGACATTAGTTTTGACAAAATGTGAACTTCCGCAAACCTCCCGAAAGCGAAGGAAGACTTGGATGGATGTGCACGCAACACAGGACGGAGCACAAATGGCACACGACTAGATTTAAGTGTCAGCGAGGGGACAACAAGACACATATCAAGTATTGTCCTCCACGAGGGTCGAGATGCACGTAATTTTAAATGCACGAAAAAGTTTCGCCCGGTTCGCAAGGCGTTTACTCATTCCAACTACACATAAACTATTGCAAATACCACTACACGAACAGATTCGAAAAAAAAGTTCAGGTGCGTATATAGAACACGAAAAAAACACTATTCAATATGAAGGTGAAAATAAATAAACTTAAAAAACACGTGCTTCTCGCCAAATTCAGGGGAATCACTATTAAATGGATTCTCACTCATCAGTCAGTAATGTATTCGACATGAGTTTTGACAAAATGTGAACTTCCGCCAACCTCCCGAAAGCGACGGAAAACTTGGATGGATGTGCACGCAACACAGGACGGAGCACAAATGGCACACGACTAGATTTAAGTGTCAGCGAGCGGACATCAAGACTCAGGTCAAGAATTGTCCTCCACGAGAGTCGAGATGCACGAAATTTTAAATGCACGAAAAAGTTTCGCCCGGTTCGCAAGGCGTTAACTCATTCCAACTACACATAAACTATTGCAAATACCACTACACGAACAGATTCTAAAAAAAAGTTCGGGTGCGTACATAGAACACGAAAAAAACACTATTCAAAATGAAGGTGAAAATAAATAAACATTCTCAAAGCGGGTCCATTAGGTACCAAAAGACCGTTACAAAAATACCGTTAAACGTCAGCCCGATAAGCCATTATTTATGGCCCATCGAACTTTGTGCATGAAATACCATGCACTTAGGGCCTGAAAGAGTCAAGAGACATTTAGAGCGAGACGTTCGCATAAATGTCTCTTTTACAAATTTGAATCACTATATATTGAATCGCTATAGATTTCAATATAGAGTATTATTAAAAATGAATTTATTTCCTGATATCGAATTAAACTCATTGACTGAGGTGAATAATAGATCGTTCGAGAGAGTTCTGATGACCTACCACATAAGGCGGTGTCGATATGCTTCAAATTAAAAGAAAATAAAAATAGATTTTTTTTGGAACATTTTTGTTAAAATAATTTGCCGGGGAAGTGGTTTATAGAACATTTGCCAAATATCTCATAATCTTGATGACTGTTACTAGCCTTCCAGTCGTTATGATAAGCATTCGGGTTTTGTATGATAATAACAGAAAACCACCTCGTTTACCGTCTCCTACCGCGACTTGGCAGCTTCCTTGTAAAAGAAACATAAAAAATATTGTATACACAAATAGAGACTCCAATTACTCGTCATCTCAACTACTAGAGTATCGAGTATTAAAATGTAAAAATACTCGAGTACTCGAGTATACTCGAGTAGTTTCAGATGTACCAAAATATATACTATTAACATTTAAATAATAAGTATAAATAAATAAGCTTATTTAATTTCATTGATAAATTTAATTCATTTTAATGCACTTAACGTAACACATATTTTTAAAATATCAGAGACTTAAATGTTTCAAATTTAAGATTTGTTCGAATTTTAGTTATAATTATTCCTGTAGTTGAAAAAACTCTCTCGGTAGCTGAGGACGTTGGTTTTATCGTTAGCAATGAATTGAATTGTGTATCTAATTTATATGTAATGTATAAAATATACGTAGTAGAATAGTTATTACTTTTTTATCAATTAGTTTTCAATTAGCTTACCTTATATTGATTATAAAAATCCAGGAATCATAAAACACAGAAACTTTCAGTAATTGGGTTGTCAAATTATTTTTAGAATAATTATGTTTCAAATAAAGAAACGAATTTTACAAAAAGGTTAATATTTGGGAAAAAGTCTGTGGCCATATATTATTGTGCATAAAAAAAGTTTCGGTCCGATTCGCTCACTGAAATCACCGTCAATAGGGTGAAACAACATTCCACAGATGAATGCAATAAAGATACAGACCCGAATTGGAAGTAAAAGCTTCTCGATAATTATTTGAAAGTTATAACGAATTATTTCAATTAAAATTTTAAATTTGCGTTTTAAAATTCCGAAAAAAATATTAATATCTCAAATAATTAAAAAATTTCTTCTCAGATTTACGGATAACAGAAAAAATATGTTTTTTTTTGTACGTCATTAATGGTTTTTGAAGCTTATTGAAAAAAGCCTAATTTAATTCAAAATAAATCAACACTCAAAGTGTTAAAATTTGCATTATAAATTTGTTTATCTACGAGATTAATATACATATGCACTTTGCTTCTTACATGTTTTGCTTTGCTTTGCCGTTTCACACCACCAATAATATTATTTTACATTTGTCGGAATAAACTAATAATTTAACACAACTAATATATTAATTAAAAATTAACCTTCAATTCACCCCTGATACGTTGCTGTTATAAATTTCTAAGAAATATGAAATAACGAGTATAGGCATTTAAACATTTTGAATTTATTATGTCAGCTGAATCTCTGCCGTCAAAAGATTTTTTTTAATTTTGTTTTTGTCATCATAGTCGTTGCCATCTGTTCGATCTTAATTCCTTCTGATGGAATAGTAAAATTTATAAACAGGGCAACTAAAACTGTAACAGGGATGGTTAACTTTTTACAGCGAGTAAGTCACTGATTACCAGTGATAGCATGCAAAATTCTCCGAATTTATTTTGTCACATCTGCAACTACAATAAAACGGAGAACCGTTTAAAAAATATTTCCTGATCCACGTTTTCAGCAATGCAATGGTAAAATATTGTATAAATTTTTTTTTAAATAATAAAATAAAATTTGGATAGAGATGTTTTCGACGGTTTCGGCAGTAACTTTGTGGAAGTTCATTTTAATATAGAATTTAAAATAACTTTGATTATACCACGTATCGTGTAACTTAACCGTGACACGTGTTTCGCCTCTTTCAGAGGCATCTTCAGACTTACTATCGCAAAGTTTGCTTGAGTAATGAATGCCTCTGAAAGAGGCGAAACACGTGTCACGGTTAGTTACACGATACGTGGAATAATCAAAGTTATTTTAAATTTTATACTGGAAAGAGATGTTCATAAGCGACAATCGAGTATTACTCGAGTGTTTTTCAAAATACTCGAGTATCGAGTACTTGAAAAATGGACGAGTATACTCGAGTATCGAGTACTCGATACTCGAATTGGAGTCTCTATACACAAGTATAACAATGATTATTCGACTCGTTCACATCGCGATTTTCATATATTTCACTCTTTTTATCATTAATATCTGCAAACCAGTGTTTCAATCAATGTTTTTGACATGCAGGGCTGTAAAAAGAAATATTAATTTAGTTAAAATAATGCATTTCATTTCAATAACTTTACTAATTATAGTAATAATGTACATATTTTCTACTCGAGAGAAATGATGACAGGTCAAGCTATCTACAAAACAAGAAATGGCTTTTAAAACTGGCGTTTTTAAAAGATTTAACATCGAAGTTAAATGAAATTAATTTAGAATTACAAGGGAGATCCAAAACCATCATAGATATGATTTCATCAGTGAATTCTTTCAAAATGAAATTGAAGCTATGGATTTCAAAGCTGAAGAAAAAGGATTTCTCTTATTTCAGCCATTTGAAAGATGAGATTGGTGAAAATGTGGATATATATGATTACGAGGAATATGATGTTGTATTGAAGAGAATATCGGAAGAATTCGACAACAGATTTGCTGATTTGCAGCTTCATATCTTCCCCACTGGATATAAATGAAAATTTAATAGAAGGTCTTGCTAAGGATATAGCCATTTTATTTTCAATGGATAGCTCTGATGTAGAGTTACAGCTAATTGAGTTAATAAACGATGTTACATTGGTCAATTTCAAAACTGACGTATGGAAAGTATTGAATCCGATTAAATATTCGTATTTGATAGATATTTATTTGCGGGTTTCATCATGCTTCGGAAGGACATATTTGTGTGAAGCCTCATTTTCTCACATGAATTACATAAAATCTAAATATCAGAATTTTATTAGAAGTCGATCCCAAGCAAATTTAAAATGTAAAAGTACCTCCCAGTGATCAAAAGGTTGGACACCACTGCGTTAAGGTATTGACCGTATTCGTATCGTATTCGATCAAATGCTTAAGGACGAGGACTTGATACTGAGATGACCGCAGTTTCCGCGCAAAGATTTTACTGGCTTTCCACCACTCGGAAAGCCCCTTCGCAGTTTTCCTCCAAGGAAAACTAACCCCATGTGAAAATGCAGGCTGCGTTAGGCGCTCATCGCTTAACGCGATCTAAGAAAAACCTTCGTCGCCGGAAATTAAAGGGCTCACAAATTCAGATAAAAAGTCCATTTGTTCTTTAGATTGCTGTCGAAATAATTCCGACAGCCGTAAATTTATTTATAACAAAACACACATGAAAACACAATATTAAAAGATTAGCACCTTCCGTTGAGACGTCGAGCTCTCGCGTCTCCGAATGACGCACGCGGTAATGAGGTTACGTTATACGATAAATTCCAGGTTAAGTTCATCGGCGACTTCAACCCTTGGAGCCTAGCTTCCTCGGACGCCATGGCGGAACTCCACGTGTTCACCACGTTGACGTCCAGTCAACTCCATGGACTTATACCGGAGGTCTATAACCCTGAGGGGGTTCGGCCCCGATAAACCCCTGACACGAGGTCCTTATGCTCTCTGATGCTACGTCGGCTCGACATTCCCAGCGGAAGTACTTTTCTACATACAAAGTTAAGAGGGTGGGGTCTGACGGACCCGCCCGGTTATCATAATAAAAGCATACAAAAAGGACATCTAAGGATACTAACTGTTACACCCGACACGGCGTGCACAGATAATAACAATTAGATTCCCGGATTAATAAAACAATATCATTTACAAAAGAAAAAGATACAATTGAAAGCCTACTTACGTACCATCGAGACGATGCGGCGCCGCCTAGTTCCCGCCGGCCATCCGCCGTTATTGCGAGGGGTCTTTAACCAAACAGTTTCCTTAAGGGAACTCTGCCGTAGGTTTAATACAGTCCCTAAAGCGGACTACTAGAAAAATGGACGCCATTTTTAACACTGAGGTTACTTACTGCCCCTTCTCGCTATGGCCGGCGGTAACATACCGCAGGCACCATCTCGAGGCACACTATCACAAAACACCCTACGTCTTCAAGGACCAAAAGATAAGAGAGCGAGGACGCGCCTGCCACGAGCTTCGCATCCCCCGAAAAACTCCTTTCACCCGCTCCACCTTTCCCCTCCCCTTGGCGGACGTTGCATACCTCGCCGCTTGGCAGCCGAGCGGGTAAGCGCCTTTTCCCGCGAAATTTGAATTTAGTTTTTAACCATTTTTATATTAGACAAGCTTCCGCTGGTCACCGCTTGAAGAAGCCTATTAATTGGGGCGCTGATTTTGCAGTCGTGACAATACCTATAAATTACTATGTATTATAACGAGTCAGATAATAGTATTGACGAGAAGGCAGAGGAACCAACGTTCAAACCTGAAACGATTCAGATGATTAATTTTGTTTGACAAACGACCTTAATACTAGGCGTGTTAGAAAATTTCATAATGGATAGAGAGTCCACGGAACTTTATAAATAGTTATAGCCACGGAAAATGCAGAAATCTAACCAAAAACTTATAGTTGGATCAACAAAACATATTCAATGTAATAATAATTGATTCATATCGAGAATCCGGAAAGAACAGCATTTTATCTAACGAGTCCGAGCAAAATTCAGATTCAAGCAAAATTCAATACGTTCGTTCGAAAAATCGCAAACTTAATTGATAAATGACCCACTCTGACAAAATTTTCTCATGTTTGGTAAGCTACTCTGATTTAAAAAAAATGTTGAATTTACAAAAAAAAAAAAAAATTATGGTCAAGTGCGTGATAGTCTTCAATTGGGTTGGATGAAGTACATGATTAATTAAAAACTACCAAAGTATTTTTTATAAAAAATAATAATTTTGGTTCATAAGACTTGGCACACTCTATCTGATCATTCGTATGACCATCGGATGGTTGGTACATTACGATAAAAATATCAGTTAAATTACACATAAGGGAGTTAAAAATAATACGTATGCCTTCAATATGTTTTGTTTGCATCATTTATATTTATTGCTTAGCAATAATTTTGTATAATATAGAGAATATATACAAAAATTCGACTGCAAATCCTTGGAAAAGATTCTTTCTAATCGTCTTGTATTGTTTTCTCAAAGTCACCCGACCGACCGGCTGTTACCTGAAATGGTGAAGCATTGATTCGCTCATTTTTTAGGGGCCGAAAATGATACCTTATTTTTTATTGGTTACTTAGTTAAAAATTTTGCCTCTCGATTAGAAAACAAAAGATTGGTCAGCGCCCCTGTCGTAAAAGGGACAAGTAGGTTGACAAACATTCTACACGGTGGTTAGCAGTGTTTTATGAAATGCTAAATATGTATGTATATATATATAACGAATACTTCATTTAGTTGGCTTATTGGGATTGTATGCTATGAAGATAATTCTCCGTTTGAAATTTATATAGGTTCGTCAATATTTATTTATCTTCCAGAAATAATATTTTTGCAGAATCTTTCATCTAAATCACGGGTTGCCAAACCCATGGGTCGACATGTTATATAGCCAAATAAAAAAAATATTGCTTTTTTGAGGTTATTTTAAATTACCTTATTAAATTGCACGGGGGTCGCATGGCTTTTATAAAAAGGGGTCGCCCCCTGAAAAAGTTTGGGAGCCTATGATATAAAAGCTTCACCTACAAATCGATTTTGATAATGTAAATGTAGAAGCCAATGTATTTGTATGAAACGTTCCCTTTGGAAATAGATCTAAAAAATCATAATAAAGTCATAATAGTAACATTATCATCATGATAATTATTTAACGAATGCGGTGTATACCTACATGAACGTACACTTATAAGATGTTCCTCATAGTTACTATCGACATTCGTTATAATACTTTAAATCAGAAGCTTATTTTTCATTGTTTTATTATTTTCTAAGAATGGTTATTTAAATAAATATACATATGAAAATCAATATTTTTATGAAGTTAAACTACTAAGATCAATATCGCGGAGTTGAGAAATATAATCGTTCCACAATACGAAAAAATATGGTGGCAATATGTGGGAGTGGCCTTAGAAAACCGTCATTAACACAAGATCACGACTGACTGTCACAAAAATATTTGAACATGAAAAATTTTTCAACTAAAATAGTGCACCTATTTTTCTCAGAATATATCCAGCGAACGGTTGATTTAAATTATAAAATGTTGGCTAATCCAGCATGTTGCAATGTTTCACTGTTTTTATCGAAAATAAAATTTTGTAGAATTTACTTGCATGCATGAGTAATCTTTCAGTAAACTTATACATACGCTCGGCCTGGCGTGTTGGCCCGCGGAGCCTCCTAACAGAATCTTCCGGGCCAGACCCATTGGCCTTTAGATTGGTAAGCGTTAAGATTAAAATGTTTCTCCCAGTGCAATAAAGATTAAGCCCTTGCCTTTGATCAGTAATTCTTAACCGGTGCACCGTAAGATTGTTGCAAGTCCACCGCGAAAAAAATAATAATGTAGAAACATCCGTGAAATAATGAATACCCACCTCGTCAATGTCAATAACGACATTGACGATTAAAAGCTCATTTAAAATGTGTCTGAATTGTTTTTTTTGAAAGTAAACGAAAACAATCTCCAGAGAAACGAATCAGTATATGACCCGTCGCGTAACTGATAATTTATGTAACGGTAAGTATATTCAATAAACAAAACTTCACCAACATTTTCTTGCAAACACAATGCTTGCGGTGTGCACAAACGAGTGCTTTTGTCAATCGGCAAAAAAGTGGGAAAAGACACGTTAAGTCAAAGCCAATAAAAGGCTCCGCAAACAAAGTACGACGTAA
This sequence comes from Himalopsyche kuldschensis, assembly GCA_028554975.1. Taxonomy (NCBI): domain Eukaryota; kingdom Metazoa; phylum Arthropoda; class Insecta; order Trichoptera; family Rhyacophilidae; genus Himalopsyche; species Himalopsyche kuldschensis. The sequence goes on along the minus strand of JAHFWI010000124.1, from coordinate 12,506 downwards.
GATGCCAATATTTCTTGCGTCATAATTCTGGCAGCTCTATTGGTGAAAATTTAATGAAAACTCTTCTGTTTGCATTATTAGGTCAGAAACAAAACACGACCCCGTGACCAACAAAGGGTATCCGATTTTTTTTTGTTGATATTATTCAACCACAATATGTAATATTTTTCGCATGAAGCCACGTTGCAGCCATATAAATCAGTTACTACCATATGCGGATCCACGGAGGGGGGCATGGGGGCCATGCCCCCTCCCTCTGATGAGAATTTATTCCATTCAAAATATTATAACATTAATTTTTAAATGATTTTTATTTAAATATATATGTTGTATTTCTCTTTTTTTCACGACCCTTTAGTTTAACAGCTACAGTTACGGCAAAAGAAATCTGCAGGCCCTTCACAATTCCATTCATTTGCAAATATTTCCTCGAAATCTTTACCGATTGCCATTTTTGTTTCTTCCGATTGTAAAGAAAACTAATAGCCATATTTTGAAGAACAATCGGTTGACTCCTTTCACCAACCATAAGATGACCTGGCTGCTTACCGCGTCTTGTCCTCATGAGTTAAACTTGAAATCATCAGAGTATATGACTCGTCTCCAATCGTCCAATTTTTGTTCACTTTCGTCCATTCTTACTTCCATTTTTACATTTTTACAGTGAGAACTGTTTTTAGGCGCCGAGCGGAAAATCCATGTGCCACGATTCTATTACGGCTATTTCGGACATTTCGGATTTTCCTTATATGAAGATCCGTGGCTGCGACATCTATTGTTGATAATGCGATATGGTGGGATATCTTTTGCAGTGACATGTGTGACAAGAAAAAATATATATCAAAAAGTTGCCTCTTTTATGGAGGAAGATAAAATACAACGAGGGAAATTATTTAACAGAATAAAATTGTATAGTTTTTTTTAAATAAATGTTTTATCACAGTAACAAAAAATTTCATTACTTTCCGTTTTACCTATTATTTACCGCATTCTTTCATATGAATATAAATTTAAGATTTTTGTAGTGAAATGATAAGTGAAATGTACAATTTTAACCCTTTAACTGCGACCATTGTTTTCATAATTGTCCATGAAAAGTGTCAAAAATCGATTGAAGTCTTGAGTTTTTTTATTATTTATTGGTAATTTATTATTTTATGCATTTAGACACACCCATGTCAGTTTTTCATTATTTTTTTTTCATTGCTATTTGAGGAAAAAAAATAGTTTATTCAAATTTTTAATGACTATTTATTTTTGATAGTATTATATATAGTGTGTGCAAAATGTCATTTTAGACGTATAATTTGACATAAAAATATAAATTAAAAAAAAATCCTTTTATTTTGGTAAACAATTGCTTTTTTATACGACATATAAAACATTTGCAGTTATACATAAACAAACAATATCGTGAATATCTAAGTTCTACGCTCATATTATTTATTTATTTATTGGCAAAAAACTATTAAAAATACATGGCATTACAGCAAGCGCCAATGCGCCATGCATTTGAGAAATTAATAAAGATTACATAAAATATTACACAAAAATAAGAAACATATTATTTACATAAGAAAACATAATTTTTAAATAAAGCATCAAGTTCACTGCCGAAGATGTCAACATCAACAGGCAGCGCATTTATCAGCCGAATAGCCCTTGCAATATATAATAATTATGTCTGATTTATACTGTATATATCCGTGGCTGCGACATCTATTGTTGATAATGCGATATGGTGGGATATCTTTTGCAGTGACATGTGTGACAAGAAAAAATATATATCTTTGAATGCCGGGACATAGAGGGCTGGCAATTTCTTTGAAAAACCAAAGCCTAATAAATACATAGGTTCATCATTTTGTGAATATAATTTACAGTGGAACCCCGATCTTAATTTCTCGCAATAGCCGTGTTCCTGCGTGGTTCGTTCATTTTGTATGATCCCGGTGAAAAAGCCCTTAAGAACAATGTTAAAAAATCCCGCATTAATCGTTCCCAGATTTATCGTCTTAAAATTATGGTCCTGTCACTAATATAATCCCCATTGACGGTTTTTGTTGAATATTTCTTAGAAACACATTCGACCCTATCCAATCGATTCGTAGAAAAAAAAACTGTGACCGCAAGTGTGCAATTTGTGTTTATGATTCATTGAGGTAATGTTTCCGGTAATTACTGAGCATCTGTGCCTTCTGAAGAAGAAGATCGAAAGAAGGCGAAAAACGCTCGCTACCCTACTTTGAAAAGGTTTTAATTGACATTGTTGCCTAAAATTACCTTTTGGACGTAAAGGTTGTATTTACCGCATTCTATCATTATATTTATTTACATTTAAGAATAATCTATAGTTGAATAACGGAGTAAGCAGAAATCTGGAGTTGCACAGCATCTGCAAACTTTTTTTACTAAATTTATTTGGCAATGTTCTAAGATTGTCATCATTATTTCCATCATTAGATCTTTAAGATCATTATTTCTCAGCAAGAGTTGTGAAAAAATATGCTTAAATTAAGTATGTAATTTGAAACATTTTTACTTGCTCATTGGTGCGAGTGAATTTTATTTAATCGAAACTTCAAACTCTCATATCTCAAAATAATGTCAAGAACACACTGGTGGATCCAGGAATTGTCTCAGGGGATGTCCATTTTGAAAATAAACATGATATATTAAAAAATTCCATATACACCCAGTCCCCTTTTTACGCGATTTTTTGAACGGCTCCACTACTTTTTTTTACACGACTTTTTTTTCACGGAATAAATGATGTTTTGATGACCCTGCGCTTAAAGAAGTGATGACACCGAACAAAACCATGTGATATAATTGATGACTCTGACTATTATCATCGATTTTTTTTATTTCAATTCAAAAATGCAAACATTAAAAAACATAATATAAAAATAATATTGCTTAATACCAGAAAAAAACGCAAATATTTAAAAAAATTAAGTCGAATTTTCGTTTTTTTAATGTTGCGAATAAGCCTAAAAATATCCAGGTTGAATATCCATTTTTCAAAGGATATGTTACAAAGCCAGACCATAAAGTCTTTTCGAACTCATACGATTCCTAAGCCAGGTTTTCATGCGTCGTAATGTGGGAAACCCCCTTGTGGCAAAAGAAATCCGCGCACTCTTCATAATTCCATTCCTTTGCGAATATGTCCTCGAAATCTTTACCGATTTCCATTTTTTTTTCATTGATTGTAAAAAAAACCAATAACCATATTTTGAAAAACAATCAAGATTTCAAAGCTTCAACAGTACTGAGCCAGATCTAGTCACGTAAGCATCTGACGAAATTATTGATAACCGCAAGAACACGTAATCGCGATAAAAGCCCAAATTGAATCAGTTTTCCGGGGAAAACTTACCAAGTAGAAAAATTTCGCGTAAAATAGACTGTGTAGAAAATATAGTGTGGATTTTTTAAAAATATTTTGTGGAACTGGCGCTCTGGAGGGGTATGTTTGAACTAGCAGAGATCGCTTAACAACCGACCGGGACGACATTCATATAAGGAGTATGGTTTTACAAAAACTCTTCAAAAACGCTTCAAAACTGCTACAGTTTTCCATGCTGAGCTTTAGTCGACTAGTGATTTTACATGATCGATGTGAAATGTCCGTAATAGCCGTAATAGAATCGTGGCAGATAGATTTCCTGCTCGGCGCCTAAAAAAATAATTTCCTATGTAAAAATGTAAAAATGGAGGTAAGAATGGACGAAGGTGCACAAAAATTGAACTTAGAGACGGACGATTAGAGGCATGTCATATACTCTGATGATTTAAAGTTAAAACTCATGAGGACAAGACGCGGTACGCAGCCACGCCATCTTAAGGTTCGTGAAAGGTGTCAACCGATTGTTCTTCAAAATATGGCTATTAGTTTTCTTTACAATCGAAATATACAAAGATGGAAATCGGTAAAGATTTCAAGGAAATAATTGCAAATGAATGGAATTGTGAAGGGTGCGCGGTTTTTTTTGCCGTAACTGTAGTTGTTAAACTAAAGGTTCGTGAAAAAAAGAGAACTGCAACATATTTATTTAAATAAAAATCATTTGAAAATTAATGTTATTATATTTTGAATGGAATAAATCCTCGTAGGGGGGGGGGGGCATGCCCCCCCCATTGATCCGCCTATGCAAGAACAGTTAGAACCTTTTCAAAGTAAGGTTCTTATCGACTTGTCGACTTGTCCCATGAATGCGATGATTTAATTGCCGATAGTATTTACAGCGTCATCTGCCGAGATCGCTGATATTAAATACCAAGCTAATTTTTGGTCGCCAGTCTGATATATTATTATATATTTTACCAATAGTCTGTTGAAATTATATTCCTTGCAGCTCTGCCGTAGCAATTTTTCTTTCTTAAATCCTCAATGTCCTGGAAGTCTTATCCCAAATAACAAAGAAGAATTAAAATAAATCATTGCCGTGAATTAACAATAGAATCATTTTTTTATATATATAAGTATGTTTTATATATCGACACCTTACTTTGAAACTGCTACAGTTAGAACCTTTACAAAGTAAGGTAACGATATATTATATAAATATAATACATATGCACACATAAAAATCCGACCCACTGCTGACGTAGACGTGGCATTAAAAAAGCTTTTTGGTTTTTTAAATAGATGCCTCGATACGAAAATCTTAACCTTTTCTTTAAAATTGGGAAAAATACCTTTATCTTTTTGAAGTGGATTGAAAAATTTCTAGCAATATGTTATTTATATCGTGTCATACCTAATATGCTAAATAAGCCGTTAAAAATGTTTTTTTGTTTCGTGTCTCATTCCGTGGCTGCTACATCTATTGTTGATGAAGCGATTTGCTGGAGTATCTTTTACAGTGACATCTGGGACAAGAAAAATTATATATCTTTGGAAACAGGAAAGTTTTTTCAATGCCGGAACATAGAGGGCCGGAAATTTCTTTATAAAATCAAAGCCTAAAAAATACCTAAATCATTTTTGGGAATATGATGTACCTAGTCGTTTATCCAAAGAAACAAAAGAAAAATAATCGCTTATCGACGGGGTTGGCGCATAACTTATCATTTAAATATTTAAAATACGCAAACTTTATTTAAAACTCTTTTGTTACGGACCGAATTCTATAAATACTTTCGAAAAAAAGGGGATGATTTTTGAAAATTTTTAGTGGTTGCCTAAAACAATTATATTTTCTACATATTTCAAATTAAGTCAAAAAATAAATTAAAACACATATAACAGTTTATATTTAATATAAATTATGATATTTATTATTTTTAACTTTATTAACTCAATCATTAATTAACATGCCTAATATTCAAAAAAAATGAAAAATATAAAAACAAAAATTAAAAAATCATAAGTTTATTGCTTTTGCAATATGAAAAAAAATTTGGCACTCCAAGAAGAAAAAAATACAGAAAGAAATTACTACTTTTAATGTTGGTCGATCGCCGCCAATAATTTCAAACGAAAGTCGATCGCGGGCAAAAATGTCTGGCCACCCCTGATATATACTAATAATTATTGAAAATGGTGTCACATTGTCAGCATTGTTTCGGCGTAAAGCTCTAAGGAAAAATAATATATGACATCTATATTACATATTTTTAAAAAAATCCCTATTTTACTATCTATGTATGTATTTAAATTTTTTGAAATAAATTAATTAATTTCACTAATTTAAATTTAGGTGAAGATCTTTGTTGTACTCATTGAACTACACTTTAACTATATAATATATTTAAAAAAAATTAAAATAAAACATTTTTAGTACTTTTTCCCACATACAATTTATTAGATCTGGACCGGTTTCGCTCATGGCGAGCATTGTCAGCTGATAAGGAATACAATTAAACAGTAATATTATGAAGGAATTAACCTTAGTAATGTTTTAGTAAATTCTAAAGATAAAATCGATATTCTTAACCAAAGTGGTATCTATTTACTTGATTGCAAATCATGTGGAGCCAGGTATATTGGTCAAACGGGAAGAGATTTTAATACCAGATTTAAAGAACATCTAGCCAGTTCGCGTAAAGGGAATGAATTATCTTCATTTGGGAACAATTTTTTCTTAAATAAGCATACTTTTGATATCGTTGAAAACTTTAAAATTCTGCATGTTATCAATAAATCTTAAAAAAACGCGATAAATTAGAAGAATACTAATAGCCATATTTTGAAGAACAATCGGTTGACACCATTCACCAACCTTAAGATGGCCTGGCTGCTTACCACGTCTTGTCCTCATGAATTAAACTAGAAATCATCAGAAAATATGACTCGTCTCCAATCGTCCAAAGTCCAATTTTTGTGCACCTTCGTCCATTCTTACCTCCATTTTTACATTTTTACTGTGGGTACTGATTTTTTAGGCGCTGAGCGGGAAATATATGTGCCACGATTCTATTACGGCTATTACAGACATTTCGCATCGATCCTGTGAAATCACTGGTCGACTAAAGCTCAGCATAGAAAAAACAGCAGTCTTGCAGCGTTTTTGAAAAACCACACCCCTATATGAACCCGGTCGGTTGTTAGGCGCTCTCTGCTGGTTCAACATATCCCTCCAATCACGAAATATATTTAAAAAATCTACAGTATACACTCTACCCAGTCTACTCTAAGCGATTTTTTTTACTTCGTAAGTTTTCCCCAGAAAACTCATTAAATTTCGGCTTTTATCGCGATTACGTTTTCTTGTGGCTATCTATAATGTTGTCAGATGTTTTCGCGACTAGGTCTGGCTCAGTACTGTTGAAGCTTTCAAATCTTGATTGTTTTTCAAAATATGGTTATTGGTTTTTTTTACAATCGAATGAAATAAAAAATGGAAATCGGTAAAGATTTCGAGAACATATTCGTAAAGGAATGGAATTATGAAGATGCGCGGATTTCTTTTGCCACAACTGTAAGACATGTGATAAGTTAATAATGATGTCGTAACTGTGTGGTTTTGTTACAAATTTTACTTAGTTTGACAATCAGCGTTGAATCCGCTGAAAGGAGGTTTTCCATATTACGACGCATGAATACCTGGCTAAGGAATCGATTTCGAGGAATGAGTTCGAAAAGACTATATGGTCTGGCTTTGTAACATATTCTCTGGAAAATGGATATTTGACCTGAATATTTTTGGGCCTATTTGCAACATAAAAAAACGGAAATTAGACTTAATTTTATAATGTTTGCGATTTTTCTCTGGTATTAAACTATAGTTTTTTGACGTGACAACGTCTTATAAATCGATGAACGCCCGCTGCACGCACGAAAAAACATGAGTCATTGTCCCGTTTGTCGCGTTACGCCGAAGGCAAGCGTGCGAGCGAGAGCGCGGATAAGCGATAGAGAGGCACGATCGGCCTACCGTTCGGATTGTGCCGCATCTATCTCTCTTCCACTCGATTGGTCGATGCATTTGAGTAGAAAAGAGACAGCGGCAGCACACAACTTATACACTTACAGTACCTACACGTGATCTGTTTACAACTGTTTATAAAAGTATGCAATCATTTCATTAATGTTTTCTTATGACGTTGTCACGTTAAACTATCGTCCGTAAACCGACTTTACAGACAACCATTTTTTATTATGTTTTTTAATGTTTGCATTTTTGAATTGAAATAAAAGAATCGATGACAATAATCAGAGCCATCAGTCATATCACATGATTTTGTTAGGCGTCATCACTTCAATAAACGCAGGGTCCGTACAAAATAATCCGTAAAAAAAAACGAAAAAATAATCGTGTAAAAAAAGTAGCGGTTCCCCTCAAAAAATCGCATAAGTAGGGGACTGGGTCTATAAATATTTTTTAATCATGTTTTTATTTTCAAAATGGCCACCCCCTGGGACAATTCCTGGATCCGCCAGTGTAAGATGTCTACAAAGTAACAATTTTTCCGAGTTTGCCAATCATTTAATAGAAAAAGATCATAATTTTAATCAGAGTAGTAATGTAGAAATACTACATCGAGTAAATAAAAAAGGCTTAAAACGAGTAATTTAGAATTTTTTGAAATAAATAAAGTATTATTAAATAATATCCTTAGTATGCCAGGTTTCTCGCAACTAATTACATTATTTCCAATTAAAGGGTTTAACCCAACCCTACTTGATTGACTGCATCTCATTAGTCAATATTTTGTAATGCTAACGTCATGAGTAGTATAATAATTTGATTACTTTGTTTTGATCCTATAACCTCCTCCTTACTTCCCGTAAAAAGAAAAAATCTTTGTTAAAAACTTCTAAAAAAATCAATTATCGATTTCTGCTTAAAGCTATCTTTTCTTTTCGATGCTGCCAAATCACGAATACTTTTAAGACACATAAGTTGTCTTGAATAGTACTCTTCTTGACTCTCAATCCAATTCATGGCGACATCTAACAACTGAAAAGCTTCAGAATGGGTAAGACCAATTTCCCCCTCCTCACAAATCTCTTCTATGTTTTATATCCGAGATTGTTGACGTTCCGACACCAAATTTCTTAGACAAAAAACGTCCCGATTCACCCCGTTTCAAATCATCGATTATATCCAATTTGTAATTAAATAATAATTTTTAATGAAACTACGACACGTTTTCTAACTTATGTAGGTAGTAGGGCTTGCAATTCACCGTCAAATTCCAATAACCGGTAAACGGTAAATAATTTCACCCATTACTTATTTACCGGTAAATGAAACAAAATAGATAAAAATAAATAAAATAACTATATGTGTGCGTGGATTTCTTTTGCCACAAGGAGGTTTTCCACATTACGACGCATGAAAACCTGGCTAAGGAATCGTATGAGTTCGAAAAGACTATATGGTCTGGCTTTGTAACATATCCTTTGAAAAATGGATATTCAACCTGGATATTTTTACCCCGTGTCTTATGTGAGCGACGCGAACCGGCAAGCGAATTTAGGCGAATCCAGTCAATTTAAAACGTAGTTGATTAAAGATATTATGTGCCACTTCTGGCTAGCATTGCTAGCCACTTCGCAACGCCAGGTTACGGCGCAGCGATTTATCGAATTTATTTGAATTCGAATGGTATATCTGTCGGGATCATCGGGATACGTGGCAACAGTACGTCTTCACCTTTGAATTTTCCAGTCAAAATTGTTGCCTCGATAACATTGTTCATCATTTTCTTGACTGAGAGTCTGGTTCCGTTGCAAAGTCGTGGTGGATTTATGTTTCGAAGAAGAATGATGGGTACGCCAATTTTCAATGTAAGATCGTGCGGTGAAATGCCTGGCAAATCAAGCGAATTCAAGAATTCAGTTGGATAGTTGACAACTTCGTATTGATTCACCACAGTATCGATGGACTTATATGTTGTTGTTTTGCCGGGTATTCCATTCTGAATGGTGAAGTTTATGGTATTGACATCGATGTTTTTGGCCGCTAATATAGCACGCGTACTGAGCCACTGATGATTTTTGTAGTTCTGTGCAATGTTTGGGAAAACTTTTTGCACCAATTCGTCTATGCTTTCTGTGATCTTACAAAAGTTTGCTGGCAAGGTGATACATTGCGTAGATTCATCAATTTACATTTGCCCATTTCCAATATCCATTAATTGTTTTGCAAAATTTCCAACCGATGCATCCCGTTGTAGTTGTACACGCATGTTGGTTTTCAAAGTCAATTTCTGTAAATGACGCCATAAAACTGATGATTTGAGACATGCATTAAGTTCATCAGCGGGTGTTGAACGTGGTATAACCGGCAGTGTTAGTCTAAAATCACCCGATAGTAAAATGAGTGCGCCACCGAAGATCCGTGCGTTTCCTCTCAAATCTCGCAGTGTACGATCAAGCGCTTCCAATGCTTTCTTGTGAGACATTGTACATTCGTCCCATATGATAATTTGACACGTTTGGAGTACTTTGCCCATTCCAGAGTTTTTGCTGATGTTGCATGTTGGTGCCTCAGTGTTTTGCAAATTCAGCGGCAGTTTCAATGCTGAATGCGCTGTTCGGCCACCATCCAAAAGATTTGCCGCAATTCCAGATGATGCAATGGCCAGTGCAATATTATTTTGTGACCGTATGGTTGCCAAAATGAGTGAAAGAAGAAAAAGTTTACCTGTACCACCGGGCGCATCTATGAAAAATAGTCCACCGCTTTGTTCTGTGATTGTACGCATAATTCTGTCATATGCAATGCGTTGTTCTGGAATCAACTGCGGAAGATTTGTCTGAACAAATGACCCTAGTTCATCAAAATCAAAGTGTGTTTCTCGTTGCAAATCACGATCGAAAAGTTCGTTCGCTGGTCGGTTCGGAGGAGGCATTCCCAGTTGCACCAGTGCCTTGTTAGCGATTGCCAAACATATGTCTTCAATCGAAATCAGTGCCTCATTATACACGTTTAGTGTCAATTGAATGTCCGGATTTTGATTCGCAGCGCGCAATCGATGTAGAATATCTTCACTCATGTAGTCCTTGTATTTTTTCCCAAAGATCTTTTGGATTAGATGGAAAGCAAGTTGTCAATAATATGGCAAATAAAGTGCGTATTTGCTGTGGTCGAGCAGTATTCGATGCATCAGCGAGTGCAGTGTCCCAATGTGCGTCATTCTCAAGAAGATTTAGTTCCTGGCAAGCTTGGCGATAAGTGGCGCACAGCTGACCGTTGACTGTTCTTAAATCTTGGAAGGATGTCGGTCTACGTACATTGATTAATAGCAATCGCAGATAGAAGCATTCTGTATTGTTCGGGTGAACAGTGTACAGACGACCCAATGCGTCACTGGAATACAAATTGGGATGTCCTTCAACTGCTTTACCTTGTTTGCGACGTTGAAACTTTTTAGCCGATGCATTCCATGTATAGAATAACGGTACCTCAGAATAAAGTAGAGTCTTTGCAAAAAGATCATCTTGGCACAATGAATAAAATGCAGTTAAAGTTGTTGCGGGTGGAACCAATGCTCTTGCACGTACATTATCTGCTGTGAAGCACACGCGCTGTCCGTTCTCGAGATGCACCGCCAAGTGAACTACTGTTGGATGTCGTTCATGGATTGGAAATGATAAAATGCGCCATACTGCTTCATTGCTGCTAATGTAGCGTCCAAGTTGGTATTGGTTGATTTCATCGAGAGGTGCGGCCACATTCCCTACTCCGAAGACTGCCATGTCGCTTCCTTTGTTGACATATTTGCAAATGTATTTGATCGACTTAACTGAATTGCAATACTCAACATTAATGTGTGCTTTGAAAGTCTTTGAGAGCAACGGTGAATATGGCACAACCCAACGATTATCGACTTCGTACTTTCAGAACGATGGATTTGCCGCCATCCTCAACTGATCGTCGACGATACAGTGGGTATCCGTCATTGCCAGTGATGGTATCAGAAACCAAATTTCTTGGGTATCGTTTCGTGTATTTCCCATCAGACACGCATGGTGAATTGTTGTTGAATGCGCCACATGGACCATGAATTATATTTTTGGTAACGACGCCGAATAAGTCTGGATCAATGTCCTTATCTGGTATTTCTGCTGAGATGATTTGGTCAATTTGATCTGGCGTAATTTTGTTGATTAACCAAACCAAAATATGTGCATGTGGCAATCCTCTTTTCTACCACTCAATGGAATACATCCAGCAGCGTGTCTCTCCAAAAACCTGATGCTTGATAATAAAATCCATCAAAGTTTTCAATTTTTGTTTAAATACGCGTGCGGTAATGTCATGGCGGTCCGAAGATAATTGTCCAGCTAACAGAAGCTCTTTAATTTCATTCCATGTTGGATTGCATGTAAATGTGATGAACAAATCTGGACGACCATATGCGCGAACGTATGTCATCGCATCTTGTGCGTATTCATGCATGTGCCGTGGACTCCCCGTGAATGTAGACGGTAATATGATTATTCTTCCCAATTCGTTTGGATTCACGTAACCATCATTAACGATTGCGTCTCGTAAATGGATGTACTCTTCAGAACGCAACTCGGTTTGATTCAATCGAATATATAGGAGTCGTTCGGTTTCAATCTTCGCGTACATGTCGACGATGTATTGATGGAACAATTGTCGACATTTCAGAATGTGGTTCTCAGCGTCTTGACGAATCATCAATCGATACGAATAATAATTCATGGTACTGACTTTCTTATTCGTTTCCTCGTCTGTTTGTGGTTTTCTCATTTTGATGTTGAAATGATATCCATCTTCTCCTCGCCAAAACAGAATCGGATACTGCAATACGTCGTATGAGCGATGAGTTTCGCAGACTCGCTGAACGTCACCACTTCTGTGGTTCAATTTCGGCACACACGCAAATACGTGTGCGCCCATGTGAGCATTTTAAAGTTGTCGTTCGATTTTCGGCGTTCACAAATACGTGTTGCATGTAATTTCACGATTTCTGACATTGTAAGAGACTATTTCATGATATGGTATTATGTATATAATATGACATCATTTGACAAATGATATATAAATGAATTCAGTATAATTAACAATGGTTATGCA